>AP027103.1:7560896-8142391 GCA_028142955.1 Pinctada fucata
TCAATTTTTTTGTTTCTGAATTAGCTAAAACAGTCACACTCACCAGTCTCATTTTGCCAGAAGAAAACGTGGGGGTCAATGTGTTCCTGAGAAACTTCCAGTGTTCATTCAAAGAAGCATTCAGCATGCAACTCATCTCCTTTGGTGGCTCTACAAGCCTCTATCAATAAAAATTTTGAATATATTTTGTTATTGCATATAGAGAGTGCTGCGACTTGTAATTAATACTTTTTATTCCATTTCGAAGTGAATTTTGACGCAATTTCTTGCCTTTTAAAAGCAGTTCTCTGTAAGGACCAAAATAATTTCAATAGCACGTGGAAACCGCATGTCTCCAATTTTGGAGATTTTTGGTGTGGAAGGTGTATATGATGTACTGAGACAAAAATAAACTTTCTTTTTACAAATTAAGTTGTCGTTGCCATGGAAACCATATTTGAAATTTTACGCATCAGTAGAATACTTGTTACATGGCATTTTCACAAGGCTCGTTTCCATGGTAACAGCTATTGTAGTCAACTGAAATTTCCTTAATTTTTCGCTTTATATGTTTAATAGTATAAATATTACTCAAGAAGTATGTTTCTGCCCGCTATTCTCTTTGTCAATATGCTCAAAATGTGGGCAAAAACCTGTTTTGAAGAGGCCCTTTTTAAGACCGAAAAAGCTCCAAATTTAACATGATTTTGCTCAAATTTAAGGTCAAATAACCAGAAATGTCAGGCTAACTTGATTTCTACTGCCAATTATATTTAAAGTTTAATCCTCGATCTTTAAGAAAATGTTAAAATTTGAGTGGGACCTCTTCACAATTTTATTCAAATGGGTATAAAAAATGGTTACCATGGTGACATTCTGTTCAGTGCGATTACACAAAGAGTAATTTACTGGTAAATTTTCAGCTGTCCGTTATATATTTTTAAGCATTTTTTTATCAGTGCAGATAAAAGAGCATTATTGATTAAAAAAATCACCTTAAATTTTTTTCAAGGTCACAGGACCCAATTCAAGGTCATCTTGAATGCAATTCACAAAATTTGACAAAATTCTGTGATTTTTCAAAAATATGAGAGGCAGTTACTCAAAAATCATGTGGTATTGAGTAAAACAAAGACATACATAGCGATTTTGGATATATCCCCTATTTATTGATCAAAGTTGCAAACAATCTCAAAATCAATGACATCCTTGATTTTTAGCTAGTATTTCATACATACATACAAAAAAATGTGAGATTATCATGATTTTTGTCTGGGGCTTATTGTTTTAAGAGAAATGTTCTGAACTAAAAATTGTAATGTTTTTCCATCTATCGGTCCTACTTTAAGAAAGAAGTATTTTTGATACAAATATATGACAGTCAAGATTTAATTTAGAAACAATAAATAACAACAAAAAATGCAAATTTTATTGATATTGGAACCTATATTTTGAATTGACCTTGAACTTAGAGTCAATGACCTTGACAAATTTTGGAAGTGCTAAAATAAAGAATAATTTCTTGTGTTGTCCCCACATAAAGCTTAAGCAATATAAGTTATTTAAACCATGCTAAAAATAGATTTGAAAAGATATAGTCATCGTGTGTCAAATGAAAAGTTGCCATGGCAACCATTTTTGACCTTAAAATGTAGGAAAACAAAACAAGGTCCCACTTATTTTTTTCAGTGATTATATTTGTCACATGAAATCAATTTTGTTCTGACAACAGTGATGGTGTTATCAGCCTGACATTTTGTGTTATTTTTGCTTAAAAATGGTAAAAATTGGACAAAAATAGGCCTTGATTTTGACCTTATTTTATGGCAAATTTTGACTGATTTTTATTTGATAGGATCCGGCTAATTGAAAGAAATGTCAAAAATTTGTTATTTTTTCTAAGAATTGAAGTTTTAAAGATTATAAGTTGTTAATACCAATTAACTCTGACAATGGTTTCCATGGCAACATAATAACCAAAGATGACTTATAAGACCATTTTTTCAGTGCTATAAATAGACATACCTCGTTTCCATGGCAACCGGAATATTTATTTTCAAAAAATTGTTATTTTTGTGTTCAGGGCATTATACATACCATTTATAGAGAGAATCATGAAAATCCATGACATGCTGTTTCCAAAATATTTTGGTCCTTACAGAGAATTGATATTAAGACTTTGCCACATACAATATCATTTTTGTTATAATTCAGTAAGTGCGGTTTTATGTAACTATGTACTTCATGTTGTCACATCTTACGTTCCACATGCTTTGATTTTGGTTTCGGTTTAAGTTAAAATTCATTTTTAGGAATAATTATCTTATCTTAGTAAGGAGGCGCGGGTTATTTGTAATTTTTACAGATATTCAGATGACTTTGGTCATGAAGCTTGATAGAATTTAATTGCACCCTCTGTCTCCTGTGTGTAATGGAGAGGTACATTCTCCTAGAGCATACATGGTCATATGCCCTATTGGAAATATTGTTATACATCCACTATATATACTTACAAAACGATTTGAAAAAGAACTGAATCTTTTAATGGCGAACTCTCTGACGAGATCCGGGTCGGCGATAGTGAACTGAGGAAGGTGTCCCATGTACGAACTGAAAATTATATTGACATGTCTATGTAATATTCATTTTTTTAGTAAATTCATACATTGTGTAAAAGAATAGGGATATTAGGGTAATACAGACAGTAAATATGTGCCAAATGTTTAAAATATAGGGGACACTAGGAATGGACATGATATCGATTGCGTATGGTCACTTCCCCGATATATGAAGATTCAAAAGGTGATCTTTAAAAGAGTTGCATTGACTTAGGATTAAAACGATTTGCCAAAAACAACAATTCAGAAAATTTAATATAACTATAAAAATGTATAATATATATTTATATTTTATACTGACTTTCCGGAAATCCTTTTTTTCTTTTATTCAAATATATATCTTACCCGTAAGCTTTACCATGTTTTTCTTTGAACTCTACTCCTGCATTCCAAAATCCCTGCAGGAAATAAAGGTAGCAAATATGTTCTATGAGACCACACAAAGCAAAAGCTAAATGAAACATAAGTAAAATATCTTCTTTTTTTCATTACTGTAGAAAGGAACATGAATGCTGTCTTTTAGCGACCGATGACTTTAAAGTTAACATTGGTGTGAGCAGTGTACGTTTTTTTCTAAATTGTGTTATGACTGCTCAGATACATATTCCATATCATTACAAAAATATACATATCAGACCATTTAAGCCATTCCATCATTGTTGAATATTGTAAACTATGACATGTCTAAGAATCGGGAAGATGAACATTTATCTTCCAATTATGTAATAACCTTTTTGAACATGAGTCCCATATGTCCTAGGAATAGTTGTGGAGGAGGACCCGGTACACCCAATCTGTTCCACAAACTCAGTTTCCATTTGCTGTATCTGGAAGTATAGATTTTCATTGAGTTGTATCTTTAAATATAGTACTTATCCATTAAGGTGATGCACGATATTTTGACCGATATAAATGACCGTGATGATGAAATTACATTTCCTTTTAAATTTACCCCATCTTGCACCCTACATCCTTGCAAACATGTAATTGTGTGCTTTGATATCCCCGTATGCCGTCCTTTGTCATTTATTAGACATTTCATGTCATTGCTAATTCACCAAACTTCCGCACTATAGCCTTGCATGATAGTACGAATTGAACAAGTGTTTTATTTTTCCTATTTTTCAAAAATACCTATCTAATAGGAAGTGTGTTGAAAATTAGCCCTAAACTGACGATTTTCCCGAAATATGGCAAAATATACTATTTTTGAAGCCTAACTTTTAAGAAATTGAGAAAGGAAATGAAAGGTTTTGCATCATTTCACAAATAGCTTACATTGTAAAATAAAGTTTGTTGTATGAAAACTTCAGATTTTGGCCTGAAAGGGCCGCTTTACTATATAAACCATATGTAGTCCTATATGAGACTTTTTGAAACATCTCTTTCCAACATAATAGTTTGCACGGATGTCGTAACGACGTCATTTTATTGACAATATTTGTCCTGTACTTGAGCAATGAATCAGTTCTTACATTTGATTGAAGGCCACTTAACTGTATTTTTCTTCGAAGAAAAAAAAAGGATATCGTGCCGCTGCTTTTGTGAGACATTGATTCTTGACAGAGAAATATTGACGAAAACATTCCAACCATTTGAACAGTATAAAACCCAACCTTCCTTCTAATATTATAGACGAAATAGAAATGTCTAAAAGAAATAAATTTAAATGTACATGATCGATAACAACTTCAAGGGACATGTGTACGCAGCAAAATTTTAATATACCTTGAACTTGAGATAAATTTTAAATGTCATGAAAGTATAATGCGTGCATCCAAGGCTCCTTTTTGTTTTATAATACAGTCGCGAAAACTGGTACTATGTTCGATAATTGCGAGCTTATTACACAAAATGTATTACTATAAATAGCTATTTATATACGGAAAAGGACAGAAACTGTGTACTTACAAAAATAAAGAAAGAAGGAATGCCAGGATTCCAATAATCCAGGTGGGCACATTTAAAAGGCCTAAGATCTCCATCCTGTCCAGTAAACGAATGGTTATGTGAGCAGGTCACTCCTCCTTATATACCTTCTTACTCCAGTTATCTTCAATATTTACAAATCGACAACTCATAATGGATGAGTAACGGGGGATTTTCATTATGCACTGTATACAACGCTACACGCATTAAAATCTACCTCAATATTTTACCTGGTCGTCCGAAGGATACCTCGGAGAATGGGGCGTTGAACTGATCCCGTGTATATCCTCTTTAAAATGTTGCTTTGACTTGAAAAGTGGAATGATGTAATTGCGATATAGAAAAGTTTTAATATTATCTTGGATATTTCATGGAATGATTTTGCAACTTGCAGCAAGCATATACTGTGATTAAGTATATTTGAATGAATTTGCTTCTTGTCAATTTTGTTATGTTATTTGGCAATACCCTGACAGTGATGGCATTGAATGTTAATGATGACAAATAATTTAAAGTTTAAAAATAATTTATTAATAACGTGACTCATCCATTACACCAAGGATACTTTGTACGCGAAAATTTTGTCATCTTTAAGAATGAGCAACGAGTTAATGCACATAATATTTTTGAAATGCATATATGATATCATAGAAAAAAAAACCCAAAATTGAATCATCAGGGAACAGAAAAATAACTAATAAAAATGAAAGTCAGTATCAATGTTATGGATATTAAGGTGCGTCATTGGTCACAATTTTGGACTATTCTTGCGCATCTCCTGTTTTAGCACTCATTGAGCTTGAATTTTATTGAATTTTATTGAATTTTCGAAAGGGTCGAGTTCAATAAGGGTATTCTTCTGTACAAAGCTATACATAATATGTGCCCAGAATACATAACAGATATGTTTAAATTTCAGTCGTCTTCGTATGGCTTGCGGTCCTCGTCAAATCAGCAAATGTCTATTCCGAAACACAATAACGAGCTTTTCAAAAAATCTTTTCAGTATTCTGGAGCAATTATATGGAATAATCTCCCCTTGAACATTAGACTGGCCTCTACCCTCGGAACATTCAAGCATAACCTACATAAGTATATAGTTTCAAAGCGATAACTATACAATTACATATTTTAATGTTGTGTTTAATTAAACATGTTTGATTTTATGCTCAAACTCTGTCTCACTTTGTATTATTATATTGTATATATTGTTGTGTGATATGGAAGGCCTCTTGGAAGAATAGTCTTTGACTAAAAGAGTTACCTTCTTTAAATAAAGAATTATTGTTATTATTGTTATTGTTATTTCTTACTCTTTTTAAGACTTTTAATTCATTAGACACATTAAAGCGGCCAACTTTGAAAATTTGATCTAAAATAAATGAAGTATGCGCAAGAAAATGCTTCGCGGTAATTTCTGTAAAAATTGACGTGGAGGTACTTTTTACTGTTCGGATTTCTTTGACGTTAGTAATTACCCATGAATTTTGTTTTACGTATGGAATATTATTGATTTAAGCTTTTTTATAAGGTATGGCTGATGAATACCGAAAAATTATAAATTGTTTAAATTCAACCAAAAATAAGGCAAATTTTCAGCTCTGACACTTTTTCAAGAAAACCACAAAATGACACTATTTGTGAGCGTCTGTTCTCTCTCATTTGAACACGGACATATACTTTGTCTTCAATATTTTGAAAAGTCTTCCCTAGGAGCACGTGTTACTGTGTGTTTGGAAAAATCGTTGAAATTCGGTATCGCTGAAATTTTGACCTTAACTTGGTGATTTTCGTTATTTTTGTGTAAAATCTAGAAAATTTTAAAGTATCGGTGAAGTTGGTACCTAAGGTAGGACTTTATCAAATTCTACTTTCATACAAAGTTTCTAACCTGTTTAATTGTATAATAACAAAGAAAAGTAAAATAAAAATCAAATGAGTGCATTTCAACACTTTTTGTATTTTCTTTACAAATGTGCTATTTTTCCGACATTTTTTACCCAGTTTTCAAATAAGCATAAATCTTGATTTTCATTACGGACCTATTAATTTTCCTTCATAAAATGATTAAATGACATGAATACTAAATTTTCATATTGTTATCATAAAATTGTTGAAATTCCTTCATTCAGAAATGACATGCCTTAAACGTCTTCAAATTTAACAGCATCATTAAAGAACAGATCAATTTGCAGCATGGACTAGATATGCAAGTTTCATGTACTTTACCTTCGTCAGTGATCCTAAATCTGAACAATGTGATATGGTAAAAGGGTATGAAAATCATTATATCCAAAAATTACCAAAAGACTCAGCAGGATGGATGGGATACGATGATACAGGACACACGTTTTAAAAATTTCAACAAATTTTGGAATGCGTTGAAGAAACGATCAACCGAAGTTGATTGAACTCGGCTACATGTGCCCTCGGGGACTCCTGGTCAACCAAGTGGTTCAAATGTTATACGTCTTCTAATTAATTGCATCATTTAAGAACAGATAAATTTGCAGCAT
Organism: Pinctada fucata; assembly: GCA_028142955.1. Lineage (NCBI taxonomy): Eukaryota > Metazoa > Mollusca > Bivalvia > Pterioida > Pteriidae > Pinctada > Pinctada fucata. The sequence goes on from AP027103.1 coordinate 7,567,939, forward strand.
GCACGATTCGGGTACCCGTAACCCTCGTCAGTGATCCTCAATCAATGAAATCCTGAAATATGGGCAAAGACTGAAAGTAATGATTAACAATGTACGTTCTTCGAGACCTCTGGGTAATTGGAGAAGTGAGAGGGTCGTGCGCACGTAATCCAGGATAACCACACCATTTGCTACTTGCGTGACAAATGGCCGTCCAATGTCGGCACCGGTTGCCCATTGGTCTCGTCGGTTTATGTGTAGTCTTTTGTGTTTGATGTTTACATTTCGTGTGTCTCTTTTCCGTCTCGTGCTGTACTCGTCTTTTGTGTTTTTGCATCGGGTGTTTTGGTGTTTTGCTGTTGATGCTGCAGCGGGGTCTTGTTGGAGATCTCCTCCCTTCTTCTAAAATATACTGAAAGATGTAGCAGGATGGATGGGATATAATGCTACAGGACCCACTTTTCAGAAATTTCGAGAAAATTGTGTAAACAGAAATTTTCGAATGCTTTTGAAGAAACAATCAACTAAAATTGATCAAACTTTGCTACATGTGCCCTCGGGAACTACTGGTCCACCATCAGTGAAACTCACCAAGTTGTACAAATGTCATACGTTTTTGGACATAATAACTTTCACATTCTTTGGTCATATTACATTGTTTAGAATGATGATCACTGACGAGGTTTAGGTTCCCGATACGAGCATATCTGGTCCATGCTGAAAACTTATCTGTTTTTAAATGATGCTATTGAATTTGAAGACGTTTAATATTGGCTATACTTGCCCTCATTACATTAATGATAATTTCCATCACTAGATTGGTAACTCTGCTGGTTGACTGTTTGTCCCTGAGGATATTATATTCACCTAGTTTCACAGTATTTCTTTTAAATATGCTAAACCTGTGCGTATCTCATTGCCCAATTGAAAACACGGAAATCAGATACTGTCAGACTTTTGCCTCGTATTAAAACTAGGAAAATATATTGCTTGAAATTAGGTTTTCATAATCTTTGTATCTTAGTAGTATAGAGGACTCCTGCTGTAAATCTCTTCCATATTCCAAATACTTTAATGTGTGACAAACAGTACAAAATAAAATTACAAATGGCAATTCAACGTTCCTTCATCACGTGATTAATTAAAGATGTTCGTTGCATTGTTATATTCGTATTGACAGTTGTTGAAACGGGTTAAGCTCTATTATCTCGATTCTTTGCAAAAAGGACATTCAAGAACGTATTTTGCTAGGTCATTCGCCAGTTACTTTCTGAGAATCTTCTTCCACGTATGTCAATGTTATAGTAGATCGGAATTTGGCATCCATAGTTATGTATGACATAATACCGAGATGATAACATAATATAGATACAAACTGTCATTTCTTTGAATGGAAAAATATACAAAATACATGTATTCAAAGCAGTACTTTAGGGTGATAATCACAGACAAATGTCACCATATATAATATGGTGCAATCACACTTTTGTGATGTGCTTATGTCAATTCACTACAAATAACACGAACAGTAACAAACATAAAGTTCACAAGCAAAGGTGTTCTAATGGCTCAAGGAAATTTCGGGCTGTTTTATATTTCTAATCAGTAAATCTTCACATTAAAATGTCATCAATATATATTGTATCACTGGACAATTCAATATCAGTTTCAGTGAAGGAGAACAGCTTACATGTTTTCTATTCAATATCCTGTCTCGGCTCCATTGTCACTTTTATACCATTTTTCGCTCGTAAGAATCCATTTGTCTTATCATATATGATAGTATCCTATAAAAAATTATCAAATATATGTATCATTCACAGTATTAAATAGTTATCAGAATCTACGTATAAATGTTAAACGTCTTCAAATTCAAAAGCATCATTTAAAAAACAGACTTAGCAGGATGGTTCACAAGTGGGATATGATGCTACAGGACCAACATTTTAGAAATTTCAAGAAATTTTTATAACAGAAATTTTCAATTGCGTTGAATAGACGCTAAACCAAAAGTTGATCGATCTGGTGCATGTAAATTGGTTTGGAATTTTCTTCAAGAAGGTAGAGAGTTGGAACCCTTCGACATTATTGGCTACATTTGTCCTCGGGGACTCCTGGTCAACCAGCAGTGACACTCACCAAGTGATACAAATGTTAACGTTTTCAAAATCAACAGCATCATTTAAAAACAGATAAATTTGCAGCGTGGACCAGACATGCACGTTTCGGGTACTTAACCCTCGTCCGTGATCCTCAATCTAAACATTGGTGTATGGGCAAAACGTGTGAAACTTAATATGTCCAAAGATGTACCGAAAAACGTAGCAGATTTGGTGGGATATGATGCTTAAGGACCCATGTTTTAGAAATTTCAAGAACTTTTGTTAAAAGTCATTTTCAAATACATTGAAGAAACGATCAACTATTTGAAAATGTAGTATCTGAAACAAATAAGAAATCAGAAAGTACATATTCCACTCTTTAAGACATTTCCTTTATATTCAAATTCAGACAACTCATCTCTGGTGGAGATAGGGGATAGGATGTTTAACGTCTTCAAATTCATTAGCTTCATTTTAGAGCAGATAAATTTACAGCATGGACCAGACATGCACGTTTCGGGTATTAAACCCTCGTCAGTTATCCTCAATCTAAACAATGAAATATGACCAAAATCTGTGAAAATTATGTCCTAAATATACCGAAAGACGTAGCAAAATGGCTGGGATAAGATGCTACAGGACCCAGGTTTTATGTCTGTATCCATCTCGTCTTATGAGTGCGTTATTTTTCTAATGTTCGCTGTTTTGTTTTCTTGCTTTGTTCTTTTTATATTCTTGATGGGGAAAGAGGGATTACTTTTTTTAAAACAAAAAAGTAAAATTATTAGATATATTTTGCGATAAACAGTCTTAAAATATATTAGATATATTTTCCGATAAACAGTATTCAAATATTATTGATAAATCTGCAATAGCTTAACTGTTTCATATTTTTTAGCTCTATTCTTCTTGAATTTAGGACAAAAGTAACACCTTCCCGAGTTTGAAAAAAGAAACAATGAAAAAATACCTCAGTTTGTTCGCATCGTTTAATTCTGTATTTCTGAAGAATGGAAGCAAGAGCAGCTTTTGCCTCTAGAAAAGCCAGTCTCATTCCAATACAGTTCCTTGGTCCGTGACCAAAAGGTAAGAAGGCATATGGGTGACGTTTGGCTTTCTCCTCCGAAGTAAATCTGATGTGTAACAAATATAAATAAAGCCTACGCTCACGCAGCAAGATACGCCCGTTGGGATTTTTTTCACAACACCAAAATATCTAAGTCCCATAACTCCATAAGGACAAATTGGATGAACCTTAAAACCGAAAGGCGGCTTCCTCTTCAAAGTCTGATCAAAATGTACAAATATCATGAAAATCTGTTGACACATATTCAAGTTATTGCGTTCCATGCACCTATATTTTGCCCTTAGCTTAACATGTATGTGCATATAACCCCCCCCCCCCTTCCTATTACACACAATATCTCGCTTATGCGACCAAAAAATTAAAAACCCGTTACATATGTCAAAGAACATCCTTTCTACCTTAAGTATACAAAATTTCAAAACATTTCGACCAGAAATAGATTTTTAAATAATTTTTAACTATTTTAGTATATTTTCACTGTATTTTAAAAAATCTAAGTCCCATAACTCTGTAACGACATATCGAATGAACCTGAAAATCGAAAGGCGGCTTCCTCTCCACAGTCCAATCTAAATGTATGAATATCATGAAAATCCGTTGACGCATATTCAAGTTATTGCGTTCCATGTGCCTATATTTTGCCCATATTTTAACATGCATGTGCATATTACCCCCCCCCCTTCCTATTACACACAATATCTCGCTTATGCGACCAAAAAATTAAAAACCCGTTACATATGTCAAAGAACACCCTTCCTACATGAAGTATACAAAATTTCAAAACATTTCGACCAGAAATAGATTTTTAAATAATTTTTAAATATTTTAGTATATTTTCACTGTATTTTAAAAATCTAAGTCCCATAACTCTGTAACGACATATCGAATAAACCTGAAAATCGAAAGGCGGCTTCCTCTCCACAGTCCAATCATAATGTATGAATATCATGAAAATCTGTTGACGCATATTCAAGTTATCGCGTTCCATGCGCCTATATTTTGCCCTTAGCTTAAAATGTATGTGCATATAACCCACCCCCCCCCCCCCCATCCTATTACACACAATATCTCGGTTATGCGACAAAAAAATTAAAAACCCGTTACATATGTCAAAGAACATCCTTTCTACTTGAAGTATACAAAATTTCAAAACATTTCGACCAGAAATAGATTTTTAAATAATTTTTAAATATTTTAGTATATTTTCACTGTAATTTAAAAATCTAAGTCCCATAACTCTGTAACGACAAATCGGATGAACCTGAAAATCGAAAGGCGGCTTCCTCTCCACAGTCTGATCACTATGTATAAATTTCATAAAAATCCGTTGACGCGTATTCAAGTTATTGCGTTCCATAGGCGGACGGACAGACGGACAGACGGACGGACGGACAGACGGACGGACGGACGGACGGACTTCGCCATACCATAATACGTCCCGTCAAATGACGGGCGTATAAAAAGCAGTAAAAAGAACATGTTAAACTGAATCCTTTTTTCTATAATAACAAAAGTAATGCTTTGTTATAAGAATATATTGATCAATTCTTTTTCTGCCTAATTAATCAAAGTAAGTCAGTTTTCAATACCATTTACAGTTACTGTGAATTTGATTACCCTCTTCCATGTAAAAACATAGGGTCATCAGAGATGACAGCACTCACTTCGACGGCATCATTGTCCCATGACCAGCATCTGTACCTACATTGCACATAGTATTTCCTGATCAATATGACCTTGGGTAAAGGTGATGTGAAATCTTCGGGTCATAAGCAACAACATACTAAAATATGAAAGTGATCCGGCAAACGGTTCAAGAGATATTGCCCGGACAGGAATGTATGCACAATTTCATTAAAAATGCACTAAGTGACCGACCTTGACCTTAGTCACATGACCTTGGGTCAAGGTGATGTGAAACCTTCGGGGCATAAGCAACAACATACTAAAATATGAAAGTGATCCGGCAAACGGTTCAAGAGATCTAGCCCGGATAGGAATCTATGCATAATTTCATTAAAAATGCACTAAGTGACCTTGACCTTGGTCACATGACCTTGGGTCAAGATGATGTGAAACCTTCGGGTCATAAGCAACAACATACTAAAATATGAAAGTGATCGGGCAAACGGTTCAGGAGATATAGCCCGGACACGATGTGTGACAGACGGACAGACGGACAGACAGACAGACGGACAGACGGACAACGAAGGCAAAACCAATATGTCTCCTCCCCGTTGGGGACATCACCGAGAAGGCCAGACAGGCTTTGGTACCATGTCAAGCATTCAAAGTTGAGCAGATTCCAGCTCAATAATGAGTTCGGAATTCGAATGACGTCAACGTTGCTATGCATTTGGTTGGCGCTGTGTCGGCCATATTTGTTTGCATAGCAACCAAAAGCCGCGGCGTAGGGAAAATAAAGTCAACATTCAGATACCCTCTGAGTTTACCGTAGTGATCTCGAGAAGGAGGAAAATGATTGTGAGTTCCAAAAACACCCCTTCGGGCAAGGTAATATTGAGAGCCAGAACGAACCTATGACGTTGTGATGAAATAGGAGATGTAGGTCAGTTGGAGCCTCTGTGCAGCAGTAGTGAGCATTTTGAGATGCATCATTTATGCAAGTTTGATTAATGTACATGTAGGACTTATAGTAAGGCGGGAATGGACCTGTCCCATTTTACCTAACCTGCTCACTCAAGCATGAAATGTAGGTCAGATGCAGCCTCCTTACCATGCATTGTTGTAAGCATCCTCAGTTTATTTGATGCAAGACTTATAGTTTGGCGGGAATGGACCTGTCCCATTTTACCTATTAAACCTGCTAACTAAAGCGTGAAATGTTGATCAGATGCAGCCTCCGTACCACGCATTGTAGTAAGCATCCTCAGATTCATCATCCATGCAGGTTGATGAAAGGTTGATGAAAGACTTATAGTTTGGCGGGAATGGACCTGTCCTGTTTTGCTTAACCTATTGTGCAGACGCCGACGACGGGGCGATAGCATAAGCCCCTCTGTACTTCGTCGAGGTGAGCTTATAAAGCATAATATTCTAAACCTGTCAGGGTCGAACTTTTCCGGATCTGGCCAATGTTCCGGATTATGATGGACGGCATATATACTGATAGTGAGAGCTCCGTCCTTCGGAATTTTGTATCCGGCAACTTCACAATCCTCCTCTATATGACGATTAGTTCTGAAATTTAAATAAACGCAATGTATGTTGTACATTACATAATTGTGATAACTATCATAATATGAAATAGCTTTATTTATAGTTTCATTGCAACTTTAAATTATAAAGAGACCTTTACATATTTAACATATTGAATATATTATTTATAAAATGAATAGAGCAAAACACTTACATCGATGCTGGTCCTTGTAAACGCAACGTCTCGTTCATACAATTGTCTAGGTATTCCATTTTCAATATATTATCGTAGTCTGGTTTACCCTTTAAAAGAAAAAGAGAACTTATTATTCAATTTATTTCATTAGTATATAATATTAAATATATCATATATTTAATAATACCTTCGCCCAACCGACCGCCCGCCCATCTCACATCAAATTAAGAGCCGAGTTTTGCAACTCGGCTAAAAAGGAACAAGGAGACAACAACCACACAGAATGGTCTAACATGCACTACAAGTAGACACATCAAAAAGTAAACAAAGATTGTTTATCCGGATTACGTGCATACAACAACCAAATTACACAGATAAACAGAGATTGTCCGAGATGCACAGCTACGCATACAAAAAGCATCCTTACTGTAGGTAACATTACAAACAAGACAGTCATACGCAGGGACACTTGCAAACACAAAAGCTATATAAAGAAATTTCAAAAGCAATAAAAATATAAAAACAATCTGCTCTTTGTTGTCGGAAGCTCATAATCAATCACCCGAGAGGTTTGACCAAATTTCAGATAGCATAAAGGATCGATGCGTAGTTTTGTCTACCTTTTTACCATTGTCACTGTCGATCAGTGTTAATTAAGGAGAACATGTTTGTACAAAACTGAAGATGAGTACAGGACATTGCTGAATGTACTTTTATCGACTTTATGTTCATAACCTTTTGTAATGATGCAATATGTTCTTATCAGAAAGAATCCAAGTTTGTGATGTGGTATTCCTTAGCCTACAAGACTTTACTTTTTTTATCATGAAAGTCAAAAACATGAGGGCAGCTCTAGCTTACCTTGTAAGTTGAGAAAATATTGAAGCAAAAGTAATCTTTTTGATAACATACCTTTTTTGTGAATATCTGTAAGGATTTTGATATGGACGTACAGAATTGGAGTAGCTAAGTCATCGCTATTAGCAATATTAGATGATGCCATTGAATTTGAAGACGTTTAACATTTGTATTACTTGGTGAGTGTCACTTCTGGTGGATCGTTTCTAACGCATTCAAAAATATCTGTTATAAAAATTTCTTGACAATTCTAAAACGTGGGTCATGTAGCATCATATTCCATCCATCCTGCTACGTCTTTCGTTACATTTTTGGCCATTACAATTTTTACACTCTTTGACCATATTATTTTGTTTAGATTGAGGATAACTGATGAGGGTTCAGTACCCGAAACGTACATGCATGGTCCATGCTGCAAATTTATCTGTTCTTAAATGATGCTATTGAATTTGAAGACGTTTAACATTTGAAATAAGCTGTCGTTTAAACATTTTAAATGACGTCAAATTTCTTTTGCAAATTACATGTATTCTTAAATGATGCTATTGAATTTTAAGACGTTTAACATTTGTACCATTGCTTGACAAACATTGCATGTATATCATAAGAGTTAGTATTTACTGAAATTATTTGAGAGGAGACATCAAATGCTAGACTTGTCATGAACATTCCTTGTACCTCGACGGTGGAAGATTTGTTACAAAGAAAAGGGAATGATCTCCAGCATGACCACCCTGCATTCACCCAGCGAAACAAGCCCACGAGAAAGTGACACATTAATGACATCATACAAACTCCAAATCGCAAAAAGACACAACAAGATTCACTAGAACATCATACAAAAACAATCGTAACAGACGTACAGAAACATCAAACATTAATGACAACACATAAAAGGAAGGAGACCAATGTGCACCAGGCGCTGACTTTGGACGGTCATCTGTTTTTAGCAAATGGTATGGTCATCCGGATTACGTGCGCACAACCCTCCCACTTATTCGGATACCAAAGATGGTCTCCATAGACACACAAGTGTTGTATAAACATAAAACTTCTCACTGTAAGGTGACATCACAAACAAGATAGTTAAACGTACCGACCTCTTGTAACACAGATTCTATGTAATTCTATGGTATGCGTATAACAGTCTGTGCTCTGCTGGCTGAAGCGAGCTCAAGATCAATCACCCGAGAAGTCTAACCAACTTTCCGATAGGACAGGAAATCAAGACCAAGTCTTCTCTGATGAGATTTAAATAGAGCCCGTCATGGAATCCCGTCATCACGGTTAGCCAGTGTGCAACGTTGGGAAAGGCACAGGTACAGAACTGTAGATTGGTCAAGTACCATGTCCAGTGTTCTTTTGATGACTTTGGGATCATATACTCGGTAAAGCAGGCGACCGACTAATTTCTTACATTTGTGGTTAAAGTTTGATCTGCCTTTGACCACGTGCGATTAGTGTGTGTTGAATGTAATAATTGGAATATTGAAAGCATGAAGGATATATGGAGGATGATTTTTACTTTGCGTTTGCAATGTGAGTTTATATTCAATATTAATTTTAAGCAAAGCAAATACTACTGAACTGAGAGGATACATGCAAGTATAATCTCTTTTTTTTCTTGCGTAGTACTTACGGTGCGCATACACCATTTTTGTAGTCAGCCTTTTTAAAACAAATGATGAATGTATCAAACCATTAATACAAATGATAACACTTCGTTATCCATTTACATAATTTATGTGTTTCATGGAGTCCCTACATTTAACTCAGTCTGATTATGTAAATTCTAATACGTTTAAAGTAAATGTCCTCCAGTCTTTCTACTTTCGTTTCAATGAGGGCTAAGTTAATATGACAGGGGTAAAGATAATACCTTTCCAAGGACCCTATCCACTTCCTCGATACATTTTTCTTGACACTCAGGATTCATGGCCAGATTGTAAGCAAGGAAAGACATCGTATTCGCTGTGGTGTCGTAACCCGCCAAGAAAAACAGGAAAGAGTTTGCTGTCACTTCGTCCGTTGTCATACCTTTGGAAAATTATCACAACGTCTTTAGAGTGAAACATCTTATTTTAATGATGGCTTTGACTTTTTCTTTACTAATACCTAATGTAAGAATTCATTCAAACTTTTTGACTTTTACTCTTCTTTACAAGTACAATATAGATAATATATGTATTAAAGAGTATGCCTATGCTAATTAATTGCGACTACATGTCAATCAGCAAGTTTATCATATTTATACATTGAAGACTGCTTGGTTCAAGGAAAGTATTGATCAAATGCCGAATGTTAAAAGAAACACTTCAGGATAATTAGGACTTACTGTTATGTGGGGGAGGATTTTTTTTATTCGTTTACTAAAGATCAACTCGAGCTTTCTCAATTTCATTTGGAGCTCATTTAATACAAACCTTAATTAAAATAAGGACTAATGAAACCTTGTTTATTATAATCAAGACAATATACACTGATAGGGAAAGCATGGTATATGAAGATTTATGTAGACAGATATGAAAGCTATGTACCTCTGTTTCTCCATTTTGCGTCTTTCTCTTTATAATCCACAATGTTTTCCTTGTCCTCTTTATCGATGGCTTCATTGTGAGCGTTAAGCATCATTTGTAAAAAGTCCTTCCTTTTCTAAAATATTTCAAAAAAGCAAAAATAAAGAATCGAAACATGTTGCCTAACTATAAATGTGTGCATTTGAGAACAATTTAATACAGCAAATATTGCAGAGTTGGTATTGAACTTTACCTCTTTTCCATCCTTTCTGTCTTCCATGATTGAAAGTGTCACTTTGTTGAAGAATTCATAAATGTCCATAAAAGGTGCCTTCCTTATCTTGATTTTTTCTATGAACTGCACCACTTTTCCAAAAGAAGGGAATATAACTGCAAAGATATAAACAGTGCAACAAATCTAGTCTTGTGCTTAAAAGAGGACTATTAAAATCTTGATTTTATGTTTCACACACTCTAACTCTACAGTTTCAATAATAAAGAGTTCAAGTTAGAAAAAAATATTTACACAAACTTTCGTAGAAAATGTTTTTCGTACAGAAGATGAAGTTCAGATTATGACTACTAGTCAACATTTTAATGTACCGTCGACATATCAGATTGCATTCAGCAAATATAGAATAGATACACAAAAATGATATACATGTACATACTACTTAATAGAATGAGCGGAGATTGGTAACTGACACTGAAGGCCTTCTTAGCCTGCTTGATGAACTCATTGTCATGATCTGTTTGTGAATTGACGTCAATTCCAAACGCCGTAGATGCAATGACGTCCATTGTGAAACAGCCAAAAATACTTTTAAAAGAGAAGAAAAGGGTACATGTCGACATTGCCTTCACATAGGTTTCTTATTTTGTTATTATTCTTAAGCGTGTCAATATCTAACATACATTTTGTACTTTACCTTTTATTCTATTTATCGATAAAGGACTGCAACTAAGTTTTAAAATAGAAAATTTGTCTGTTCATTCAATTTCAAATGCAGTATTTAACCAGAAATTTTAACAACTCAAATGATCCACTTATGGGAACCAAATAATACATTCCAGATCTGTTGTATTTAATGGCATTGACTAAATTCTTAGTGAGATGTCAAATGGGAGGTGAAAATGTCAGATTCTTAGCTATACATAAACAAAATAAGGTCTACTTAATAAGATCTTACTCTCTGATTTCAATGACCTCTTGTCCATCTTTAGACTTTGTCTTTATGTTTTCCACTAACTTTTCACAACAGTCATTTATAAGAGGGGACATCTGAAAATCAAATGCAGAACGACTCACGTAAAGACAAAATTAACGGAAACGCCAAGCACGTAGCTGTCTTGTAATGTAGTACTTTTATTTGCGGTGTAAATGTGGAGATTATTCTATTATTTGAACATTTGGAACAGCATTCTCTCGGAGTATGTTTCCATGTTTCATTTGGTCTTTCTATTCCTTTATTGTACAATAAGATTTAAGAACTGCCTCCTATACATTCACTCAAGGGACATGGTGCTGGGACCTCCTATATACATATGGTTCCACCAGAAATTATTAAATTAGGCAAAGCCACTCGTATTGCATTTTAGGACTGTAAAATACGTCTTATTTGGCTAAATAAAAAAAAAAATCATATATCCCTGATAGATTAAAAGTGAGTTATCGCCCTTTAAAATTGCAATTTAGTTTGACGCCGGCGGCACACAAATGAATTTATTTCAGTTGCGCCACCTACACCGAATTTCTTTTTTAATAACAGTTCATTAAGGTCAGGGTGGCGACTTTTATGACAATGAGGTTGAAGAAAGATGGATATGTCCACATGTAGAGGAACATCTCCTCGAACTATTCAGACCAAAAAAAATCAAAATTTGCCCATCGCGTTTTTGGCTATAAACGTCCAATTTTGGCTTATCTTAATATTTTCGTCGTTTTAGAGAATACCACATCATAACTTTACATATCTCTACAATGCATGAAATTTCAAAAAGACATTTTCTGGATTCTTATAGCTCGTGTATGAATTAAAGCCTATTTTGAGAAATTCTGATAAAATAAGCAGTTCTAATGAGTTAAAAGATCCTGACGATAATGTCAACAGCACATACAATAGAACACAAAATTGAGCATCGAAGGGCCCCCTAGCAAGCTAAAGGTGTGACCGAGAGGAGTAAGCATCCCCTGTTTGACTAGCCGCACCCGCCATCGATGGTCACGCACGAAAATCAAAACATTATCTAAAATACATGCACTGTCTGATCAGGTTATTTTTACATAGAAAGTGCTATAGCGACCAGGTGCCCAGGAGGAGTGTATTTTCGTTTTGCTAGTTGCCATGGCAACAATTTTTTTTCTATGCATAGAGCTATGGTATTGCTTTATCCTAAAGCAGTCAAACCCCTATTTACTCGAATTAGTTTTTGAGCAAAATGACTTTCTATAAATAGCACAATAATTTATGCAAAAAATCAACATTTTGACCCAAAAACATAGAGATTTACTCGAAGTTCGAATTTCTAATTCTCTCATTTTTAAAGAGTAAAATGAATAGTATATTATTAGTTATATATACAGTGTTTTACAGGGGAGGATACAGAAATATATACATTGGGTCGATGAAAAGGTTGTATTGGGCGAGACGAAACCGATCTTTTTGTATCTCCCTTGTAACAGGCTTTTGGTTTATGTATGTTACGTCAACATATTTTAAAGCACCTTGGTGACGTCAAATGAGTGAAGCGTCTTAGTAGAAGCAGGATATTAAAATAATATCCTGTCAGTAATATAATACAACATAATATTTGGTTCTTCTTGACCAATCAGATTGCAAGAAATTTGCCAGAGGCGGGATAAATTCTGATGTTTGAATCTTTAGAAGCAGAACTCATGCGAAAATGACAATTTTCCCCTATTTTCGGCGATTTTTCATAGTAAAATATGCATTTTCCCCAAGAAACCCCATTCAGCGATGAAAATTAAGTATGATTTTTTCGTTTGTCCGCTTTCTTCCGTCTTGTGAGAGTATATTCCGCTGTTTTCACTGTTGAGGATCTTCTCTTCATCTTTGTTTTGATTTTTTTTTTCAGGTTTTGTATACCCAATGACAATGGTTTGGACTCTGACGTCCATTCACTAAACATTTTGTTACATTTATGGTCGAAATCAATTAGGCTCGGTATTAAAATGAAAAAAAAAACGAAATTATTTTTAGCTTGTAAATATTTTCTACATGATTGCCAATTTTTTAAAGACAAAATTAATGGCCAATTGATATTTTCATTTACATTAAAGGAGAGTTATTTTTCATAGATGTTTTTATAAATGGATTCACAAAAAATATGTGCCACTGTTTCATCGATAAAATTGGACCATGCGTAACAGCATTAAAAAGAGCAGGGTCTCTCTAATATAAGAAAATGAAAATAAATAAATTGAGGTTATGCTCTTACAAGTCTCATCTTTCCCGAGGAAAACGTTGATGTCATGGTATTTCTCATAAACTTCCAATGTTCGTCAACAGCCACTGTCAACATTCCTTTCATATTATCGGGTGGATTTCCAAGTCTCTACAGAAAGTGCATATTAAGATAGTATTAACAATATTCCCATGGTAAATTATAACAATATGTATTATATATAAATACAATATGTACTGTATTTATTGTAACATTACTTGGTCCGTTGCGTAAATGTATATGGCCGAATTACAAAACAAAAAATGAAAAACGATACATCCATTGTGGGTAATCTTGCAACGCAGAGCCATTGGTTTTCTATATTTTCGTGCAAAAGAGATCATCTATAGCAAAAGAGGGGAATATTATGCAGTGTAAGAATTATGAGTTGCATCCAAATTAAGGCGGATATAAGCTTTTTGTAGCGCACAAACACGATCGGCGTTCTATTTCACTTTCATCTACACGAAACACGCTGATCGTTTTTCAGCTTTATAAAAAGATATTGTTTCTCATATTTTGAATAAAACTCATAGCTAGGGCATCCTTACACTGCATCACATTCCCCTTTTCATGATAAATAATCTGTATTACTCGAACTTTTAGATAAACCAAATGTTCTGTGTTGCGAGATTACCCACCGTGACACCAAGGCAAACGGAAGCAGAGGAAAACTAGACATCAAGTAAACGAGCAAAATAGTCCAGAAGAGCACCGAGGCTGTAAAGTGGAGCGATCCTAGTTGCCCAGGAAGAGGCTTGCATTGAAGATCAGTCGCTATAATTGAGCAGAAACCACTTTATCCCGTCCATTCCAGTAACATAACATGGAGATTTTACATATACAGTATTATGATTTTTTTTAATTTTTATGCAACCGTAATCGAATATTGTCGGGAAATAAAGTCTAAAATTAGGTAAATAAATAAAATAAAATTTCAGTATACATACAAAACGATTTGGAAATGTACTAAATCGTTTGATGAAAACTTCTTTAGCAAGTTCCGGGTCAGCAACATGGAGCTGTGGAATGTGTCCCATGTAGGATCTGCAATAAGTCAGCAAATCTTAGAATCAAGAACTTATGAGAACAAACTGATTAAAAGTCAAATTTAAACTGCTGCTTCAAAATAATCTGACTTATCGTTATTTTCACTATAAAAAAGTTTTTTCCAAATTTTACCCGTATACTTTTCCATATTTTTGAAAGAATTCTAAGTCTGCTGCCCAAAGTCCCTGTAAAGGAAAATAGTGAGAAATAAAGTTTTAGAAGTACCTTTGAAATAGATGAAACATGAAATAGATTTGATCACAGGGATTTATTTCGCTAATACCGGTTGATCTAGTAAATAGAGCAACCGGTATTAGCGAAATAAATCCCTGTGGATTTGATCATACAACATTTTCTCATGTTTGTACTTCAATTATTGTCAATGTGACATTCTTAGAATATGAGTAAAACGCATTAAAAAGATAGGTTTATAAAATTTACCGTACTATATGGTTTAAACCATTAAAGATAAAATACATTAATATACAGTACCTGTTTTATTATTGCACCCATATTTCCCATGAAGAGAGTTGGTGGGGGCCCTGGTACTCCCAACCTTTTCCAGTAGCTCAGCTTCCATTTGCTATATCTACAAATCATTTAATTTTCATTGTTATCATTAAGAAACGACGGTTCTGATTGGCCGAGAAATTTTGTTGATACCTGTATCAACACAAACTGAAGTACGCGCCTAGCAACGTCATAAGCAACGTCGTTAGCAACACGATTTCAAAGCTGCAATTAAATGTTAAAAAGCGACGAAATGAAATGATAAGTAATCAATGTAATATTTTTTTGATTGATCGAGGTATCAACACCAAAAATTGAGGGAAAACTACGCGCACGATGCAGTTTTCCCTCAATTTTTGGTGTTGATACCTCGATCAACCAAAAAAATATTACAATGATTCCTTAAATCAACAAGCCAGTCGCATTATTTTTCTAAGCGAAACCAGTTTTGTTGTTATATGATCGGTTGGTGGGGGAGCCCCTTATCAGCTGGATTTTCTTTTATCTTTTTTTTTCAAAATCTCGAGTCGGATTTTTTCCCTTTTACATTCTGTATATATATATATATATGTATCACTTTAAATTACTTGTCAACATTTTGATTCACTCAAAACGGAAAACAGAGAGAGAGAGAATCTATGGCCAATCCTTATCCCCTTCTTTAAAATAGCTATGTCTCACTTTGACCTGTGTCAACAATTAGACATTTTTATTGTTTACTCTCCCGCCAGATGCAAATAGATATAATGACGGGGGAAACAGGTTGCATACACGTATGAAATTTGACCATAAATTCAAGATATTTCGGATATGGATATGCGTCTATTTTCATTTTGGGGTTTTTTTTCAAAAAATTCAAATATCGATATCAAAAATCGTCTTGGGAAGTTAAATGTTTTTTTTTAAATAATGGAATCGGTATATGTACCCCTACAAAATGTAAAAAAATATATATAATATCATTTTGGAAATTTCGGACTTTTCGGACTTTTGAAATTTGAATTGAAAAAATCTTCTTTTTAAAAATATTTGAAATTGTTTCTAAATGAAAAAAAAATTCTTTTATATTTTCAAACATTGATAACCTTTTCGAATGATAATAATTAAATTTTCTTTCCAAACCTTAACTTCAATTTAACATACTTGAAAATTGTTTTTATATTGTTTTTATTATATATATCAATATCATATACATATATTATATCTTCTCGATCGTCTAATCTGGAACACAGCATATGGTACAAAACTCTAAAATTGATTTCGTTCAATAAGATCGTAAATATTTGATATTTTAGGTTCAGACCTGTCCGTTTTGCGTATTCTAAAACTTTCTTTAAATTCAATGTAATCCTTAATTGAAGACTAGATCTAATTCAAAACTTTTGATTTTCACTTTCTTAAGTTTAATGTTATGAATCTGGAAAATGAAGAAGTATTCGCGCTAAACATATTTACTGTTTTTAAAAATATAACACTTCCCCGACCAACAGCATTCAAAAACAACGTTAACTTTCTGAAGGAACATGCATTTGATTGAAACATACATGGAATACAGCATGATTTTGATATACATGTATATTAATGAAAAAATAAAGCCTGTGTTTGTGAAACACGAATGCCCCCGGTGGCATCTTTGTTAGTATAAACGCCATTTTCTGTTTAGTACGTGAAAGGTCAAAGTCAAGGTGACGAAGTCAAAACCTTTTGCTATCAATGAAATGGTCTTCTCACAAGGAATACACATGTGAAATATGAAAGCCCTATCACTTACTATTCAAAAGTTATGCCCAATGTTAAAGATTTTGAAAAGTAGGTCAAAGGTCAAGGTCACGAGGACAAAACTTTTGGTATCAATGGAAAGGTCTTGTCACAAGGAATACACATGTGAAATATGAAAGCCCTATCACTTACCATTCAAAAGTTATGCCTTTTGAAAAGTAGGTCAAAGGTCAAGGTCAAGGTCACGAGGTCAAAAATGTTGGTATCAATGGAAAGGTCTTGTCACAAGGAATACACATGTGAAATATGAAAGCCCTATCACTTACCATTCAAAAGTTATGCCCAATGTTAAAGTTTTTGAAAAGTAGGTCAAAGGTCAAGGTCAAAGTCACGAGGTCAAAAATTTTGGTATCAATGGAAAGGTCTTGTCACAAGGATTACACATGTGAAATATGAAAGCCCTTTCACTTACCATTCAAAAGTTATGCCCAATGTTAAAGTTTTTGAAAAGTAGGTCAAAGGTCAAGGTCAAGGTCACGAGGTCAAAAATTTTGGTATCAATGGAAAGGTCTTGTCACAAGGATTACACATGTGAAATATGAAAGCCCTATCACTTACCATTCAAAAGTTATACCCAATGTTAAAGTTTTTGAAAAGTAGGTCAAAGGTCAAGGTCAAGGTGACGAGGTCAAAAATTTTGGTATCAATGGAAAGGTCTTGTCACAAGGAATACACATGTGAAATATGAAAGCCCTATCACTTACCATTCAAAAGTTATGCCCAATGTTAAAGTTTTTAGTTCGGACAAACAGACAAACAGACAGACAGACAAACAGACGGACAGGCCAAAAACTATATGCCCCCGAATCTGTGATTCCGGGGGCATAAAAAACAACTATTTTATACTATTGTGAATTACATGTAGAATGTACATGTGGACATGTTAATCAAGATGAAAGAAAATGGTTGATTATACTAATAGTACTCACAAAATTAAAGACAAGACAAAAGTAATTATTCCTATAAACCATAGCGGTAAATCTATCAGTCCTAATATCTCCATCCTTAAATAGTTTCTTTATTCACTTATTTTAGACATGCAATGACTCATTGGGTATATGTGCGCGAACGCTCGTTCTACCTATTGACCTGCCTGTTCGACATAGTTTTCCAACGGATTCAGCATGTACGCCTCGAAATGATTTCTTTTTAAATCGGGAACACAGGAGGCTATGTCTCTAAAAATATTTTGTTTTCTTTGTTTACATTTTGGTGAATTCGTTCTCCTTTATACAGGAATGCCGAATCGTCTTATATTTTTTTTAAGAATATTAGGTCTAAGGCACGGTCTATTTGATATTCTGGGAGGGGGGCTTGTTTTTTTTTGGGGGGGGGGGGGTTCGAAAAAAAAAAAAACTTTGCTCTGAATTTTGATGAAAAAATAAATTTGCTCATGGTGTGACAGAAAAAATTAATCTCGCTCTTACAAGTAAATCTGAATTTGAAGAATAATCATAAAATTCGCTTAAAATTCCTGAAAAATTTTCGGCTCGCTTCGCTCGCCACAGTTTTCACTTTATATAAAATTTTTTTTGGTTCGCTTCGCTCTCCATACCTTTCTTCTTTAATGGCAAGTTCATATTTAAAAACATCAAAAGTATACATGTGACTGAAAAGGGGGCTTCCTTAAATGCTCAAATACATAATCAATATCATTTATTACTATTAATAGATACATGTATCACCATAGAGTCTAAGATTTATATACAATCTTGGAAGGAGAATTTAATTAAGATTTTCACTAGTTTACATTTCTAAATTAAAAAATTTGTCTAGAAGACTCTCCACTCAGACCCTCTTACATGTTACTTGACCTTTGTTCACTGAAAAATATATCATATTGTAAAAATCTTTTATCTCTCTCAGTTTAGAAGTGAATACAAGGTTTACATAAAACAATTAGTAATGTTAAGAGCAATTTTAGTAAAAATAAAGAATTTCTGTTGAAAAAAAACCACAAACATTCTTAATATACACATCAATTGTTAGAAAAAAAATTCCTTGCTCCAACTTTGCAAGAAAAAAATAATTTTGCCCCGGCGAACAAAATAATCCCCCCCCCCCCCCAGAATACCAAATGGACCGTGCCTAAGCAGGAAAATGATAATGAGGAAATGGGAGAAATAAAAGGAACTTATGTAGTATTGTGTATAAGAACAGAAAATTATGATAGACGAATACATACATATAGTGTATGAATTATTGAATTATTCAGAATGAATCAATGAACAAATAACATATTATAATGGGTGAATTTAGAAGGAAACTATTTCATTCATAAATAAACCATGTGGTCTAGCGTACCTTATATTTCATTATTTGAAACAATTTGAATTTGAATAACACACGAACATATATAATTAATTTGAAATCTAACTACGCTTATCTAAAATGGTCTTTAATGCCCAGTTGGGTATACACACACGTACTTAGACTTAATGCTTAATGATACTTAATACCCTTTAATGAGCTTATCTGAAGTATATTGACTCAGAGTAATCATTTCTATGCTTAATCTCTTTGGAAAAAAAAATTCGGCTCGCTTCGCTTTTACACTTAGACAAATTTTACCGATAGTGTAATAGCGCTTCATGACGAAAAGTCGTTATTAACATTTCGTGCAGTAGTATATAATTTTACTCTGGAATTTGAATATTCCAAACGCTTTAATTACCATACAACGAAAAAGAACCATTAAGCTTATTGTTTCACATATCAAGAACGGTTAAGTTTATTCAACGATAACAAAAAAATAATGGACATTAGACAAAACAACTTCAACAAAAACAACATGTACAATTGGACATAAAACAACACTTATACATGTACCAAATTGAGCAACAAAAATTCAAATTAGACACATGGAAACATAAATTGAGGAATACATGTACCCGGCAATAACTTTAGAAAGGAGCTTTGTTTAGGCATTTTTATCAATTTGACACCATACATATTATCTGACTATTTCGGAAACTTGTCATTTTATCCAAAATTATTATCGAAATTAAAGAAGGTTAACATCTTAGCACCATCCCTCCAATGCTATTTTGAAAATAGATTTTATTTGGATATGCTACTGAATCGACCCTACTGGAAATTTGGAGCCGTGTACTCTCTGTAATTTAAATTTTAAAAATAAACTCACAGGGCGCTACTGAAATGAATTTTGGCGGCTTATGAAAAGCACTTTGGCTGGAAGCATCACTGATAAGGTTTTTATATCCGAAACACGTGTCTGGTGCATAATAAATTGGTTTGAAACTTTCTTCAAGAAGGTAGAGAGTTGGAACCCTTCCGCATTATTGCAGTCAGTAATGACTGACGGTATACTGTAATCATTCGTAACCTACTTGCACGGATAGAAAACCTCTTCGCAATATGATTGGTTGACAATTTCATAAAATCCAAATATTCGTCTAGGATATTCAGAATCTGTGTATGAGACTCTCTCATCAGGTCGGCTTAAGAGTCTAGATGACCTTACAGATGAAAGTCATATTGCATCAGTGTATTTTCTTCCGAAATATGCACCGAAAAGTCTTTGTACCGATACGTCCTACATGTATAACAAACGCTGATTTTCGGATATTTCTGCCACTTGAATCGGAAAAGCACCCCCGGAAAAGCCTGGGAATGTGCGATTGGTTATTCATTTTATTCCGATTTTTTTCTAACTAGAATTTTACAACATTTAAGGTCAGCTAACTGACGACAAGCTTTTTGTAAAAGCGAATACTTGTTTGGACTACCATCCATAACAGCGAATTGTGTATGAGCATATCCTTCCCACTTATCCGTACATACATCAGTCTTTTGAAATGCAAATAGCCCACTCAATGTAAGGTGACTGGAAAAATAATGCTTGGACCTCAATTTAAACAAAATTGTCTCTTCGTTATTTTGATCATTTTTATAGCGAATGTCAGAAACAATGGAACAATCACTAGTGTGTCCAGGAAAAATAAACTATGTTGGAGCCAAAATCCTCTCTTGTCTGTCATCTTCGTATGAATTTCTCCGTTGATGATTCTAATATGGATATCCAAAGATGGTGTTGCCAAGCCATCTCTGTTAGATTTATTCAATGTTAACCCTGGATAGTAAAACTGATCTGAAGAGCGGGTTATCAATATTTCAAACACTGAAAAAATATAAATACTAGTATAAATAGCAACACCAACGTTGCAAGATACGCCCGTAGGGGTATTAAGGGGTAATGAGTGTCTGCTTGTATAAATGACAGAAAAAAAAATCTGATTTTTTTTTTCAGTTATTTGTTATTATTTACTGAAAATGTGAGTGATTTTGAAGCATATGACAGTAATTTTGATACACCTTTCCATCAATACTTCATCAGAAACTGATATTGAAGATGATGACTCTCTCATGGGACAATGCACAAAATTTGTACACCTAATAGAAATCTCAAAAAATTACTGTTGCAGAATATTTTTGGGGGGATGCAACTTATGTAATATTCATGTACTGGGACATAAAAAGTAGAAAAAAGCATGAAACACTGAGGTATCCATCAACACTTTTATGTTACAGCTCGGCAAATCTGATCAGCTTCAAAGTTTCAAATACAAAAGTTGGTAGAGTTATCTTTCCTGTATAATATATTCCTGTGAAGTAAAGGCAATCACACGACATGTAATTTCGAATAAAAACCTGATCCTTTTAAGAATTATCTAGACTTTCTAAATGAACGTAATTAGATTTTTTCCAAGGCGGGGGAGGGTCCAAGCAAATGAGGGAGGGGGGTGTTCTCTAACCTATTGTTGTTATAAATTTTATACGTTAAGACGAGAAAAATCAGCTAAATAAAATTAAATTTAAGGTAAGGTAAGGAGAATTATACAATTTTGAGGAAATAATCGGGAAAAAGAATAAGTCTTGACGATTTCCATAGATCCAGAGAACCAGAAAAAAACTATGCTATATCAAAAAATAGTCTTTTGGTTTAACCGTAAAATTTTGAGTGAACATTCCCATTATTTAGCGATCAAGTCATTTGGATCTTATCCTCAATGTTTTAAAAAGTTGTGCGTGCATTCCCGCATTGAACTAGTAAAGGGTTGTCAAATGCGAATATTTCCAGTGCGAAAACTTTTTGATGCGAGTCGCAACCTTTTTATGTATCTCTTTGTTTGACTCTGACTTCAACGGGAAAACAGTTAAACACGGATTGAAACGAAGTAATTGACTGTGCGAGTTAGCTCGTTTACCAGCCACTCGTTACCCCTTAATTTCTTATAAATAATATGCAAAAGAAAGGAGAGGATCTCCAACAACACTAGGTTGCAGCACCCACAGCAAAACCACAAACATCAAATGCAAAAAAACACTGAACAGACACCAACAGAAAGAGACACAAAAGGGACAAGGAACACCAACTCACACCATAGAAACATTAAACATAAAAGATCACACATAAACCAACGAGACCAATGGGCTACCGATGCTGACTTAGGACGGCCATCTGCCACGTAAGTAGCAGATGGTGTGGTTATCCTAGATTATGTGCGCACAATTATGTCAGTTTTAGTCTCAAAGAGACTTGACCTTTACACATCATTTCTCAATGAACATGATTAAGAGACCAAAAAAAAAACAGTGATAAAATGAACGAACATGTGTTGTTCTTCAGGTGTACAAAGTTTGAATCAAAAATATAAATAGTATTCAAATAAACTGTCAAAATAAAAATTTCCATAAAAAAACTGGTTAATTTCAGCCACAAAGTGACATTGACTTCTAACCTTACAGAAACATTAGGCTCTTTGACTTGCTAAAGCCAACACACATGGTAAATTTGAAGGTTCTAGGGCCGAGAGCCATTCTAAGTTCAAGGACCATAACTCTGCAAAAAAGTCAATTAAATACAAACTAAAACTGGATTTGTAATTCATTATTATGAAGGTGTATACCAAAGTTTCAATTCAATAGCTGCAATTGTTTATCAAAAAGGCATATATGTAGTTTCAACACAATAGCTGTATAATCTGCTCAAAAAGTCCGGAAAACTGTAAAATTGTTGAAAATTTCTATGTTCAAGGGCCATAACTCTGCTAAAAATAGGTCAATTTTTCTAAAACTCAAACTGGATTTGTTAGTATTTATTATAAAAGCATATATTAAGTTTCAATTCAATAGCCGAAAAGGTTGCGAAAAAAAGTCCGGAAAACTGTAAAATTGTAGAATATTTCAATGTTCAAGGGACATAACTCTGCTAAAAATATGTCATTCTTTCTGAAACTCGAACTGGATCTGTAATCATTTATTATAAAGGCAAATACAGTAAACTTTATAGCGAAATTCTGCTTAACACTAAGTAAAATGAAAGTCCCTGCAGGAGTCCAATTACCCTTGACTTTTATACGCCTTTAACGAATTTCTATATAACGAATTATCGGCTTTTACGAAAAAGGGGATCTTCATAAGTATAAAAACATTCTCTCTTTTTTTTTCTTGAGTTATGTAATTCAATGATGATGTGAAATGTTTCATTGGTACTTCTAGGTATCGACAATCCTGTTTTTGAGAAATATAAAAATGTTATTTATCCACAAGAATTGATTTTAAACAAGGCAAACGTTTCAATCACAGAAACACCATTTTTGGACCTAAATATCAAAATTGTTAAAAAGATTTAAACTTTATTTATTTTACAACGTTTAACAAACAAGTTACACAACTTATATAAATGTCTCACGTTGGCTCAGATGTTGGCGTGAGGGGGTCCAAGGAGCAGGAGGAAACCGGAGTACCCGGAGAAAAACCTCCTGCAGAGGCCTGGGTGGGGGACCAATCAAAATTGTTAATGGAGAGATCCATACAAGTGTGTATGACAGACAAAAGAGATGATTTTGGATTTAATATAGTAAATTTCTCCTGGCTTGACGGTATTGTTCCTAGATTACCGTCCTATGGTATCTATATTTCACAGCTCATCCGGTATGCTAGAGCATGTACTGATGTTTTGGATTTTCATAGTAGAAATTTACAAATTACCAAGAAACGTTTAGGACAAGGTTTTCGCTTTCACGAACTAGTAAAGACTTTCTGGAAATTTTACAAAAATTATTGTCAACTTCTTCTGAAATTCGGACCAATACAGGCAAAAGAGTATATAACTTTTGGTATTTCACAACCTGCATTTTATGGTGACATTATTAACAAGATAAGAAGGATCAAAGATAGACAACATCATTATCGAAAATGCGTCAGAATCATCAAACGCCTTTTATACCGTGGGTATGATCCTTATGTCACCAGACGGACACTAGGCTTGGTACTTGACCAATCTACAGTCTTGTACAAGCGCATTCTTAAAACTTGCACTCTGACTGATTGTGACGACGGGACTCCATGACGGGCCCTGTCCAAACCTCTTTAGAGAAGACAGGGCCCCGACCACCTGTCCTCTCTGAATGTCAGTCGGACTCCTCGGGTGATAACATACATGAGCTCGCGGCGGCAGAGCACGGATTGTATTACGTAGGCCCTCTTTTTATATCCATTTACATATTCATCTGTGTTGCTTCGGCCCCTGCGTTTTGCGGTCTTGTTTGTGTGTGGTCATCTGATAGTGAGGAGGTTGTTTTACACCACAATTGTACGTTCTTCGAGACCTCTTGGTAATCGGAAAAATGGGAGGGTTGTGCGCACGTAATCCAGGATAACCATACCTTCTGCTATTTCCGTGGCAGATGGCCGTCCTAGGTCGGCACCGGTTGCCCATTGGTCTCGTTGGTTTAAGTGTAGTCCTTTGTGTTTAGTGTTTCTGTGTTGTGCGTTGGCGTTCCTTGTCCCTTGCGCGTCTCTTTTTGTGCCTGTCTGCTTTGTGTTTTTGCATTTGGTGTTTTGGGGTTTTGCTGTGGGTGCTACGGCCTGGTGTTGTTGGAGATCCCCTCCTTTGTTTCAAAAATGTCATCCAAATGTCAAAGTTCAGGCGGACTAACGAAAAATAGATATTAGGATATATCACTTTATTTAATTGAATAAGATATTATTCATATGTATGTAAATATATTACATATGGCCACAGTAATTAAATAAATTGTTCTACGTTCGGAACTTCTTTCTGAAAGGTACCCTCCCGCCAGGCATGAAAACACACAAACACATGATCAATATGAAGATATTTGGAAAGGAATAATGAAAACATAAAAGAAGAATATCATTTCGAAAATTGAGGTGCAGAAATCTCACTTTATTGTTGGATGAATCATTAATATCTCTTTATTTTAATGATGGTATACATGTAGGTATTTTGTTGATTTCAAGATCTTTTGCTGATTGATTATCTGAAAAATAAATGTCTGTGTGGTTTTATTTTTCGGAGTGATTCTCTTAAAAGGTACTGCGAACGTAAAACAAAATATTTGATTACTGTGGTCTAACTGTAAAATAAAATCACAATAAATACTTAAATAATACCACAACTATGAAATATGTAGATTAATTAAATGTTTGAGACACATGTATAACTTCAATGCATACTGTACAGACTTTTTATAGATATTTTACTTATAACATTTCATAATGTGCTTATTTACTCTTTAATGTGAGTTCCTACCGAACTTAACTACGTAAGCCGGGACAAATATAAAGAGCTTAATTAAAAGGGATTACACTAGTCTTCAGTTCTATAAACATGCCATTTAACAAATTCTAAAATATTCTTTAAGAGACAATGACATTACTCATAGATAAAAGCAAACAAAGAATAAAGAATTTGTTCTAGAAGACATTCCGCAATGTCTATCAGGAGGGTTATATACACCATCAGTCTTCGATGTCCTGTCTCGGTTCCACTTTTACTTTTATACCATTTTTCGGCCGCAAAAGCGCAGATTTCTTATCAAATATCACAGGGTCCTGCAATGAAAGGACACATAGTTCAAAATCTACATCTTGCAACAAGAGCTAAGTATAGAAAATCATGTGTTGAATGATTCTATAGGATAAAGGGATTGACAAAATTACTACTAGTCATTGGTCAAAATTATATCACTATAAGTTGACAATATTTTGGCGAAAATGAAAGAATTTGATAAAGAAAAAGTAAAAGTACATCCCGAAAAGGGAATTGGAATAATGATAACAGTGGAAAGTATCCTATTAAATCTCCACAGAGGTAGTCAAATAACACCTGCATTTCAAAATCAGATGGTCAATATTTTTTACAAGATATGCTTAAATATCCCCAAATCAACCATTTGTCACAAAGTATCATTGCAACGAGTATACAGAATCTCCGAATTACTTTAAAAGCCATAGACCAATATATGACAAATATGGACATGAACCAAATCCCAATATATGCTATTCAATATGAAGACGTTTACATTTATACCACTTGGTGAGTGTCACTGCTGGTGGACCAGGAGTCCCCGAGGACACATGTAGCCAAGTTCGATCAATTTCGGTTGATCGTTTCTTCAACGCGTTCTAAAATTTCTGTTATCAAAATTTCTTGAAATTTCTAAAACGTGGGTCCTGTAGCATCATATTTCACCCATTCTGTTACGTCTTTCGGTGCGCTTTTTCGACATAGTAACTTTCACACTTTTTTGGCTCATTACATTGTTTAGATTTGAGGATCACTGACGAGGGTTAAGTACCCGAAACGTGCATGTCTGGTCCATGTTGCCAATTAACCTGTTCTTAAATGATGCTATTCAATATGAAGACGTTTACATTTATACCACTTGCTGAGTGTCACTGCTGGTGGACCAGGAGTCCCCGAGGACACATGTAGCCAAGTTCGATCAATTTCGGTTGATCGTTTCTTCAACGCGTTCTAAAATTTCTGTTATCAAAATTTCTTGAAATTTCTAAAACGTGGGTCCTGTAGCATCATATCCCACCCATTCTGCTACGTCTTTCGGTACGCTTTTTCGACATAGTAACTTTCACACTTTTTTGGCTCATTACATTGTTTAGATTTGAGGATCACTGACGAGGGTTAAGTACCCGAAACGTGCATGTCTGGTCCATGTTGCCAATTAACCTGTTCTTAAATGATGCTATTCAATATGAAGACGTTTACATAGAAAACAAATGGAAAATTCGAAAATCAATTACCGGAGTGCATACACAATCATGATAAAACAGGAACCAAAGCAAACAAAACACCATATGTAAAGAAGCTAACTCCCAAAAGGGGAGTGAGACCAGGTGCACAGGAAGAGTCAGCATCCCCTGCTTGCTTGAAACACGCCATGCTTCAATTCGGCAGACATGTCACATCCGGTTTCTTCCACTAAGGAAGATACAAGCAAGTTCTGTGGTTTAATGGTTCCAATGATTTAAGGCAGAATATCATTTACAATTGTAGACAATGGGAGGTAAATGCGTATGATGAGTTCCTCGTATCGACCGTAGAACTTCCTCAGTGACGATGTTAGTAGGTCATAAACGTATTCCTGACTGAGAAGCTTATCTGAGAGACGCCTAGTCCTCAGAACAAAATTTGCATAACGTATCACCATATGCAGGCGATGTAGGGATATTGCTACTAAGAAAAGGAAAGTTTGTGGTGCTAAAATTGAAGTCGTCACGTTTTGTCATTGAGTAAGGTGGATTTGTGACCATCAGCATAAATATCCAAATATGGTGCTGAATTATTTCTATCTGTGATTTCTTTGAAATATATAATATATCACATCTGAACAAAACATGCATCTCTGTAAAGTATTGCCCATAATACAGTTAAATATGGATAGATTAAAGACACGTTGATACCAAATAATGAAAAAAATGAACCAAGCATACCAAATCATGCATTTGTAAAAGCAGTTGGTATACAAAGCAGACCAATAAGCATGAGGTTTGCTAATGAACAGTGTGAACAGCATAATCTGATCAATAGTTTACGAGGACTGATTTATACCGTATGTTGTAAGCCTCGTATTGAAGAATTTTATCAGACATTTGCATTATTTTTTTACATAATCCTCGTCAGTATATAAACACTTTTGTCACCGGTGTTTAAGGGCTTCAATACCACTCTTTAAGACTTCCATAGCTTGACTGGTCAGAAAACCATCCACTGCAAGTATGACGTCATCATCGGACTAAAAGTGGGTGCCAGAAATGATTGCTGTCAGTTTTCGGAATAGATGAAAGTCTGATGGAGCAAGATCAGGTGAATAAGGCGGATTATCACAATCATGGATGGCAGCCATGGCAGTGACAGACTTGTGAACAGGAGCATTGTCCTAATGGAACACCACACATTTAACTAGTGAACTTTCCGCAGCGCTTAATTTTAATATTTTCCCGAAAGTGTGTCAGAAGTGAAGCATAGTATGTGCAATTTATTGTTTGTCCTTTTTGGAGGTAATCTATCAGCAGAATACCTTTTGCGTCCCAGAGAACCGTGGCTCACAATATATCAATCATTCCTCGTATATATAGATAGAATGAACGAAATACCAACATTTCATTTAACAAATGTTACAATAAAATGTACCTCGGTTTCTTCGCATCTTTTAATTCTGTATTTTTGAAGAATGGAAGCAATCGCCGCCTTCGCCTCAAGATAAGCAAGCCTCATCCCAATACAGTTCCTTGGTCCGTGACCAAAAGGTAAGAAGGCATATGGGTGACGCTTGGCTTTTTCCTCTGGAGTAAATCTGAAACACAAAAAATTGTTTTAATGTGTTTTTATATATCGCATTCATTGTCAATTAATTTCAGAGATGAAAGAAGGGGGGTAGGTACTTTAAACATTTTCACTTGTTGAGTGTGAATGATGGTGGACCAGGAGGTCCCGAGGGCACATGTGGCCAAGTTCGATCAATTTCGGTTGGTCGTTTCTTTACAGACTCATTCGAAAATTTCTGTTTATAAAATTTTCTCATATTTCTGAAACCTTGGTCCTGCATCCCAGCCATCTTTTCAGATCTTCCGGTATATTTTGGACATAATATTCACAGATTTTGGCCATATTTCTTTGTTTGGATTGAGGATCGCTGACAAGGGTTCAATACCCGAAATGTGCATGTCTAGTCCATGCTGTAAATTAATCTGCTTTTAAATGATGCTAATGAATTTGAAGACGTTTAACATTTGCTACATATGTATATACATTTTCTTTTGGTCAATTCCGACTATAATTTTGGGGTTTTCATTATTGAATAGAATGTCATGTCTCTGGTTTGACTCAACATATTCCTTCTCTGGAATTGTTTTCTTGAAAGTTTTTAATTAAAACTATATACAAACCTGTCAGGGTCGAAAGTATCCGGATCTGGCCAGTATTCCGGATTGTGATGAACTACATATATATTAACATTGATAGCTGTATCCTTTGGTATCTTGTATCCGGCCACTTCAGTATCCTCCTCTACGTGACGATTAGTTCTAAAACATACAGCAATGATGAGGACAAACACATGTGAATGGAAATACACTTTATTATTTCAGCTTTCTTTAAATCGTTTTCTATTATTGCTGCGTCTTTTTGGTATATTTTGGACATTATGTTTAAAAGGTTTGGGCAAATTTAATTGTTGGATTGATAATCACTGAAGAGAGTCAAATACCCGAAACGTCCATGTCTGGTCCATGCTGTAAATTTATCTGACCCTTAATGATGCTAATGAATTTGAAGACGTTTTATAATAATTTTGAATCACGAACAAGAATAATTCATAAATCGTGATTACAATCCTTATATTACTTAGCAAAATTACCTGCTGATTTCATACGACTTAAACATCTGAAAATTGACTCTATAAAACTTTAAAATGTGGTAAGATTTTTTTTATCCGATTACAATCGATTATAATCTGTTCTTTACATGATAAGTTACCGGACATAATAAAGGAATTCTTTACTTGATTCTTGATTACCCATTGGTCTCGTCGGTTTATGTGTAGTCTTTTGTGTTTGATGTTTACATGTCGTGTGTCTCTTTTCCGTCTCGTGCTGTACTCGTCTTTTGTGTTTTTGCATCGGGTGTTTTGGTGTTTAACTGTTGATGCTGCAACGGGGTCTTGTTGGAGATCTCCTCCCTTCTTTTTCAAATTACATAAAAAAGCTTACACCGGAGCTGGTCCATGTAGACGCAGAGTTTCGTTCATACAATTGTCTAGGTATTCTAGTTTTAGTACATTATCATAATCTGGCTTTCCCTTGTAATAGAAAACAAAAATGAATAACGTATGATGAGAATGCACAGGCAAAGAATAAGAATATATATTACACAAAAATACTTTATCTCGGGCAATTCTAAAACTTATGTGACTAGAGCCAAATCTCAAGATGATAAATGCTGTATTAGTTCAAGTTTTTAAACTTGAGTAGTTCTGTGTTTCCTCATAGTGAAGAAATACAAGCTACCCTCTGTGTCAGAATCTTCTTTTTCTCTCTTCGAAAATTACTTCGCAATAAAAGGAGGAAGAGATTTTCACCGACATGATAGAAATCATGATCAAAATAGACAGAAAATGCGAACAATTGTGCAAACATAGAATACTGAACAAAAGACCCCCGAGAGGCACAACATACTAACAGTGCATAATGATTGATGCTTTTGTCGGGCAGGATTTTCAAGGTGAATAAGTTACTACCCTAACCATCAATTAAGTCCCTCAGTTGCTCTGGTAAAGAAGAAAAAAGAAAAAAAATCACGAAAAATATTTCTTTAAAAAACTTTGCTACCATGTCAAACTCAAACTTATGAACATTTTACATCTGAGAAATATGCAGTAAATGAGTGCATAAAATCACATTAAAATAGCACTTTTGACATGACTGTGATTTTTGCTCAGGTAAGCTAAAAGGAATTTATGCGTTCCCGTTTATGGGATTTAACCCCAAACCATTGGGTTCATTCGCACGTTAGGAATCAAAACTATTCATTATTTAGGGGTTGGGGATCCAAAAAAGAGCATTTAGTGACTATAAAGAAATGCACAAATGGGAAAAATGAAAAAGAAAGAAATACTTTTTTACCAAAAATGAAATTAGAGGTATTCAGCATATGGTTAACTGGAATTATCATTATAAGTCTTTATTTCTATACATTCAAACTATTTTGGAATATCTATTTTTGGTTATTTAATCTAATATTGAACACCCTATTTAAGAATTCAGTTGTTGTTGTTTTGTTTGTTTGTTTGTTTGTTGTGGCTTTTATTATAGACATGCAAGGAGGTCTCCAACATGACGACTTTGCAGTGATCACAGAGGAACTCACCGACACAGGCTCGATTACCATTCAATTTTTCCAAAAACAATTTTCGTTTTTTTCCATTTCAGGCGAAACGTGTGTATATTTCTTGTGCTGCCATTTTCCCCAAAGATGTGAAAATGAGGATGTTTTCATATATCTACTTGGGTTCAATTAAGGATAATCATACCTTTCCAAGGACCCTATCCACCTCCTCGATACATTTTTCTTGACACTCAGGATTCATGGCCAGATTGTAAGCCAGAAATGTCATAGTGTTTGCTGTGGTGTCGTAACCCGCCAAGAAGAACAGGAAAGAATTCGCTGTTACTTCGTCGATTGTTAATCCTTGATAAATAAATCAGTTGAAATATTAGATTATTTTAACTTGATATCTAAACACACACCATGTGAAAGAAACGAAGATTTGCAAGAAGGGTATCTTTAATTCCATAAAACACATCATAAAATTGGTAAAGAAGGACACATGACAGCTTCTCTCTCGGAGGGCAGGGATTTCCCCATTAGGGTTCCTCGCACTTTGAAATACATGTATGTAGTCAGCACTTGAGTATTGCTGTGTGTATGGTTTTTTCAAGTGAAATGTAACAGGTTCTTCTCGATATAAAGTTGATTAATCAAAATACGGATATGAAATTTTCTAAAGATTTTAATATAAATTGCCAAGTTTACTCCATCGATAGAAAGTCAGAGAATAGTGGAACAACAATACACTGAACTTGACGAAAGGGTAGGTTGAAAGACGAAATAAAAGGTCATCTCATAGCACGACAGTGAGGAGGATATGAACAGCCTTTAAAAATCATACATATCAGACTTATATCACATTCATATCCCCCTCCTTAATCTTGACGTAAATGTATAAATTTATCATATTTTAACATAATATCACACAACTATGAAATCCATGAAGCTGTACCTCTATTCCTCCATTTTGCGTCTTTCTCTTTATAATCCACAAAATTTTCTTTGTCTTCTTTATCTATTGACTCATTGTGAGCGTTTAACATAATCTGCAAAAAGTCCTTCCTTTTCTGTAATATAAACATCCATTGGGCATTTTATCACATAAAGCACTAGGAGTGCTTACCCCTCGTTTCAGCCCTAAAATTTGGTTTACAGTTTAGATCATTACTTTTGATTTGATGAAACTTTTTTTTCATTTCTAGATTGATATGATATTCCGTCTTAGACCATTTGAATCATCCAGTAACAGACTATACTTATATCTTCCAAAATGGAAGTAACCGGATGTGATATTTCTGCCGAATTGCAGCGACGGGTGTAGAATGCAAGCAGGAGATGTTGACTCTTCCTGGGCACCTGGTCTCACTTCTATTTGGAAGTTTGCTTCTTTTCATGTGGTGGATGTTTTTGTTTGTTTCCATTGGTTCCTGTTTTATCATGATTTCGTCTGCCTTTGGTTTGTGATTTCCTGAATTATCGATTTTGTACTGTGTATTGGGATATGTCCATATTTGTCATTCCTTTGTTTTGCTATCAAAGCATCATTCCAAACCCTTCATCAATATTTACACATTTTCTTGTAGAATTAACATTTGACTATTATTCTCAGGTTGATGAATGTAAGAGGTACAGGCCTGCAAGTAGTCGACTTATTAATGGAAAAGAATGGTATTCGTTTGCAAACGATAATAAATGCCTTTCAATACCTTCAGTTTCGTTCTTTATCTTGTTAACCATTGTCACATAAAAGTACAAAATGAATGTTCATGTATGGTGTTGAGTATGACATTTTCCCATTTATTTCACGTTGTTATTTACAGAGTTACAAATATAATCATACTCTACCTCTTTTCCTTCTTTTCTGTCCTCTATGATAGACAATGTCACGTTCTTGAAGAAATCAAATATCTCTCTAAATGGTCCTTTTCTGACTTTCAGTTTGTCAACGATCTGCACTAGTTTTCCAAACGACGGAAAGAGAACTGCAAACACATGAAGAAAGTCGTAAATAAATTATATGCATGTCTTTATCTGTGTTTCTTGTTGAAACTCTCTTCTAATGTAAATA
This sequence comes from Pinctada fucata, assembly GCA_028142955.1. Lineage (NCBI taxonomy): Eukaryota > Metazoa > Mollusca > Bivalvia > Pterioida > Pteriidae > Pinctada > Pinctada fucata. The sequence goes on from AP027103.1 coordinate 7,600,884, forward strand.
AGAAAATTCTACATAAGGCGTCCGTCTAAGGTGAAAGAAAGGAGGGAATCACTGATAATCGAACCAGAAATCCCAAGATACATTTTATACCAGAAAGGAGGGGAACTCCAATAATACTCGGTTGCAGCACCCGCAGCAAAACAAAACAAAATCACCAAATGCAAAAACATACCAGATACGCAGAAAGAGACGCAAAAGGGACAAGGAACACCAACTTGCACCATAGAAACAAGAAACACAAAAGACCACACATAAACCAACGAGACCAATGGGAAATCGTTGCCGACTTAGGACGGCCATCTGCCAAGCTAGTAGCAGACGGTGTGGCTATAAGTGGCGTTTCGATATAAGAAAACAACTGAATCCTTAATGTCCATGTACATAAAAACAAAGTATATATCAGTCCTTATTGTATGGTTGATAATCGTTAGTAATTTTGTACATGGATCTGGAGGCTAAAGGGGCTGGTATTGAATTCAAAATACATCTGCAAATAACACCTTACTCCTCATGGGCACCTGGACCTAACTCTAGCTTGCTAGGGGCCCGTCGATGCCCAATTTGGTGCTCTATTTAGGGTGCTGTTGAGATTGTCGTCAGGATCTTTACATCATTTGTGTATCACTTATGTCCTTTGCCGTGTGGAGCTCGTAAAAAGTTCCCCGCGAAGGGTTTGACAGTAAGTATTTTGAATTTTTTTCCCATCACATGGTCGCCAAAGTACTTTCTATATAGACATAACCTTAGATAGTGCATGTTTTGTAGATTTTGTTTTCAAAATCGTGTGTGAATATCGTCGGCGGGTGCGGCTAGCCAAAAAAGGGATGCTTACTCCTCCCGAGCAGCTAGTCCCACCCTTAGCTTTCTAGGGGTTCGTCGATGCTCAATTTAATGTTCTATTGTGAGTGCTGTTGAGATTGTCGACATGATCTTCTTTATATCTTTTCGTAGATTTCAATTATTGTTTGTAATGATAGCTCCACCCCTGCTTTGAAGGAACCCCCTACCCTGTAAAAAATACATCAAAATAAATAATACATACTTGATAATAGTATCAAAGGAGACTGGAAACTAATGTTAAAAGCATTTTTTGCCTGCTTAACAAACTCATTATCCGGGTCTCTTTGAGAATTAACATCTATCCCAAATGCCGCAGATGCAATGACGTCCATAGTGTAGCAACCAAATATTCTATTAAACGAAAAGAGAATATACTATTATTATTCAGAACTCCCAACGTTTCCTATATCTGACGAAGATGATTTATGAAACGAGATAAATTAAAATAACTAAAATTGAAATAGAGGACTCTAATACTTACTCTTTTATTTCAATTACCTCTATCCCATCTTTAGATTTAGTTTTTATGTTTTCTACTAGTTTTTCACAACAATCGGCTATCGCTGGGGACGTCTGTAAAACAAATGAAACAGATGACTCAAGTAATACATATTCATTCAAATTACTTTTCTCAAATAAGATAACATTATTTAGGACCTAAACATCACAATTTTTAATGGAGAGATTCATAAAAGTGTGTATATTACAAAAGACAAAAGAGATGATTTTGGTTTCATCAAAGTTAATTTCCCCTGGCTTGACGATTATGTTCATTAAGATTACCATCATACGGTATCTACATTTCACAGCTCATCCGTATGACGGTATTCTGGGTACATCGCCGTCACGCCAAAGTAAATTTACTATGCTGAATCCAAAATCATCTCTTTTCTCATACTATAGTATACACTTGTATGAATCTTTCTGTTAACAATTTTGATATTTAGGTCCAAAAATGGTGCTTCTGTGTTTGTAACATATCCTACCAATCCTGCTACGTCTTTCGGGGTTTCAATTGAACACGATTCTCACATTTGGCCATATTTAAATGAGGATCACTGGTCAATGTTAGACGCCTTCAAATTCAGTAGCATCATTTAAGAGCAGATAAATTGACAGCATGGACCAGACATGTACGCTTCGGGTACTTGCTGCAAATCGATCTGTCACTTCAGAAATAAGAAAACGGACGTTTTATGTCATTTGGCGACTTTTTGTAACAATATAAGGCCAAGCTATCTAGCAAACTCTATGTGTTGCAGAAAAAGTCCGGGAAACTGAATTTTTTTGCATCAAGCAACATAACTCATCAAAAAAGGTCGTGCATGACCCAAAGTCAAACTAACTCTGTACCTACCCAAGACGAAGGTGTGTATCAAGTTTCACCGGAATATCGTAATTGTTGCAGAAAAAGGAGGCCCGAAAATTGAACTTTGCAAGTCATGAATTTTGCAAGTCGTCAAGAGGCCTTACTCCTCGAAAAATTGGTCAAACGAGCCAAAAGTCAAACTTGCTCTGTAATTATCTAATGAGTTAAACAAGAGCCTGACGATAATCTCAACAGCACTCACAAAAGAGCACCAAATTGAGCATCGACGAACCTCTAGCAAGCTACAGGTGGGACCAGGTGCCCGGGAGGGAGTAAGCATCCCCTGTTGGCTAGCCGCATCCGCCGTCGATGTCTAAAAACGAACCGTGTATCAAATTCACCTGAATATCTCTATTTGTTGAAGAAAAAAGTCCGGAAAACTGACTTAAACTGAATTTTGCATGTCATCAAGGGGGTCACTCCCCTAATCAAGCGTGACGATGGTCAGACTTGCTCTGTTTCTATGCACGACAAGGCTGTGCATCATATTTTTTTCCTTGATATTTCTATCCGTTATGGAAAAAAAGTCCGAAAAACTGAAAAACTGAATTTTACAAGCCATCAGGGGGCATAACTGCTCGAAAATTAGGTTAAGCGTGACGATAGTTAAAATTGCTCTGTAACTATTCAAGACCAAGCTTTGTATCAAATTTCACCTGAATATCTCGATCTGTTGCAATACAAATGTCCGGAAAACTGACAAAAATAGAATTTTGCAAATTATCAAGGGGGCATAACTCCTCGAAAAATAGGTCAAGCGTGACGAAAGTCGAACTTGCACTGTCAATATCCAAGACCAATCTGTGTATCAAGCTTCATCTGAATATCCCCATTCCGTTGCAGAAAAAAGTAAGGAAAACTAACAAATGAGCAGGCGAACGGACGGACAGACAGACCGAGATAAAAGTCCCTTCGGTTTTGCCGGTAGGGGACTAAAAAGAGTCCTTGTTGAAAGAAGAGAGAAAAACTTTCAAAAATAGTACCACTTTTAGGTTTTCTAGAAAGAGTGTCAGTACAGTTAAATATGGCTTATTTTGGAATTAAAACAATTTATAATTTGTCGGTAGACATTAACTTTATCTTATAAAACAGTTTAATCAATGATGTTCAATACGTAAAACTAACTTCATTTATAAGTACTTTCGTAAGAGAAATCTGAACAGTTAAAACTAGAACTGCAGTTTAAGTGACGAATCATACCCCCGCTGGACGTTTTTCTCTAAACGGATACATTTATGACAAAGGAATTTATATGTTAAACATCAAAGCCACATCCCTTACAGTCAAGGTCAATAGATCAAAAACCATGGTATCGAATGAAAGCTCTGATCGTGAGGAATATTCATGTGAAATATCAAAGCCCTATCCCTTTTAGTTAAAAAGGAGGTAAAAGGTCAGGATCAAGGTCACTAGGTCAAAAGTCACGATCTCAAATGAAAGCTCTCATCATGAGGAATAAATATGTGAAAGTCCTACCCGTTAAGTTTAAAAGTAGGTTTAGGGTCAAAAGTAGGTCAAAGGTCAATGCCACTAGGTCAAAAGTCATGGTATTAAATGAAAGCTTTAGTCATGAGTAATAGATATGTGAAATATCAAAGCCCTACCCCTTATAGTTTAAAAGTAGGTCAAAGGTCAAGGTCACAAAGTCAAATGTCATGGAGTAATACTTGTTATGATGAATGTGTGTATGGCTTTATCACTTATACATGAAGAGATATTCGCTTTAAAAACCTCTTAACCAAATATTACTACAAGGTCAAAGTCAAGGTCACTAGGTCAAATGTCTTGGTATCAAAATGTAGTACTTATTATGGTGAATGTTTGTATGAAATATGAAAGCCCTATCACTTATATGTGAAAAATATCCGCTTTAAGAACTTCGTAACCAAAATATTACTATAGGGTCAAAGGTCAAGGTCAAGGTCACTAGATCAAATGTCTTGGCATCAAAATGTAGCTAATTATGGTGAATGCATGTGTGAAATATGAAAGCACTATCACTTATTCTTAAAGAGTTATCTGCTTTAAGAACTTCTTAACCGGACGGATGGACGGACGGACAGACGGACACACAGACGGACAGAGTGTTTCCTATATATCCCCCCCCCCCAAAAAAATTTTGTTTGCGGGGGGTATAATAACTACCTCCAGCTTATTACTATAGAAATTACTGTGAAGCATTCTCTTGTGCATATTTCATTCAATTTAAATATTTTTTTCTAACTTATCCTCTTAGAGGTGAGTTATGAAATAAAGTCTTCAATATAGTCAGAAATGATAGATAAACCAAAATAAGGTGAATATCTATATTACATAAGTTTAATGAGTTCTAAAACGAGAGATGCGCAAGAATTATTGATCATCGTGACCAATACCGCAGCATAAGAAGGTTGTTGTGCGTGTGTGTTGTGGTCAACTACGTCATTTGCCACATTTATGCAAGTTAAATATGCCATGACAATTTTCAAAAATACAAGGAAGTTACTCGAGCAATTATTAATTAGCTTGTACAGTAATACTAGTAGTTATAACTATATGGGTTATTTTCATTTTATTAAAGAATACATTGTAAATATCATTTCCCAATTCTTCCGCCCCTTCCCTTTCTCTAATATATTGGAATAAAAGTTAACGTGGTATCGTAATTATATACACATATAAAGAAAAGAAATTCTTACTATTCTCATTTTTCCCGAGGAAAACGTTGAAGTCAAAGTATTTCTCATAAACTTCCAATGTTCGTCAACAGCTATTGACAACATCCCTTTCATAAAATCTGGTTGTTCTCCCAGTCTCTACAAAAAGAAAGTAAGTTCAATGTGCACTTTTACATAGATCATGTCTTAATTTCGAGTTATACTGTCTGCAGAATTCAAAAAACGTTTCAACTTTTAAGAAAGGAAACATTATTCGTGGATTTGAATTTCTTTTATTTATTTACTTACTTATTTATTTGGGGGGGGGGGGGTATGTGTGTCTTATTCCAAAGTCAGACAGCTCTGATGACTTGGAGGACACTTTTGAAAAAAATAGAACATTGTTATGGTTGCTATGGTGGCATTCTTCTGCCCCCTACATGCAATACATTTTCCTTCAAATTTTGCCAACATACATCTTATTTATGTCAACATGCATGATAATAATGTCAACATGCAACTTATTTATGTCAACATGCGACTTATTTATGTCAACATGCAACTTATATATGTCAACATGCAACTTCATAAACTTGCATGTATACATCTTTTTTTCGCATGTTGACATAATTATCTTGCATGTTGACAAAATAAGTGGCATGTCAACATAATTAAGTTGCATATCAACATATTTAACTTGCATGTTGACATAATATGTATAAAAATATCTTGCATGTAGGGGGCAGAAGTATGCCACCATAGGTTGCAGATCTGTTTAAATCAATTTTAATCTACGTACATAACGATTTGGAAAAGAACTAAATCTTTTGATGAAGAGTTCTTTTATCAGATCTGGGTCAGTCACTGTAATTTGAGGTAGGTGTCCTAAGTATGAACTGAAAAAAATTGAAACGAACAAATAGACGGTCGATGCATCGTGTTACTTTCAGATTAAAATTGCATTCAAATTGCTTTAAATTTTTCTTCAAGAAGGTATAGAGTTGAAACAATTACAAATTATTTTTAAAACGATATGAAAGCAGAATACAGAAAAAATGTATATAAAATATTTACCCGTATACTTTTCCATATTTGTTTAAGTATTCCATGCCTGCACCCCAGGCTCCCTGTAATGGAAATCATATTCTCAATGAGAGCATGGATCCTACGATAACATTTGTTAAAGTTTTCAAAATGGTAACCTTAGAATAGTGATGAACAACAAGTTTATAGATTTTCAAAGGGGGAGGGCAAATGGATTAAATCCATTAGAGGGTTAGTTTATCTGGAATTTACCACTTACAATCAACTGTGAACAACAGATTCGAGTCTGTCTTGCATACAAGCAGGAGATGCTTACTCTTCCTGGGCACCTGGTCTCACTCCCATATCGAAAGTTCGCTTCTTTTCATATGGTGGAGATTTTTGTTTGTTTGCTTTGGTTCCTGTTTTATTCTGATTTTGTATGCATTCGGTTTCTGATTTTCTGAATTATCGATTTTGTGCTGTATACAGGGATATGTTCATTATCCATATTTGTCATTTAAAGACCCTGATGTTATCACAGGGCAAACCTACCTCCAAAAACATTATGTCATTACACCAGCAGACAATGACTCACATAATTACACATTCACTCGCAAAAAAGTACTATTTCGTATAGCCTTGTTCAAGAGTTGGTGTGAATTCGACACCTGGAAATCTTATAGTCAAACCAATAATCCTTTCTTCCCCTGAAATAATGCGGCAGTTAATCACAAATCAGCTCTCACTTCCAATGGCTTTGACACAAAGAATTATTTGTTTACCTAAAATGCATAGAAATCCGTACAAATAACGTTTCATCGCTGGCTCCTCAGTTAAGGATGCGTTCGTGAACGACTAACATCGTCACTTAGGACGTTCTATGGTCGATACGGAGATCTCGTCATGTCCCATTGTCCAGAATGGTATATGATATTCCATTTGAATCATCCTACCTCTTAATATACTTATATCTTCCGAAATGGGAGTAGCCGGATGTGACATTTCTACCGAATTGAAGCGACGTGTGCCGCATGCAAGCAGGAGATGCTGGCTCTTCCTGGACACCTTGTTTCACTTCAATAATGGAAGTTCGCTTCTTTTCATGTGGTGGATGATTTTGTTTGTTTGCTTTGGTTCCTGTTTTATCCTTGTTTTATACGCCATCAGTTTATGATTTTCTGAATTATCGATTCTGTACTGGGATATGGTCATTATATACATATTTGTCATTTTAAACAAATTGTAATGAAGTTGTTCATTCTTCGGACACTTATGACTTTGAAACTGAATTACCTTTTTTATAATGTTTCCAAGGTTTCCAATCAACAAAGTAGGTGGGGGACCTGGTACCCCCATTCTTCTCCAGTAACTCAGCTTCCATTTGCTATACCTACAAAGTAGTTAAAAGATGATAATGGGGCATTAGTATGTATGTATACTCTTTACTAATGAATATCATAATATTTATTCGATATTTGAATATGTGTAAACTGTACTAACCAGCATGACGCTGCCTTTAACTGCGTCATCTTAGTTTAAACATATTTTATTGCATTAAAAAGCAAATGGATTGGAAACAAGTTATCAAATTTACAAGTTCCTCTCCAAAAAGACTTTGCCGTCTATAATGTATTCCGTATATTCACAGGACTCTGGGGATTTAGCTATGTTATTGTCTCCACCTGTAAGTCCTATTTTCCTTTTCTCTATAAATATTTCGGAATATTTACATTCCTACTGCGTTTCCCTTATATAAAGGTACCAAACCAACTGTTGCTTTATTTCTCGATAATCGCAAGAGCCTATCACGTGACTTTAGAACTTACGCGGATTAATTTCTGATAAAATGCCCATTTTATTTATTGCTTTAATACAGATTCAAAACATGTATCCATTATCAAACGACACCGTCTACCCCCAGTGATGAAATGTGTCAAAATCTAGGTCAACCACATGTACACTTCCAAGAAGTGTGACGTAGTAAGTCGATCACGCGTCAGTAGTAGATGAAGTTCAAGGACGAACTGCATTGTTGTCTGCAGAAAGATGCCGTGTTTGGATGAGCGAATATTCAGGCATAAGTGGATCAAATATTCAGTATTTAGGATGAGGATTTGATTCACTTGTGTCATTATCAACAGTGAATTTATCTTTGCTTCTTATGGATTCATAATATCAGAAATACTTCGAGTATCAGCGAATCTTTAGCCATGACGTTGAGGTAAGTCATGAATATACCGAAAGTTTTCGCGTTTTCGACGGCTGTACTCGACTTTTGCATTATTCTAATTACTTCCAGATGAAATAGGGTATTTACAGAAGTTTGTATACAATAATACCGATTGATTTCATATGTCTAAGCAGTTTAACAGTGTGTTAAAAAGAGTTTCAAAAGTTTTCCCTTCAGTTCTGTGAAATTTCTCCAGTTTAACTCTCCGCCATGTCTGAATTATGTTGGACAAAAGTCACGAATTTTCACGATTCAATTTTCTTCAGTTTTAATTGAAATGTTCAAAATACAGCAAGAGGACAAAATTCAGTTTCTCATTTGTCAACAACGTTTCCGTACAGAATACTACTTCGAATCAAGCGAAAAACGTCGAACGTTCGTTTGCTCTTACGTCAAATGGCGTTCTCCCTCTTCAATGATATTTCAAATGTAAAGAAACTGGCTGAAAAATTGGCAGAAATAACTTAGTTAACACGTAAAATGTAAATATAAGGATTGTTTTTCAGCTTTTGCGCTTTATCTGTGTGTATTGGCAGTAGGGAATGGAAACAAAATTCATGAAAAGCACTTCGTGCTTTACATATTTTGTTTCCATTCCCTACTGCCAATACACACCGATAAAGCGCAAAAGCTGAAAAACAATCCTTAAATGTTATTCATTCGGAGGTTCGCAACCGTTCCTATGGAAATTCTTATGATTTTGTCTTGCCCTCACGACTTTGAGACTGAATAACTAATAAATACTTCTTTGATGTTTATAGTTCTGTTACATATTGTATCAAAATTTATAAGTCTTCTGACTATTATTCTTGACGTGCATGTCTCGTCCATACTGCCGATTTATCTGTGCTTAATTATGCTATTCAATTTGAAGACGTTTAACATTAGGGGTTTGTGTTTGACTTTAATTCACTGATTACCCACATCTTTATAACGCGAGAAAAATATCCGATATAGTGTATGTGAAAAGTGAAAATGAAAACAAAATTGAATTTCATAGGAGGTCTTTGTTGATAAATTGGTCAGCGTCAGATAAAAAAGGTCAAGGAGTGGAATAAGAGGGTCATATATGTGTCAGCAAATACCTGATTCGACAAGCAGATAAAGAAGGGATATTAAAATCTAAACATGTATGCGGAGGTTTGTTTGATTATAAGAAGTAGTAAGCAGAGGTCAAACCAATGTCATTCAAGGTCATTCGAAGCAGAAATCGGTCATGACGTACCTTAATTTGGTCATAACTTTGACCCGTAGAATTATGTCAGGTGTAAAACTCGGTCAGGTCACCCTTAGAAAATGTTCAGGTATAAAAAAAAACACGGTCAGGTCACATTGACGTGAAGTATGCAACCCTGACCAATAAACTGAGGTCGTGTGTTGAACAGCTAGCGTAATGACCTTTTAAAGATCAATATCGTCAGATATATGAAAATAATGTAGATACGTAGTGGTGTTGGTCATGTGATTATGTGTAATTTGGATATTTATGTTAAAAGTCTTCAAATTCAATGGCATCATTTAAGAACAAATAAAGGATCCCGGACCTTAAGAATAAGCTATAAAATCGGTTTTCAAAATTTCATAATTAATTGAACTGACCTTACACATTGTTTGAAGTATGTCTAAACATCAAGTTTCTGAACCCTTTCTGTTAAGATATTTCCCAAAACGCTGGCAAAGTTAGCTAAACATATACCCACCATTCGGCAGCTTTGGTTGGACTATACACAACAAACCCAGGCAAGTCTAATATATTTAATTTTCAAAATTAGGCATGGACGAAAGTTAGAATGGCTAATTCAGAAAAACGACAGACGGACACTAATTTGACAAATTCTCCCTGAAAAGGATTTATATAAACTTAAATGATGCAATTCAATATGAAGACGTTTACATTAGCTATTCTCCCACTGTGGACTGGGGTATCCATGAAAAAAAGATATCCTTGTCTTACCCCTATTGTCATATATCTGACCCTTTAAAAGGTCATTGTGCTACATGTAGCTGTTCAACCCCTGACCTCAATTTATCGATCAAGGTTGCATACTTCACTCCATGGTGACCTGACCGTGTTTTAAACCTAAGCATTTTCTACGGGTGACCTGATCGTGTTTTACTCCTGACCGAATTCTACAGGTTAAGGTAATGACCAAATTTAGTGACATCATGACCGATTTCTACTTTGACATTGAATTACCTTACTTTGACCTCTGTTTCATATCAAATGTTTCTCATTCCGAAGTTCGCAGCCAATTCTAATGATTTGCCTTGCCTTTGAGACTGAATGACTGATAGATACTCCTTTGATGTTTATTTGAAAGTCTTCATAACCACTATCAAACCATCTAAAACTATGGTAATTTTCTTGTTTTTCTCCTTTTTGGAATTGTTACTCTTGTAAGGCTTTTAAGATACTCAATTCCATAAGCCTAACTATTTTCCCAAATACTCAGCATATCCCAGGCCAAACGTTTTAAGCCTCAAGCAGTGGACAAGGGGAGGCATGTACTCCCTTTAATTAGCAAAAAAAATTATTTGTCCTGCGTTTACTTATTTTTTTTTTTTTTCGAAACCTTATGCTGACCGCCCTACTGTAAAATAAATAAAAATAATCGCATAAATATTACACTTATACTTGTTATTTTTCAGGAATAGAAATCATATATACTTGTATCTTCCGAAATGGAAGTAGATAGATGTGACACTACGTGCCGAATTGAAGCGACGGGTGTTGCATGCAAGTGGTGGAGGTTGGTTCCTGTTTTATCCTGATTTTGTATGCCTTCGATCAATTTGTGTTTCATTGATATCTTTACTAGGGAATATGTGTTCAACATAATTATCTATGTTATTATTTATAAAAAACAGACTAGTCAACTCATTCTGCACTTACTTTGAAATCAGAGATGTTCAGTGAAATTCATCGTTTTATATAGGCATTCAAAAAAAACAATTATATACATAATGGGGAATCGCCAAATATCCGACATCACAGCTGTTGGCAGTTATGTATTATAACGGCATAATAAAAACATAGGGTAATCAAAGATTACATAGCTCGCCGTTGCAGGTTTTTGTCAAAAATCAAATAACTTCCAACATACAAAAAGAATTGTCATAAGGATTCTATGCATCTAATGTTAGTCTCATCCCTTAGAGAGCTCAAGATACAGCCAAAGTATGAGTAATTTTAAAAAGTAGGTTAATGGTTAATGCCAAAGTCCAAGGTCACTAGGTTAAAGGCTATGACCTCAAATGAAAGCTATCATCACAAGGTATCCACATGTGAAATATGAAAGTCCTATTCCTTATGGTTAAAAAATTTAGCGCACTTTAAGGTTTTTGAAAAGTAGGTCAAAGTCCAAGGTCAAGGTCACTAGATCAAAGATCATGGTTTCAAATGAAAGTTCTCGTCAAAAGGTATCTACAAGTGAAATATCAAAGCACTATCCCTTGTAGTTCAAGAGATATAGCCCAGATTAAAGTTTTTGAAAAGGAGGTCAAAGTCCAAGGTCACTAGGTCAAAGATCATGGTCTCAAATGAAGGGACTCATAACAAGGTATCTACATGTGAAATATGGAAGCCCCTTACCTTATATGAGTGAAGAATTATAGCCCAGATTTAAGTTTTTGAAAAGTAGGTCAAAGTCCAAGGTCATTAGCTCTTCGGACTTTAATGACCCATCGAAGTATTAATTGTTTAATAGGCACTTTATATTGTGAGGTCATTATTCAAAAGTTCGGTTTAGTTTAATCATATTCTTTTTGAAATAATCGAGAAAGGATTGGGCTAAAGTTTGCACATTATATAATGCCCTCTCCTAACAGTTTTGACCATGTGAATGACAATACACGGCGATAGAGTTAAATGGAAGTAATACCAAAAAAAGAGAAAGTAATACAAAAACAAACCCAAAAGTTTTGAATTTGGCGATCACTCAATTTACTTTTTTACAATTTACTTACAAGTCTTTGTAAGTTGAAGATAGAAAATAAGATGTATGAAATTTCGGTACTCACAAAATTAGAGACACGACAAAAGTGACGATGCCTATAAGCCATACTGGCAGATCTATCAGTCCTAATATTTCCATCCTTTACAATTCACTCGTACAATATTGACATCTCTGCGAGAAAAGAGGGGCATGTCTTATTGACCAATGAAGTAATCGCCCTAATCGGGTATCTGAGCATTACCTAGGTCAAGTTTTCCATTTTATCAACTACTATGTTGCTATATTTATCCACCGTGTATTATATACGTTCTACATATCGACCTGTTTCAGATATGTTTCACAAACAGTACTGTAATACGTACGCATCAAAGCGATTTCTATTTGACAAGCGTTGAGTGTATTCTCTATCCAGTTACGTTTGTCCGACAATTGTTTGGTTAGCAGGGCCATCAACATTTAGTTATCCATTTATATTTGAGCCATTGCATTTGTGCATCGATCTTTGTATACTGAATGATCTGTAAATATACCTTTACATGTCTTTGGCCACATTTCATTGGTTTGATTGAGGATCATTAACGAGGGTTAAGTGCATGTATAGTCCATGCTAGAAATTAATTTGTTCATTAATGAATTTGAAGACATAACATGTGTTGGTGAATGGTGAATGTCACTGCTGTTGGAACTGGATTCCCCGAAAGCACATTTAGCCAAGTCCGATCAACTTCGGTTGAAAGTTATTTCGAACGCATTCGAAAATTTGTCCACAAAATTTTCTCGAAAATCCTGCTTCAATATTCGGTATTTTCACAGTCTTTTGACATATTTCATTGTTTGGATTGAGGATCACTTACAAGGGTTAAATACCCGAAACGTGCATGAAACGTGCTCTAAAATTATGCTTATGTATTTGAAGACGTGAAACATTTGTACCACTTTGTGAATGTCACTGCTGGTGGACAAAGAGTCCCCGAGTGCACATGTGGCCAAGTTCGATCAATTTCTGTTGGTCGTTTCTTCAAAGGCATTTGAAAATTTCTGTTTACAAAATTTTCACAAATTTCTAAAACCTGGGTCCTGTAGCATCATATCCCAGCCATTTTTCTACGTCTTTCGGTATATTTAAGACTTAATTTTCATAGATTTTGGTCATATTACATTGTTTCGATTGATGATCACTGACGAGGGTTTATTACTCGAAACGTGCATGTCTGGTCCATGCTGGCTGTAAATTTGTCTGCTCTGAAATTATGCTTATGAATTTGAAGACGATAAAAATGCATTAAATTGTCCATGCTGCAAATTAATATGTTCTTTTGTTGTGGGTCATGTATTATTTAGTTTTACTTTATGTGTAGGTACACATGTACTTAGTCATGTTGTATTATGATTTCATAATAATTCTTTCTAGATTTTACTATGTCATGTTTATTTCATTAGAGAATATTCCAGTATGTTCTTTATTACATCATTATCATCACATGACTGTGATTTCTAGAATTTACTCTATTGTTAATCATTTGTAATGAGTCAGTGTTCTAGAAGCTTCTGGTAAATTCATTTTGTATTAAGTATATATACCTCTGAGGAACTGTGTTGAAGAGACATTCGTACACATTCGTAGACACGATTCATTCATCTATTCTGATATACTGGGACACTTTATTTGTTGAGACTTTAATCCATTTAACAACGTTTGGACACCGATCTTTCGAGACGTTTGTGATTACCGGAAACCATACATTCGATAGACTTTGTGGACCGTAACGGACACTTTGATCCGGACATTGTATTGTAAGTTGTAATCATTGTAAATATATATATTTTGTACATAATTAAACTTGTAAATTTATATTCTGTCTTTGTCTGATTTTTGCTGGCGTTTTGGGGTATTCTGACCCATAACAGAATTGGGGGCTCGTCCGGGATCGTAATCTCTGCATATTTGCATTTTTACGTAAAAGTTCGTTTTTTTTTGAAAAAAGGAAAATTCTCAAAACTTTTGCCAGCAGAAATCAATCATGGTATTTTCGGTCACTGAATTTTTGAAATCGCCGACTGTAGATGAGTTCGAATCATTGAAAAAAGATGATTTGATTGGTTTAGGTCTTCACTTGAAGTTAGATGTAAAATCTTCTATGAGAAAACAAGAAATTAGAAATATTGTGGCTAAAGAGCTTTTAGCTAAGGAAATCTTTTCGTCATACGATTTTCCTGTTGAACCTGTTTCAAGCGAAACCAAAATGTCAAAATATGAGTTTGAATTAGAGAAAATGAAAATACAATTACAATTTGAAAAAGAAGAAAAAGAACGACAATTTCAAATTGAAAAAGAAGAAAAAGAAAGACAATTTGAAAAAGAAGAAAAAGAAAGACAGTTACAATTTGAAAGAGAAAAAGAAGAAAGAGAGAAACAGGAACGTATGCACGAGAAAGAACTCCAGTTTGAGTTAGAAAAGTTAAAATTAGAGAAAAGCGCTAAGGAAAATCCTGTTCCTTTGCCTGTCAAGTCTGAATTCGACGCCGCCAAAAACATCAGATTAGTACCAAAATTTCAAGAAAAGTCCGTGGACAAATATTTTCCACATTTTGAGAAAATCGCGGCCAATCTGAAGTGGCCACGCGATTTTTGGCCAACTTTATTACAAAGCGTACTTATTGGCAAAGCGGCTGAAGTGTACTCGGCGCTCAGTATTGCTGAGAGTTCAGACTATGACAAGGTCAAGGACACGATTTTGAGAGCATATCAGTTAGTACCTGAGGCGTACAGACAAAAGTTTAGAAAGTACAAAAAGTTTGAAAATCAAACATATGTTGAATTTGCTCGAGAAAAAGAAGATTTATTTGATCAGTGGTTTCGATCTAAGAAAATTCCCAATTCATTTGACAATTTGCGTCAAATAATTCTGATAGAAGAGTTCAAAGAGTGTGTACATCAAGATTTAAGAACTCATTTGGAAGACAAAAATGTTAAAACTCTTGAAGAAGCCGCTGTTTTGTCTGATACGTATGCTCTCACTCATAAGAAAAATTTTGTGTCAAAAACTCAATCTAGCGATAGCGCAAAAACTTCAGATGTTCCAAAGAAAAATTTACAAGAGTCTCAGTCGTCCATTAGTTCCCAGTCACCATCTCAAGGTGGTTCTACGTCCGGTCCTAGGTCCGAGCGTTCTGAGGCATCCCCAGGGGTGGGGTCGCTTCCTACATGCAATTATTGTAAGAAAAAAGGTCATGTTATTGGTGAGTGTTTGAAGCTTAAGAAGAAAAAAGAACTTAAGTCACAGGCCTGTGCGTCTGTTAGAAATGATAGGAAAGCCTTAGATTCGATTTGTTCTGACACTCCTGAGATTCAGGGTTCTAAGTCCAGTTCTGATGATTTTGTGGAGGATCATTATAAGCCCTTTTTGTCACAGGGATTTGTTTCACTCAGTGATTCTAGCGAAGCGTTGCCTGTTCAGATTTTGAGAGATACTGGTGCTGCCCAGACTTTATTGTTAGAGGGTTCATTGCTTTTGTCTGAGCACACTTTTACTGGTAGGTCAGTTTTATTACAGGGTGTGGAGCTAGGCGTCATTGATGTTCCCCTTCATAAAATTTATTTGAAGTCAGACTTAATTACTGGACCTGTTATCGTAGGTGTTCGACCTACTCTTCCCGTTCAAGGCGTTTCCTTGTTGCTTGGCAACGATTTAGCTGGCGGCAAAGTTGTAGCCGATCCGATTGTTTGTGAGAAAATCACGTCCGATGTCGTGTCCGATGATGAAGACGACGACTTGTACCCAGCCTGCGCAGTTACCAGGGCGATGGCCAGGAACAGACTAAAAGAGGCTGAGAGTACTTCTGCACTTAACGAGGACTATCCCTCCAAAAGTATAGACCTTTCTGACACATTCATGTCTACCATTGATGACAGCGTACCTGAGACGTCAGTACCACTTCATGTTGACAAGTCTCCGACAGTACCTGGTGATGATTCCTATCCGCCATTAGACAGGGGTACAGATGCCTTAAGCCGTGAGCAGCTCCTCTCCGAACAAACTAAAGATCCGGAGATCATCCGACTAAGCAAGAGGGCCCTTCCCCGAGAAGAAGCGGACAAAGTCGGAGAGTGCTTCTACATACAAGATGGCATCCTTATGCGGAAATGGAGACCACCTGATGCACCCCCTAATGAAGTGTGGCGGGTCGTTCACCAGATAGTGGTTCCAGTAGCGTATCGCGGGGACATCATGAGTTTAGCTCACGACACACCCATGGCAGGTCATTTAGGTGTCAATAAGACTTATAATAGGATTTTAAGTCACTTCTACTGGCCTAAGTTGAGAAAAGATGTGTCTGAGTTTTGTAAGTCTTGTCATAGTTGTCAGATGGTAGGTAAACCCAATCAAGTTATACCACCTGCTCCCCTCCAACCCATTCCAGCCTTTGAGGAACCTTTTAGTAGGGTGTTAGTTGATTGTGTAGGTCCTTTGCCTAGGACTAGGTCAGGGAATCAGTACTTACTGACAATTATGTGTACTTCGACTAGGTTTCCTGAAGCCATACCTCTTAGGAATATTAAGGCAAAGACCATAGTTAAGGCCCTTACAAAGTTTTTCAGTTTCGTAGGTGCTCCCAAGGCTATTCAGTCAGATCAGGGTTCGAATTTTATGTCAGGATTGTTTCATCAGGTTATGCATGAGCTAGGTATCAGGCAGTATAAGTCTTCTGCGTACCATCCTGAGTCCCAGGGGGCACTTGAACGCTTTCATCAAACCCTTAAAACTATGATGAAAACATATTGTCACCAGTATGAAAAAGACTGGGATGAAGGGGTTCACCTCGTGTTGTTTGCGGCACGAGAAGCGGTTCAGGAGTCCCTGGGGTTCAGTCCCTTTGAGCTAGTTTTTGGGCATACGGTCAGGGGGCCATTGAAGTTGTTGAAGGAAAAATGGTTGACTGAGACTAGCGATTTGAATCTCTTAGACTACGTGTCTAATTTCAAAGAGAAATTATATAATGCTTGCAAATTGGCTCAAGAAAATCTCAAAACCTCACAAATGAAAATGAAAACATGGTATGACAAAGATGCTAGAAACAGAGTTTTTAAACCAGGCGATAAAGTTCTTGTATTTTTGCCTATCCCTGGTCATCCTTTGCAAGCTAGATATTTCGGTCCTTATGACATTGAGAGTAAAATTAGTGATGTTAACTATGTGGTTAAGACACCAGGTCGGCGAAAAGAAAAAAGAGTGTGTCATGTTAACATGTTGAAAGAATATTTTGATAGAAGTGACCGAAATTTTGTAAAACCAGTTTCCACTTTGGCCAATGTAAATACATTAGAAAATTGTGTTGAACCTGAATGTAATGAAGAGACTGTCGAAAAAGACTTCGCTCAAAGTGTCCGTTTGAAGAATTCTGAAATTCTGACAAATCCGGAAGTGAAACTCGGACATCTGACCGTGCATCAAAAAGAGGAAGTGCACCAATTAATGCGGGAATATACGACAATCTTTCCGGACGTTCCAAAAAAGACGAATGCATCTCATCATGACGTCATTGTGGGTGATGCGTCACCTATCAAACAGCATCCCTATCGGTTAAACCCGATTAAGCTTCAATACATGCGGAAAGAAATTCAATACATGCTCGAAAATGACATTATTGAACCCAGCAATAGTGATTGGAGTTCCCCATGTATTCTGGTTCCGAAGCCAGACGGAACTTACCGATTGTGTACGGACTTTAGAAAAGTCAATTCAGTCACCAAAACTGACTCTTATCCGATCCCACGAATCGATGACTGTATCGATAAAATTGGCAGTGCAAAATTTGTCAGCAAATTTGACTTGCTTAAAGGCTATTGGCAGGTCCCGCTTACCGAGAGTTTCATGAGTGATTTTTGCAGAATTTACCACCTAAGTTTTCATTGACATTCAAACTTTTTTAAGGGGGGAGGTGTTGTGGGTCATGTATTATTTAGTTTTACTTTATGTGTAGGTACACATGTACTTAGTCATGTTGTATTATGATTTCATAATAATTCTTTCTAGATTTTACTATGTCATGTTTATTTCATTAGAGAATATTCCAGTATGTTCTTTATTACATCATTATCATCACATGACTGTGATTTCTAGAATTTACTCTATTGTTAATCATTTGTAATGAGTCAGTGTTCTAGAAGCTTCTGGTAAATTCATTTTGTATTAAGTATATATACCTCTGAGGAACTGTGTTGAAGAGACATTCGTACACATTCGTAGACACGATTCATTCATCTATTCTGATATACTGGGACACTTTATTTGTTGAGACTTTAATCCATTTAACAACGTTTGGACACCGATCTTTCGAGACGTTTGTGATTACCGGAAACCATACATTCGATAGACTTTGTGGACCGTAACGGACACTTTGATCCGGACATTGTATTGTAAGTTGTAATCATTGTAAATATATATATTTTGTACATAATTAAACTTGTAAATTTATATTCTGTCTTTGTCTGATTTTTGCTGGCGTTTTGGGGTATTCTGACCCATAACACTTTAATGATGCTATGAATTTGAGGACTCTGTATTTTGTAACAATTAAACGAAAAAAGGTTGTAAACAGCGGTAATATGAATAAGGGTTAAGCGCTATATTATACGGAAAGATGAATCTCTCTGAAAAAATGTAACTTTAAACTTATAAATACCACCTTCAATGAATTCCGTTCTTGCATTGGACGTTAGAAATTGTTCACAAGATAGTGTTGTTTTCCGTGTTACTATGGTGCAGTGTTATTTCTCCTTTTGTATTGTATCCACAATTTTCTTTTTCTCTTGAGAAAACCTTCCGCTGTTTTCACTGTTCTGGATCTCTTCCTTATCCATGTTCTAGTTGTTTTATTATCATATATTTACATTACTAGTAGATTCCCCATGTTAAACGCCCATTAGACAACTAGAATTATATTCCAATAACTTAGGTTGCTCACGTGCAAGTTTTGCATGTAGGGAGAATTTACCAACGTTCAAATGTATTTGACACTAAAACAGGCAAAATATGCGAAGTGCATGCAAATAAAAATGACCGATATTTAGAATAAATGTAAATATAAGTAATGACTGTCTTACTTTTGGTGTTCATGGGTGTAAAATTCTGGTTGGACACGTGCAAATTTTCCGAGAATCGCTGCGCGATTCACGGAATTTGCACGTGTCCAACCAGAATTATACACCCATGAACACCAAAAGTAAGACAGTCATTTCTTAAATATTCTCATACTTTTGTGTTTCTGAAACCTTAGACTATAGAGTTTTAGAGATTTCTAAATTTTAACCGTGAAAAGATGAAAAGTAAATTATCTCCTACAAGACTACGATAAATAACCTACAACAACGAAAGCAGATACACAGTGACATCTACAAACAGATACAGACACACTGACATACAAATCATTGAATGAAAGACAAACACAAAACCCGAAATCAGATTCCAAATGTCAAAAATCTATTAAAGACATACAAATTCTTGAAAAAAAATTAGAAACACACAGATATTCAAACACATCGACACTTTTATTTGAAAATGAACGTAAACCAACGAAAGAAAATGGCTATTCAAGCAGTCTCAAGAAAACTATAATTAATTCAAATTGATTTGCAAATGACGTAGTTTTCAAGATTACATTCGCAGAAAGCTATAAATAAACCGATAGCGAATTAAAGTAAATATTGGCTGGTGGTCTTGGGCCATTTGAATGTTTTTATGTGTGTAAACCCGTAAACATGCAAATTGCACACAGAGTAATTAAAACAAAATATCAACGACTACACTTCAATTGACAAGATCAATGGACAACCGGCGACAACTTATAACGATCATATGATAGCAACTGATGTCATTATAGTTACGGATTATGTATACAACACCCTTCCACTTTACAAACGTAAAGGCGCAAAAACTATTACGCACATGGTACTTTCCGTAAGGTGCATACAAATATTGTATATGCAGTTTTTTATCATTGAAGAAAATGAGATAATGACAAACGGGAAGGTGCGAAAAATAAATTTTATTTATTTTTCTTCATTTTTGAGTTCTGATCATTTGCTATTCAAAAACGTTCTAAGTTCAGAAGCAGAAGAATTTTAAAGAGTAACGAGAACTATATGGAAAGATGTATCATTTTATTCAACTAAAACATGATAATATGTTTATGTATGTACATGCATATCACATATCAGTAAATTTCAAGATAAAAATAAAAGCACCATCAACAATCTTTTTAATAATAATGGCACTACATGTATTATTTATGACTTTTAAAATAATTGAGACATAAAACGTCAATACATGCTGTATGGACTTTTTATAAAATATATCAATTTGTTTTATATAATATTTTACAACGGCCTCATATGCTCACACCGTTCTATAATAAGCGATCAAAAACATAAAGAAGCTAAACATAACGAAAATACAACGCAATCAAGAGAGATTATTAATGTCATGTTTAGAACTGTCATTTACATATATCCGTAAAATAGCGAACAATTCTAAAAAAAAAATCTAAACAAGGATGATCATGCATAACAGCAATCAAAACCGCTAATTTGTAAGATAATTCACAACATAATTATGCCATTCCAGTCATTATCAAGGTTCATTTTACATGGACATATCACTCCTCAATGTCCTGCCTCGGTTCCACTTTTACTTTTATGCCGTTTTTCGGTCGCAAAAGTCCAGTTTTCGTATCATATATGACTGGGTCCTGTTATAAATGAACAAATAAATGTAAGAAAAGTGAAATACATATATTTACATATAAGCAACTGAATGAAATACTTTTCATTTTCAGTAATTTTCCTTAATAATGAAGTGTTCATTTCAAGTAAATTAGTTTAAGAGACAGGTTCAAAACATGTTCTAAACAATATAATATTGTATATAAGTGTTTAATGTCTGTCTCTCCGTGGCAAAAACATTTACATAGGGCATAACTTTTGAATGATATGTGATAAGGCTTTAATAACAGTAACATGAGGTAAGAACTTAAGCAACTATAAAACACTTATGTAGAGTAAAATTTGTAGTGGATGTCAAACTTCTTCAAAACCAGACATGCACGTTTCGGGTACTTAACCCTCGTCATTTTTCATTACCTCTGTTTTCACTCATTCATTACAAATTACAATAAAAAGGTTATAAAAGAATATACGAAGCTTATTCGATTACCTCAGTTTCTTCACATCGTTTAAGTCTGTATTTTTGAAGAATTGAAGCAATCGCCGCCTTTGCCTCTAGATAAGCAAGCCTCATTCCAATACAGTTCCTTGGTCCGTGACCAAAAGGTAAGAAGGCATATGGATGACGCTTGGCTTTTTCCTCTGGAGTGAATCTGAAATCCAAAAGAGATTGCCATAATTTTTTTAATGAAGTAAAATTGATTTCTTATTTGTACTGAAATACAAATTTCGATATGCAAATACAGTTGATTGGTTTATTTTTTTCAGAACAATTTGATATTTGTGTATGATTTGATAGTACAAATCTTTTTTCTTGTTTTCTCAGTTAGACTGAAAATAAAACTGTAAAAACCTGTCGGGGTCGAATTTTTCCGGATCTGGCCAGTATTCAGGGTTATGATGTACGGCATATATACTGATATTGAGAGCTGTATCTTTAGGTATCTTATATCCAGCCACCACGGAATCCTCTTCTACATGACGATTGGTTCTAAAATATACAGCACATTTACACTGAAAGCCAAATATGATTAATTGGAACAACATGTTTTATTTTCTTCTTTCATAAAACACCCTCTATCATTAGTCACCGTGTTACATCACTAATATATGTCAGGGTACATGTAACTGTTTTCGATGCCTAAAAGCTCTGCTAAAGAAGTGTAAGAAATTAAGAATAATAGGCTATCGATATGCAAAAATCCATCAATAAAATAATTTTGTCTTACTTTGATTAGTTTTCGGACATCAATAAAAAGCTTCTTATTTCAAAATATACTTGAAATTACGAAATAACATGAAAAACCGCTTACAATGAGGCTGGTCCTTGTATACGCAGGGTCTCATTCATGCAGTTATCTAAGTATTCCATTTTAAGTACATTATCATAATCTGGCTTTCCCTTCAAAGATGAAAAAAGTATATATATATATATGTATCAAAATCATAGCTTTAGCAAATTATACAATGATAAAATTATATGAAAAACATTGGAAAGCAGGGGGTTTTCCAAATTTAAGTGAGTCTTGATCCCGCTGTCCTTCATTCCCTAAGTCTGCGCTTGAGGTTACGTTTTTGAATTTTAAAAAACTTTTCAAATAGATCCAAGTCTTCGTATTTCCTCTCCAGCATGAGAGATGAGGTATTCGTATGTGGATACGCATGTTGCTCACTAAACTTATCACCAAGAGAAGCATTTTGTATTTTTCATTTCATTCGCGGTATCAGTCTTTTAGTCAGAATGATATGGAGGGCATACCCAACAAGAAAATGTTAAAGTGATCAAAGCGTGACACACAAACATTCATATGACGAGACTGATTTTATAGGCATAAGGCTTAATAACCACATAGTTTCCGTCTTGTTCATAACAAATTAATGCTTATTCAATTAAGGGTGAAATGTATGTATATCGTATATTCATGTCTACTTCGTTTGTGCGGCTAGCCAACAGGGGATGCTTACTCCTCTCGGGCACCTGGTCCCACCTCTTGCTTGCTAGGGGTCCGTCGATGCTTAATTTGGTGCTCTATTGTGAGTGCTGTTGAGATTATCGTCATGATCTTCTTTAACTCATTGGTATGTTCATCTTACAGTTAGGAGGTTATTTTACAACACAACTGTGCGATTTCGGGACCTCTAGGTAATCGTAAAAGTGGGAGGTTGCTGCACACGTAATCCAAATAACCACACCGTCTTCTATTTGTGTTGCAGATGGCCGTCCTAAGTCGGCAACGGTTGCCCATTGGACTCGTTGGTTTATGTGTGGTCTTTCGTGTTTCATATTTCTATGGTGTGAGTTGGTATTTCTTGTCCCTTTTACGTCTCTTTCTGTGCGTGTCTGCACTGTGTTTTTCATTGTGTGTTTTGGGGTTTTGCTGTGGGTGCTGTAACCGAGTGTTGTTGGAGATTCCTTCCTTTCTTTTGTAATTAACCATGGTGATTAGAAAATGAAGTTTTGTTTATATTACTTCTTTGGTTGTCTCGTATAGCAAATCATACCTTTCCAAGGACCCTATCCACCTCCTCGATACACTTTTCTTGACACTCAGGATTCATAGCTAGATTATAAGCCAAAAACGTCATAGTGTTTGCTGTTGTGTCGTAACCAGCCAAGAAAAACAGGAAAGAATTCGCTGTAACTTCGTCGGTTGTTAATCCTTGAACAAAAATATTAAATATTTTAGATAAAGAATTCAACAGACAACATGCAAACAAGAGAAGATTTACAAAATGTTGTCCATAGGCATATTAGGTTTTCTTAATAATAACTAAAATCACAAAAACACACTCATATTTTTTATCATAGAAATGATCCTTGTCTTTCTCATAGATACTATCAGTCGTTCACAAATATGTCTCTGCCTTAACTGAAGGCTAACCTGGAAGTTGCTTAGTCCTCAGAACAAAATTACTTTAATGTGAACTTGCCCGCAAATGCATTGTTACTGGGAGGTTAACAATAATGAAGTTATATAGCTGTAAAAGAGAGAGGTGAGCAAGACTTAGTTATAATATGTGCCTCCTAATAACATATTTTAAAATTCCATATACCTCTGTTTCTCCATTTTGAGTCGCCATCTTTATAATCCACAATATTATCCTTATCCTCTTTATCAATTGTCTCATTGTGAGCATTTAACATAATCTGTAAAAAGTCCTTCCTTTTCTGAAATATTAAGAAGTGACACTATGTTACATCTCAATTATTTGGACTTCCTCTTTTCGGCCTCTATCATCTCTGATGACGTTTACAAACGAAACGAACCGTAAACATTTAATGTCTTTACGTTTCGTTATGTTTCGCTACCACATGTAAGAACATAATGATAGCTCGTGTATGATATGAAATCTGTCACTTTCATCATTATTTTCTTCACGTTTTAACTTACATACTCAGTAGATCCATGATCATATAATTATCATACTCTACCTCTTTCCCTGCTTTTCTGTCCTCTATGATAGACATTGTCACGTTCTTGAAGAAATCAAAAATCCCGGAAAATGGTCCCTTAATGATTTTTAATTTGTCTACGATCCGCATTAATTTTCCAATAGAAGGAAAGATAACTGCAAAGACATAAAGTATAAATCAACGTCAATTTCTCAGTACAAAATTTTTTAAGGCTTTTTGGTGAAACTTTCGGCTTTTGTTTGATAGCGGACATTTCTACAAAAAGACAACTGTTTAAGATGGAAGATATTGCACTTGAGAATTGCACTCTGTCTCTGACGAGACGGGCCCTGTCCAAACCTCGTCAGAGAAGACATGCCATGATTATTTGTCCTCTTTGAATGTCGGCAGCAGAGAATGGACTGTTTATGGTATGTACTTTGCTTTTTATATATATTTACATATTCCCCTTTGTGTTACTTGTGTCTTGTTTGTGTGGTCATCTTACGGCGAGGAGGTTAGTTATCATACACACTATATCTTTGTGTTCTTAGAGACCTCTGAGTAACCTAACAGTAGGATGGTTGTGCTCACGAATTTAGATAACCAAACCACCTTTTCATAATTTCAAAATTCTGTTAAAGAAGGATGCCCCTCCCAGTACCCCATCTTACTGCTTAGGAAGACTGCTTTCCATGGAAAATTACATATCATGGTTTAAAAGATAATAAATTATAAATACTTACTTGATAAAATTATTAGAGGGGACTGGAAACTAACGTTAAAAGCTTTCTTTGCCTGCTTAACAAACTCATTATCCGGGTCTCTCTGAGAATTGACATCTATTCCAAATGCCGTTGATGCAATGACGTCCATAGTATAGCAACCAAATATGCTTAAAATTAACAAGTTAAAAGTCATGTTTGTAAAACATTAATGCCCCCCTACCCCTTCTGTGATTAAAGTCTGTCACAACTTTATACTTGCATTGATACAACCTATGGGGGTATAAAGTAACAGTTTCATTTCAATACGTAACTCCACTCAAGAGATATTGAACAGAAACCCTGAAGTTTTGGTATTTTTCAAAGTGCAAAGGGGCATAACTCTGTCCAAATTTTTTTGATCGGACCTAAATATGAACTTGACCTAGATTTTCATTTGATGTGTCTGTATACAAAATTTCATTTTTATATGTAACTCCACTCAAGAGATATTGAACGGAAACCCTGAAATTTTGGTATTTTTCGAGTGCAAGGGGCATTACTCTGTCAAAATTTTGTTGATTGGACCCAAATAAGAACTTGACCTAGATTGTCATTTGATGTATCCATATACAAAATTTCATTTCAATATGTAACTCCACTCAAGAGATATTGAACGGAAACCCTGAAATTTTGGTTTTTTTCGAAGTGCAAGGGGCATAACTCTGTCAAAATTTTGTTGATTGGACCCAAATAAAAACTTGACCTAGATTGTCATTTGATGTATCCGTATACAAAATTTCATTTCAATATGTAACTCCACTCAAGAGATATTGAACGGAAACCCTGAAATTTTGGTTTTTTTCGAAGTGCAAGGGGCATAACTCTGTCAAATTTTTTTCCGATCGGACCTTAATACAAACTTGACCTAGATTTTCATTTGATGTGTCTGTATACAAAATTTCATATCAATATGTAACTCCATTCAAGAGATATTGAACGGAAACCCTGAAATTTTGGTATTTTTCGAAATGCAAGGGGCATAACTCTGTCAAAATTTTTTTGATCGGACCCAAATATGAACTTGACCTAGATTTTTGTTTGATGTGTCTGTATACAAAATTTCATTTCAATATGTGAATCCGCTCAAAAGATATTGAACGGAAACCCTGAAATTTTGGTATTTTTCGAAGTGCAAGGGGCATAACTCTGTCAAATTTTTTCCGATCGGACCTTAATACGAACTTGACCTAGATTTTCATTTGATGTGTCTGTATACAAAATTTCATATCAATATGTAACTCCATTCAAGAGATATTGAACGGAAACCCTGAAATTTTGGTATTTTTCGAAATGCAAGGGGCATAACTCTGTCAAAATTTTGTTGATCGGACCCAAATATAACCTTGACCTAGATTTTTGTTTGATGTGTCTGTATACAAAATTTCATTTCAATATGTGAATCCGCTCTAAAGACATTGAACGGAAACCCTGAAATTTTGGTATTTTTCGAAGTGCAAGGGGCATAACTCTGTCAAAATTTTTTCGATCGGACCCAAATATGAACTTGACCTAGATTTTTATTTGATGTGTCTGTATACAAAATTTCATTTCAATATGTAACTCCATTCAAGAGATATTGAACGGAAACCCTGAAATTTTGGTATTTTTCGAAATGCAAGGGGCATAACTCTGTCAAAATTTTGTTGATCGGACCCAAATATGAACTTGACCTAGATTTTTATTTGATGTGTCTGTATACAAAATTTCATTTCAATATGTGAATCCACTCAAGAGATATTGAACGGAAACCCTGAAATTTTGGTATTTTTCGAATTGCAAGGGGCATAACTCTGTCAAAATTTTTTTGATCGGACCCAAATATGAACTTGACCTAGATTTTTGTTTGATGTGTCTGTATACAAAATTTCATATCAATGTGTGAATCCGCTCAAAAGATATTGAACGGAAACCCTGAAATTTTGGTATTTTTCGAAGTGCAAGGGGCATAACTCTGTCAAATTTTTTTCGATCGGACCTTAATACGAACTTGACCTGGATTTTCATTTGATGTGTCTGTATACAAAATTTCATTTCAATATGTAACTCCATTCAAGAGATATTGAACGGAAACCCTGAAATTTTGGTATTTTTCGAAATGCAAGGGGCATAACTCTGTCAAAATTTTGTTGATCGGACCCAAATATGAACTTGACCTAGATTTTCATTTGATGTGTCTGTATACAAAATTTCATATCAATATGTAACTCCATTCAAGAGATATTGAACGGAAACCCTGAAATTTTGGTATTTTTCGAAATGCAAGGGGCATAACTCTGTCAAAATTTTTTTGATCGGACCCAAATATGAACTTGACCTAGATTTTTGTTTGATGTGTCTGTATACAAAATTTCATTTCAATATGTGAATCCATTCCAGAGATATTGAACGGAAACTGATGTTGCGGACCGACCGACAGACCGACCGACAGACCGACAGCGGCAAACCTATATGTCCCCTCTTCTTCGAAGGGGGCATAAAAAGAGGTTATATGGTTGGTTTAAACGGGTATTTATTCCATCGTAGAAACAAAACATTCGAACAATATTTATTGAATAGGATTGAAAAACAAGCAGAGAATTAGGTTACAGTGTACTCTCAATCCTCCGAACATCTTATAAACTTATAAAGATGAATTAAAAAACGAGAAATTCTAATTGAGGACTATGAAACGTACTCTTTGATTTCAATAACCTCATTCCCATCTTTGGACTTTGTCTTTATGTTCTCCACAAGCTTCTCACAACAATCATCTATCGCTGGGGAAGTCTGTAAAGCAGATGATACAGGCTCAAGTATTACATATTCAACCAAATGAAATTGAAATGACGGAAGAGTAGTCATCTTGAACATATGCTGGTTCAAAGATTAATTTCTCAAGATATTTATCAGTCATCCCCTGTTCTATCTGAAAGTTGGTTTGACTTTTTGGGTATTTGACCATAGGCTCGCTTTAGCCAGAAGAACAAAAATTAATTTCTTTGTTTATGCCATTTAGATATCCACTTGCCAAGTGATTGTGTAACCTATGGTCGGGCGATTTATATCTTGTTGGTGATGTCACCATGTGAAAGCTTTTTGTTTATACATTCACTTTAAGTCTTCGAAGACTTCAGACAAGCAGGATTTTTTGCGAATGTAATCTGGATAACAACGTCATTGGCTTTGTTGTATCAACATTTGTCTCCCTGTTTTATGTGTTGTCATTCATGATTTGTGATTCTTTGTTTGTATAATTGCCTCCAGCTCATTGCTTATAATGTGCTCGTTGTTTTATAACAGCATCCATTACTCCGGTGAGATTTTTTCAATGTGTAATTTGCTTTAATCTTGTACTTTTCATGATGTAAAGGAAGGATGTCATTATAAAAGAGGGAAACTACCTCTTACATCATTCCCTTTAAAATTTCACAGCAGTTACATGTACATCTATAGTAATGACTACGATGATTTGATTAATCTACTCGACTCTTTGAAATACTTCGGCTTCAAGTAGCGCTTAATACATACATATAACATCATTCCCTAGTCCCAAACCCTATTCCTCTATGAATGAAAGTTCTTCGATTTGAATATATTTAAAATGAAAATTAACATAATGCAATGAAGAAAAGCAGATTAAAAATATTCCTACAAGTCTCATTTTTCCCGAAGAAAACGTTGAAGTCAAGGTATTTCTCAAAAACTTCCAATGTTCGTCAACAGCCACTGTCAACATCCCTTTCATATTATCTGGGGGTTCTGACACTCTCTACAAAAAATAAGTTTTTAAAATACATATATTCAATGAGCAGTTTCTCTTAAAAGCCGTCGTTGGCAACCACCCGGTCATTTATATGCATGCCTGAGCGACGTACATGTAGGCGTGATATACCTTCTTTGATGTCTTAGAGTCGCGAGCGGTTTGTAGCATCAAAGACAAACCGACAGGTAATCCTTTATTATGCTAATGAGATACGTAAATGTTATCTGTTTCAAGCTGTCAATCAAAAATTGATAGGGGAACAAGAATCAATACGGACCAATCAGATAACATTGAGAGATGTTAACCCTATAGTGGTTAGCGAGAAAATGACAGAAAATTGACTAAAATTCCCTATATAGTCCCCTCATCGGCCTTTGAATTGTTAATTGTTAATATTGACCTATATGTTCCATTGTAAAAGTTCAGTGCACCCTATGCGCATTTCAGTGATACTAAAACAACATTACCTTTATCACAAGTTTGACTCAAGTACATCTTTAATATACATCACTTTTAAGACTACTTACAAAGCGATTTGGAAATGTACCGAATCTTTTGATGAGTAGTTCTTTTATCAGTTCTGGGTCTGCCACTGTAAGTTGTGGAATGTGTCCCAAGTATGAACTATAAAAAAATAACGTGGAAATGATCAAAACGAAGGTCGAATCAGCAGATACATCTTGCTTCTTCCTTTACACAAGCAAAGAAAATAGGCACAAATAAAGTATTCTAAAAAGCAAAAAAATTATATGCCGAATATATCAATACAATATAAAAAATATTTACCCGTATACTTTTCCATATTTTTGAACAAATTCCATGTCTGCTCCCCATATTCCCTGCAATTGAGATTATTTTCTATAATGAGAGCATGAACTCTTATGTCAAAATAAAGGTATGTTTCATGCACATTTAACATTTAGAAAAAAAACGTTATGAAAATTTTGATTTTATTTTTACACATGTGACTTTGAAATGTATTTATTTATTCATTTATTCTTTATTCAGGCAGAGTATTATACACTTATATAATTAGTACCTTTTTTATAACGGCCCCCATGTTTCCCATAAATAAAGTTGGTGGGGGACCTGGTACCCCCAATCTTCTCCAGAAACCCAACTTCCACTTACTATATCTACAAAGCAGATAAAATACGATATGGAACATAAGTACATGTATATATACATACTAGTATATTTCTTTTTACTAATGTCTCTCTGGATATTTTAAATAGTCATCATGGCAGATTTTTTTTTATAATAAATGAAAATGCCCAGAAAGACAGTACCGTTTTACATTTCATAAAACGAATGAAATACTCGATCTCGATATATATCTGAAGGTTAAGAAAATACATATAATTTAATTTTTTGTGCACAGCCTTTAAGCAACTGTCACACTGTCGCGAGTTCGAGCTACGAGTTGTGGCGAGTTACAATGTATGTTATGTGACATGTCAGTAGTTGGCGATGAATACAATTACATCATGGAATGCCCTTCACTTTAAAATGATAGAAAAAATCATATTCCACAACATATTTATCTTAGACACAACACCATTAAGTTTCATTCCCTTTTAAACTCCAAACGCATATCTACATTAAAAGGACTGTACAAATTTATTAGAATTATAAATGAAACTGTCAGTCCTCTAATGAAATCTTTAGATATGTCTTATTGCACACTTTATCTCAAAACATTTATTTAGTTAGGAAAAAAATACAGTGTATGCATTTAATGTCACTAACCACTTCAGTCATTGTCATCATATTGTATATATATATATATATATATATATTTGTACACTTTCTCTGTACCTTTGTTTATTGGTTTTAGAGAAATAAACTATCTATCTATCTATCTACATGTACAGTATATATGTATAGTATTTACGTTTGTTTTCATCGGATTGATTCAAATAGATCACCCTGTACTCGTGTAGATTCAGATAAAACATGATATGCTCCACTGGCCAATTTTCAAAATCACCAACAAGTCCCCTTATGTTTGAGGGGAACTTCAAACCACCCTGCCTTCTTGTCAATTGCGGACAAATAAATAAGTGCTTACAAGTGTAAGAATAGTAGAATAATGTGCTCGTCTGCAGATTGGTGGACCAAGAATCTTACCATCCGAGGGGTGGGGGTGGGGTGGGGGAGGTAACCGATTTTTTTTTTTTTTTTTTTTTTTTTGAAAAAATGAAGCTTGGTTGTCTCTGAAGCGTATTTAAAGGTACGGTGTCCCTGAAAATTAATTAATTTTTCAAAAAAAAATTTAATGCAAAATCTTTCTTTCCATAAGGAAGATTACCTTCTTATTTGTATAAATTCAATTTTTTCAGGTGAATCTAACGCATACATTCGCAGCTACAGCCGTTTGAAAATGTCATTTTTAATTTGGGGTGCGTAGCTCTAATTTATTTCACTGGCGCCATCTACAATGTATTGCGTTTTTACAATAGAGGTATATGGAAATTTAATTTAACAAATTCGCCAATATTATGGTCGTTCCTGCATATTTTCAAATAAAACTTTTTATGGCTCCTTTGTTCCTCAATCCAGACCCTTTGGAATAATTTGTAAGTTTTCAGTAAAATTAATTTCCAGGGACACTGTATCTTTAAGTTGAATTTAGAAGGGATAAAGCGCATGATTCGATGTCAGCAAACAATGAACCGTATCTATAAGACGGAGTAAAACTTTCGATATGAACATGATATGCTGTAGCTTTCCCCCCAAACATGTACGTCCACATATATAGATATTGGACATGAGAACCCTGCATCCTTCACAATCGACTCGTACTTTGTGTGTAAATTCGCCGATATAAACCTGAGAAAATTTTGATAAACGGAGCATTCTGGGGTGCCTTTGGACTACCGATATTCTAAGACAGTAGTTTGCAAAACATAATCGCCCTTTGAGGGAGGTAATGTCTCCCTTTTTTGTGAAAACGATGTGGACTTTTTGCGTACAAATGTACACCCGATTACGCCCCTGGTTGTAGTTCTGTATGCACCCTAGTGCAGTATGTTCAAGTTCGCCACCGAAAAAAGAAAAAGACATTAATACTGTTTCAGATACTCGATGAATGAAAGTAAAAAAAAAAAACAATAGAAAAAAATCCAGATCGTGAATAACCCAGATTCCCGTTTTAGGTTGGGGAGGGGATCCCTTTCTTTGTCATCTTACTGAGTCAAAAAATGCCTTGACATTCAGGAAGATATGATGAAAATATGATCCTGATGACACGTACCATTTTATTTCATTTTTTATTTCAAAAAATTCCCGCGGGAGGCTCTACGGGAAGGGACAACCCCTTCACATCCCTCCCCACTCGGCACTTCGGGCCTCGAATCGGCCCTTTGGGCCGATACAACTCCCCCCTCCCCGACCCCCCCCCCCCCCCCCCCGGCAAGGAATCCCCCTGATGCTAATTCGTGTAAAGGTGCTCTTTTACAGGGTAGGGAATTCTTTGCCTAAGGCATTTCCGAAAAACGACACCAAACAGACATAAAAAAGATATAAAATCTTTCTTTTGAACTGTTTTTATTCTGTTTAAAAAAATGGCTGTTTGAATTTTTCCATTTCGTTTCGTTTCGTTTCATACTTTAAAGGGACCCTGCGTTAATATTTTTTATAGTCTGTTTCTGCGAAGGAAAAGTTAAAGCGCCATCTGTAGTGATAATACAAAACTAGCATAATACGAGATTACGAATGAATAATGTTGAAAGTACGAATGATGCATGTTGTGTTTATATAATGAATTTTCAATTATGAGAACAAATGTACATTTACTGAACGACAAATTACAGACATTTATTTAGAAATATAGATCCACAAAGTCAGAAATGTACATTTACAGAACAACAAATCACAAATCTTGATTTACAAATATGCAATTATAGAGTTGCAATGATAGAACTGCAGAGTTGCAATGTCAGAAATGTACATTTACAGAACAACAAATCACAAATCTTGATTTTCGAATATACAATTGCAGAGTTGCAACGTTGCAAACGTACATTTACATAACAACAAATCACAAATCTTGATTTACGAATATGCAATTGCAGAGTTGCAATGTTAGAATTTTGACCCCTTTGGCTTTCCATAAAAAGGAGGTCACTGAACACGATTTTGAGAAAATCATACAAATGTACATTAGGATGAAAAATATAAGATACAATTCCGCGCATTTTCAATTAATGCTGAAACACAGACTTTATTGTAGATGGCGCCAGTGAAATGAATTAAAGCAATTCAGAAGTAATCCGTGAATGTATGCACCGTTCACGGTATTGATCAAGAGAACTGCAGCTTCTATTAATTCATAGGCGGATCCAGCAGTTTTCAAGGTGGAATCACTCTATTTTCATTAATATGAATCAAGGCAAAGCCTTTTTGTGCGAGCGGAGAGAAAATAGATATGGTTATAAAATAAAAAAAAGATTTTTCTTTTTATTTGTCTATGATGGTTTATCTTATCTTACAAAACTTTCTATTTGATGATTGCCAAAAAAGGTAGTATAAGGCGAGTGGAAACACGGAAGCATTTGTAAACTTGATCATGAAAAAATTTTAAGGGGGGGGGGGGGGCTTAAAAAATATGGTTCTTTATAATTCATTTTTATTTTGTAAGAATAATGTTTAGGCTAGCTGAAAATAAATTACTTAAGAACAAAAGAAAAAACAAACATATTCCGACTTCTGACAGTACGAAACCACCCGAGGCGAGAAAAGCAATCAGAGCGAAACGTCTCGTTTAAAACCGGAAATGTCGGATTTCCCGTGGTTACGCCGCCTTGTTGATGCTTTATCGTTACCTGATTTAGGAAAAATAATTTCAATAAATTTAACTTATAAACAAAAATTGAGTATAACATATACGTCGACTTGGAGTCGAAAAAAAATTAAATGGCAATATCCAGCATCTCCGCAGCAACTCTGTCTGCGAGGGGACGAAAGTTTTTGAAAGCATAGTAGTACATTCTCATTCTTTGATTCAGCATATTTTCTCAATAAGATATGTGTATACGCGTTACCATAAGGGCGAGCTTCGCTCGCAAAGGCCCTTCGGGCCTTTGCAGCGAGCTCCGCTCGCTATTAGACGTACTAAGCTCTAAATCCTTTATTCTATATTTAAACCGACAAGCGAAGAAATAAAGAAGCAAAGAAAAATGACCTGAACAAATGAGATTTAAATGACATAATTAAGAGATTCCCTTTTTGTAATCGACCTTGCCAGCAACAATTTTCCTAAATTTGAAGTATGTATAAGACATGTAGAATAGAAGATAAAACAAGGATGTGAGAAAGTCAGGCAAAGAAAGGAGGGACAGTATGATCATGATTTGTTGTATTTAAAGTGTTGAGGCTTCAAAATCACTATTACAAGTAATATAAATAGGTCGTCCAGTTTTGTAAAATGCCTGCTCTCGATTTCATTCATATACGTGCGAGATGTAACTTCGTACAGTTACATTTTGAGTCCTTCTAATACTAAATGAAATGCATAAACGTTACTGGTAGAAGAACACCGACCCATTCGATCCCAGCCGACCTGGGAACCCTCTCTGTATCCACCATTGAAGCTCTAACACTTCACAATTCTGTTTTATTTTCGTACTCCCAAAAGCACGATATACATGTATATGATGTAGAGCTGTTAAAATTTTCTTGAGTACTGTACGATGAAAACCCTCGGTAGATGTTTTGGAAATATATCAATGAATACAGAATTGCTAATTGAATTAGATTTAACCTGTCTAGATTTATCCCAAAGCATTTTAAAACAATACTTCGTAAAGAAAATATTATTTACAATTTCTGGAGGTGTGTCAAATACTGAAGCGCTCATTGGTCGATAAACGCCATTTCACTCGAGAAAACTCGGAAAGTTTCCTAAAATAGTAGAGCGAGGAACCAAATTTCGCCTGTGACCATATTTCGCCGTTTTCTAGTTAATTGAGTCTAACTGGTTATCGCAAATATTCATCAAGTTTATTTTTCAATATCCTTTCAAATAAGACCGTAGTAGTCATGTTTTGACAGATTGTGATATATCCTGCATTCAATTTTGACAAAAAATAACACGAAATGGGGAAAATTAAACGAAAACACCAAATGTTAGACATAAACATAGGAACTTTTTACAAAAATCAAAAACAGAAAACATTTTATTTGGCATGATTTCGTAGAAGTATTGGTGACGAAACATGTCCTAAAAATGAAATCGTTTGCGTGTAAACAGGATACATATCAACAAAAATGGCGAAATAAGGTCACCCCAGAAATCATGGAAACGAAATATTTTGACGTTTAATATAAGGAAACAATGAATTGCATAACATAAATTCTTTCTGTAGTTTTTCAATCTACGCGCGCGCATTGATTCAGTTTTCTGTCCAATTTTTCGGGTGATACCTGCATCAACAGAAAAAAATATAAGATTCATTTCTTAAAGAAACGACATTTTTTCTTTTTCATTTGATGTTTTTTTAAATCAGTTTTAAAAATGTCCACGGATTTCTCAAGAGTGATAATAGTACATTTCACCGATCGGATATTTCTCCAAAGGGAACTTTTTCTAGTGAAATTCATAATTTCATTTTTTGCATTCAGAAATGCCGTTATATATCTAACTTCCTTGTTGACAGAAAATGAAAAGTAGAAAATTGTAGTACTCACAAAATTAAAGACAAGACAAAAGTAAAGATTCCTATCAACCATAACGGCACATCTATTAATCCTAATATCTCCATTCTGTAATATACAATGTATGATATTTACAAGTAAAATGTATTTCATCTAATTTGCAGCTCTATTTATACACTGTACGAGTAAATCGATGAGTATATACGTTCTACATGTCGACCTGTTTTTTCCACCGATAGTAACACGAACGTTTCGAAAAGATTTTATACATATTTTAGTGAACAAGCTACTACAAATCAAACTCGGAGATCACGATTTCTTTGCTCATTCAAGTTATTCCTTCCTCTATTTCAAAGGAGTTAAACTTTTCAACATGTTTGTTTTCATCAAGTATAAATCTACATGGAACGATGTCTTAGATTTACCAACATAAATACATGTATATAAAAAATATATGTGAATATATGAAACATTTGAGGAGGACAAAGTATACATGGTTTTGATAATTTCACTTTTCTCTGACCAATTTTTGGGCTAAGACTTTAGCCTGTTCTTGGCCCGAATTTTATTCTATTTCATTATCCAGAGGTTCAACTAATCCTTTTAAAGGCGACACTGAACTTTTTAAAAATGCAAAAGATGAAGATCGGCGTATGTCGGTATCTCATTTAAGATACTTAAAATATACATGTATATTGAGTTTTTCATCTACTCATGATAAAAGTAATGATGAAATATAATGTAACCACTCTCAGGTGCAAACCAAATAAAGTGGACAATAATTCTGCCCGTGGGAATTATCTCACTAATGTAAACACAGGTTTACTGTTATACCTTATATGTACATATCCAATATTACATGATTCATTTGCAGCATTTCACATGAACGAAGAAAGAAGTGAGTAAAGCATTGCTGTCTGTTTAGTATTAATGGGTATTTTTAGATATGACAAGTAGAAATGACAATTCGTATCATTATACATGTATTTTTCTTTCAGAATCTTACTACTGACTTATCATGGATATACGAGGTTTTGCAGAAATCTCCCTCTGGAACGTGGGTATTGTCAGTGTGATTGCCTTTTTCATATATATAATTATGTAAGTAACTGTTATATCAAAGGCATCAAGGAGGGGGGTCATGATTTTAACAGCTCTTGATTCTCTCTACAATTATGGATATTTTAATATATAATATGAATTTTCAGACAATGAAAGATCAATAAAGAAGGACTGTAGAATCTATCAAAAACCTCGTTCCTCACAAAACATTTCACATTGGGAACGTGTTAATTGAGGGGATCTCCAACAACACCTAGTTGCAGCACCAACAGCAACCTCCCAAAACACCGACTGTAAAACACAAAGAGGACACGCAAAGAAAGAGACGCAGTGGTACAAGGAACGTCAAATCACAGAAAAACATAAAACACAAATGACTACACATAAACCAACGAGACCAATGGGCAAATGGTGCCGACGTAGGACGGCCATCTGCAACGTCAGTAGCAGACGGTGTGGTTATCCTGGATTACATGCGCACAACCCTCCCATTTTTCCGATTACCCAGAGGTCTCGAAGAACGTACAAGAACGTACAATCGTGGTGTAAAACAACCTCCTCACTGTCAGATGACCACACACAAACAATACTGCAAAACACAGGGGCCCAAGCAACAAAGATGAATATGTAAATGGATATAAAAAGAGGGCATGCGTAATACAATCTGTGCTCTGCCGGCTGTTGCGAGCTCATGTATGTTATCACCCGAGGAGTCCGACTGACATTCAGAGAGGACAGGTGGTCAGGACCCTGTCTTCTCTAAAGAGGTTTGGACAGGGCCCGTCATGAAGTCCCGTCGTCACAGTCAGTCAGAGTGCAAGTATTAAGGATGCGCTGGTAAAAGACTGTAGATTGGTCAAGTGCCAAGCCCAGTGTCCGTTTGGTGACATTAGGATTATATATCCACGGTATAAAAGTCGTTTGATAATTCTGACGCATTTTTATGGTAATTCTGTCTTCCTTTGATCCTTCTTATTTTGTTGATCATGTCACCATAAAATGCAGGTTGCGAAATACTCAGAGTAATATACTCTGTTTCTTGTATGGGTCCGAATTTCAAAAGTAGTTGTAAAATTTCAAGAATGTCTTCACAATTTTGTGAAAGCAAAAACCTTGACCTAAAAGTTTCTTGGTTATTTGTAAATTTCTATTATGAAAATCCAAAACATCAGTACATACATGTACTCTAGCATACCGGATAAGCTGCGAAATGTAGATACCGTAAGACGGTAATCTAGGAACATCACCGTCAAGCCAGGGAAAATTCACTATGTTCAATCCAAAGTCATATTGTTTGTCATACACACTTGTATGAATCTCTCCAGTAACAATTTTGATATTCAGGTCCACAAATGGTGTTTCTGTGTTTGTAACGTTCGCCTTGTTTTTAGTCGGTTCCTGTGGATAAATCACATTTTCATACTTTTCAAAAACAGGATTATCGATAGTAAGAATATCATCCAGGTACCTAGAAGTACCATTAAAACATTTCACATCATCATGTTTTCTTTGTTTTTGAAGATTTTGGATAATTTTTTTTCATACGTGTATAAAAATAGATCTGCAAGAAGAGACGCAAAATTAGTACCCATAGGGATCCCTACAACCTGTTGTAGAGATTCTCACCAAATCTTACATAAATGTTGTCCAAAAGAAAGGACAATGCAATACAAAGGTCACTACATGTCCATGATCAACTTTGGTTGATCGACTGTCTCTTCAACGCATTTGAAATTTTCTGTTACACAATTTCTTGAAATTTCTAAAACGTGGGTCCTTTAGTATCATATCCTACCCATTCTGCTACGTCTTTTGGTACATTTTTAGACATAATAATTTTCATACCTTTTGGCCATATTGCATTGTTTAGACTGAGGATCACTGACGAGGGTTTAGTACCCGAAACGTGCATTATTGTCCATGCTGTAAATTTATCAGGT
Organism: Pinctada fucata; assembly: GCA_028142955.1. NCBI lineage: Eukaryota > Metazoa > Mollusca > Bivalvia > Pterioida > Pteriidae > Pinctada > Pinctada fucata. Next base: position 7,639,225 of record AP027103.1, read on the forward strand.
TTTAAATGATATCGATGCTATTGAATTTAAAGAAATTTAACATTATCTGATTTGTATTCTGTATTGGAAAAGAAACCCTTCGATTCAGATGTACAAATATAAGTTTTCCCCTCTCGGTTAAAGCACCATTTAATGAGTTTGGACAATTGATCATTAATTTTATCGTGAGGAAGCGTGGTGTACATATTTGAAAAGTCGTATGAAGAAATCGAATTGGCTTGAAAATTTTTAGATTTCATTTTGTCAATCACATCCCCTGAATTTTTAATAGACCAAAATAAGTTACATCATTCCTGTTTCACAATATTTTGCCACGTGTTCCTTTATCACCGTGAGTGCTGACGTCAGATTTCTAGACAAATTGTAGTTGAGCAGTTGCTAGAATTAGCAATGTATCGAAATTTGTAAGGAAACTTGTGCAGTTTTGGTATGCAGTATAGTGTAGGAAGATCCAATTTAGAAATAGAAATGTTGAATGAAGAAATTTCACTGTTGTGTTTGTTCAAAATGCTAGGAACACTTTCATTGCTTTTGATGTAAGTATTTGTAGCTGAAAGTTCCGAAACCAAAGATGGTATGTAGTAACGTATTAAAATGATTATGATGTTGTTGGCTGCTTTGTCTGCAGGAGAGAAGACATATTTTTCGTGTAAATTGCGTAATTACAAGAATGAACTTACATTGTACCATTGAAGCGCTACCCCTCCCCACCCCCACACATCGAAGTAATACAGGATGCCTTTGAAGAGTAAGTATCGCACCCTGCTCAGAACGCCTTATCCCCGATCCGTCAACTTACCTGTCATACAGCAACCTTTATGTCGAAGATAACAAAATACAAAACCACATGTGGTTATGTTCATGTTCAATGCAGACTTTAATTTTGACGGCTTTTCTTTACAAAATGTACTTTTTTTTACGTGACAGAACCCTTAATGTATCTGCAATCAGAATTTTTAAAAGTTACGAGTGTGGAAATAAAAGGTCATTCTCTCAAGGCCATCTGATCTCACCCTGAGGTTTCTTGGTGGTAACATGTGTCTGAGTTCTATAACTTACCGTTTGATATGACTTGCATGCTCTTGAATTTGCGATTTGAAATTATGCTTTTTCATTCTATATCTACAACCAGAGATCATTCTACATAATCAAATTTAAGTAATTAAATATACATGTATATAAAATCTGTAAGAATCCATAGCTATCATTTTCGACGTGGGCACAAATGGCTTGAAGTGCCACTGATCAGAATTAATACCCGATACTCAAATGTGATATTTGTTGCAATGTTGCTCCCCGGCCGTCAACAGAGTAATGACCCTTTGTTAAGTCAATAATTCAATCACACATTTCTCTATCTCGGGAACGTATATTACAATACCTTAGCGGGATCTTAAAGTTAGTTCTATTCTTTTTTTTATGGGAGTAGTTTCTCTGTTCCTTACTGTTTGTTCGCTGTCTTTCTATTTTGTAATATTATTTATAGCAGGCTTTGAAATAACTTGAATTGCATTAAAGTGTCGCCTTTATTTTGTCGTTTAATTTCGCTTTCACAGTGAAGGTTATTAGATGTTATGTCTTGATATAGTTAATGTATTCATTCTCTAGATTAAGTCAATACAATCAGAATATATTTTGGCAGTTTTCTTATCCTATATTACTATAGTGCGCTATACAACACGTGCAACATTTTGCAGCACCTACAGTAATTCCGTTTTTGCACCGGACTCTGTTTTTGTTTTAATTAAATAACGTTGTCCTTCGTGTTTCTGTGGTTCTGTGGTATTATTGTCTCCGTCTGTCTGTCCACCTTTCCTCTCTTCTCTTGACAATACTTTCCGCTGTTTTCACTGCTGTGGATATATTCCCTATCTTTCGGAACTGTTCCAAAGGAAATTCTCATGATTTTGCCTTACCTTCTTGAATAACTGATAGGTATTTTCTTTGATGTTTATCTGTTCTGTTTATATTTTCATAAATTGTGTATGCGTATTGATTGTGAATTTTAGATTCTGATTTTGAGTTTTATGTTACTTTTATTCACTGATTTTGTGTGTCCGTTTAATTATATCAAAATCTTCAATTGTGATGATTGTTCAAGCCTAACTGATTGATCAGACAAAATTAAGCTACGAGGGCTGATTGATAAGTTGCGAGCCTCGATTTGGTATTCTGCTGATAGATTATCTACAAAAAGGACAAACAATCAATGGCACATACTGGTATCACAGTACTAAATGCCTTTTCCATTGAAGTCTATGGAGCACCCACCTCTGTTCAATTGCATCCTACGTCTCTCACAACATTCACCCAGATGATTCACGATAAAAGTTTTGTACACGAAGGTTTGAGATACTTAAAAATGACATCTATAGAAAAAGTGACCACAGAGTCTAGAACGATCTAGCCACTTGAAGATTTAGATCCATTTTTTGCACTTAAATCTAAAATGCGATTTTTGAATTCATAGGACTTCTTTTAGATCGATCTTTCATCCATAGCTACAGTTGATAATTTCACAAATGATCCGTGCTTTAATTTCTAATTGATAGAACTTTTATGTGATATGATTAGATTATTTCAATTCTTTATATTTATTTAGAATTTTATTTTTTAAATCGGGAACAAGATTTCAATAGCGGCCATGTTTTGCCGTGTACCCGAAGGGGATTCCCCATTTAGTACTGTGATACCTACTATGCTGCACTTCTGACACAGTTACGAGAAAATATTAAACTTAAGCGCTGCGGAAAGCTCACTAGTTAAAGGTGTGTTGTTCCATCAGGACAATGCTCCTGTTCACAAGTCTGTAACTGCCATGGCTGCCATTCATGCTCGTGGCTTTAATTTGATCTTGCTCCATCAGACTTTCATTTATTTCCAAAACTGAAAACAGCTATTTCTAGCACCTACTTTTAGTCCGATGATGATGTCATACTTGTAGTGGATGACTTTCTGACCAATCAAGATAAGGGGTTCTATAAAAGTGGTATTGAGGCCCTTAAAACCGGTGGCAGATGTAGAAAAATAATGCAAAGTGTCTGATAAAATACAAATCCTTAGATACGAGGCTCACAACATATCAATCAGTCCTCGTATCGTTATCCTTCAATTATTATCTGTAGATTTTGGAAGGAGCTGGTACCTTAAAGCAGGCACAAATGCTCCACATCAAATCTACAGAGTTATGAAAGCAGGACTTAGCAAGCAGCCAGGATTTTGCTTGCAATCGAAACAGCTTTCCCATTTTCAATTTGTATTGCTCTATGACCATCGAAGTTTTCAGCATTATATGCAACTATAGTATGATTAATTTATTTTAAGAATATTTTACATTGAAACTACTTTTTTAGCATTAAATCGAGATTTTTCTTTAAAGAGTTGACAGAAAGAATCGTAGCGTATGGTCAAGTCTTGGGGTACCTGAGGTCAAGTCTGTACCGTTTTTTGGATCGGTTTTAGATTTGAAGAAAAAGGTGAGAAAGGGTATTCTTTTTTTTTTTTTAAAGAACGATTGTACGGTAGTAAATACAATCTATTTTGACGTTACCTGTATGACGAAATGAAACACGTTTCTCGCAATTGAGTGTTTCAAGTGTTTTCTTTCTTTCTAGCTCTATTTCCTGAAAGAAGCTTAATTTGTATTGGCCGTTTATCAGTTTGACATCATATGTCATTTTGCTATTTTGGAAACTTGTCATTTCATCTTAAATTGTCATCGTAACTAAAGGAGAGTAAAAAAAGAAAGGAAGAGATTTCCAACAACACTCGGTTGCAGCACCCATGATAGCAAAACTCTAAAACACCCAATGCAAAAACACGTAGAGATCCGCAAAACAAAAGGGACAAGGAACACCAACTCACACAATAGAAACATGAAACATAAAAGACCATGCACACCCTCTCCCAATGCTTTTTGGTCACAGTTTTTACTTTAGTGATGCTACTGATTCAACCATACATGAAATCTGGAGCCGCACACTATTTACACAATAGATACACAACATTCAGACTTCAAACTAGAGTTCGTTCTTGAAACTTATTGGGATTGTCTGATAATAACTCTCTTTCAGGGATTCGTTGAATTTGATATGGCATGTGCGAAAAAATATGGCAGATTTTATGGGTATGTCTTATTTTTTTAATATTTTCTTTAATGTACTGTTTACATTACATGTATAAAAATAATACATTACATGTATAAAAATAATCGCTGTCCACAAAACTGAATATTTGACACTAACTTGTACTAAAATCAAAAAAAATCACGCTGTTATGATATGTTATGCTTCTTAACAAACCGACGTTGAACTGTGAATTCGTAATTCTCATCATTCTCTGTTAAAAAAAAAAGACGAAACCTTCCATTTTAAATTTGATTGCACTTGGGCTGATCCGAGACAGCCGTACGGAGTTTACCGACTTTATATATATATAACACCTTCCATTTTAGATCATATTGGGGTAAATATTTGCAGCTCCATGTTACAGACCCAGAACTGGTGAAAGAGATATTTGTGAAACGTTTCTCGGAGTTCCATTTTAGAATGGTAAGATTATTTGGTATTCGCATTAAAAAGTGCGAGATATAAATGTATCTGTATCATTCTCCATGAAAATAAAAAAAAGTATTGTTAACTTAAGTATTTCTTACGTATGAAATCCCATGATTTTTTTAATATGAATGTTCTCATCAAAAAACGTAATAAAGTACTAACAGCGAGTTCAGAAAACGGAAATTTTGATTTTACGTGAAAACGCTTAAAAATTGATACAAATGATTATCGAAGGAAATGTTCAACTATAAGAGCACTGTTTAAAAACGAAAATTTTAAAAACTTTTATTTTTGCGTTTTCTTTGTACACATAGGAAATAACACGTTAAATAATATTTTTGATGCACAAAGTTCATAAACCCTACACTGGTCAAGTTTGAATGATACAATAGCCATAATCTAAATGCGACACAATAGATTTATGCCTCAATGATATGTGAAGATCTACCTATATGAAAAGGAATTGCAGTTACTTTCAACATACTCGACCCTTGTTGAGGAAAAATGACTTGGTCAATTTGTAAGCGTAAAATATTGCTATTTTCCAATGAGTACACCAAAAAATGATGTCTTGTAAGATTTAAAAAGCTAGGTTTTTGAGTAGTGCTTTCCATTTCAATTTTCCAATGATTCTATTTTACCGTTTGCAAATAGAACGGAAATTTCCATTTTCTTAAAAACTTGTTAATACTTTAGTAACATCGTTATATGGCAGGGTGCCGATCCATCTATTAAGGAGCTTCAGGGACAGCTAAACACGGCTTTTGGCGATCAGTGGAGGTTCCAGCGCACGGTTTTAGCCCCAACATTTTCATCGGGAAAAATGAGAATGGTATTTCTGTTTTTATCTATACAACTGCTCGTGAATGGTAATGTTTCTTTTATTAGCTACCTCCTTCTCGATTAATACATGTATATGATTCCAATAATCATGCCTTCTTTATGTGTATTTTAATAACAAGAAATAAACAATACGGCAACTGCATTTTGTTTACCTACTGTAATAAGCGATAGATAGACGGACTTGCAGTGTACATTTGGTGTTCAATGGCTATTGGAAGAAGTACCTATCAGCTATTCAGTCTGAAAGTTGAGGGTAAGGCCAAATCATTGGAATTTCCATTGGAATGGTTGCGAACCTCGGAATGAAGAACATTCCGAAGTGCGAATTAGGTGCCAGGGAAATAAGTCAGCGTCTCCTGATTGCATGTGACACCCATCACAACAGCTCCATGAAAACTTGTCGAACTCGGTGATTGTCTCAATGTACATATTGATGTACATATCAGGTAAAAATTTCTTGTTTGGTGATGATGACAGCCATTCAATCGCAATCCAGGATGTCACTGATCATTCTGGTAAGGGGGAGACGTTCAAATACCAAACTAAACCTCAATTTTTTTTGCAGGAAAATCTCTTCTCAAGTTGTGAAACAATCTCAAACGTTTCTTTCGTACAAAGTAAAATTTGAGGAGTAACTCAATTTTGAGAGGAATCTCAACTTTGGGGAAAACATCAAAATAAGGCAGTTTGATAAAAGACAAATCGAGGTATACCTCAACGTTTTGAGGAAAATACTCAAATTTGAGATAACCTCAATTTGAGAAGTTTGATACCAGTGAAAGTGGCAATCGCAGATACCCCGTTTTAGGAAGTTTAGAAACTTATTTTGTCAAGGAACACTCTGATTCAGAACACAATAACTGTCCTATTCATTAAGCTTTAGATGTCACTGAGGAATATCTATGGTCGCTACAACGAACTTATCTCATATTTTGACATTTGCCTATCAAGGATGATTAAGTATGGTGGCATATTTCTGCCATCCACTTGTAAGATAATTATGTCGACTTAGTAATGATTAAGCCGACTTGTAAGATCTTTAAGTCGACATATAAGAAAAAAATAAGTCGACTTAAATTATCTTGTTATCTAGCTTATAGGTCGTGTTACTGCCCACTTATGACATACACTTGTAAGATAAAATATCTGACAAGTCGACTTAAATATCTGACAAGTCGACTTAAATGTCTGACAAGTCGACCTAATTATCTTACAAGTCGACTTAATTATCTTAGAAGTCGACATATTTATCTTACAAGTCGACTTAAGCATCTTACAAGTCGACATATTTATCTTACAAGTCGACATAAGTATCTTACAAGTCGACATATTTATCTTACAAGTCGACTTAAGTATCTTACAAGTCGACATATTTATTTTACAAGTCGACTTAAGTATCTTAAAAGTCGACTTATTTATCTTACAAGTCGACTTATTCGTTTTGTAGTTGATCGGGCACGTGTTCGCTCGAGATACTTTTAAAAGTCGACTTGTAAGATAAATAAGTCGACTTGTAAGATAAATAAGTCGACTTGTAAGATAAATAAGTCGACTTGTAAGATAAATATGTCGACTTGTAAGATACTTAAGTCGACTTGTAAGATAAATATGTCGACTTGTAAGATAAATATGTCGACTTGTAAGATAAATAAGTCGAATTGTAAGATAAATATGTCGACTTGTAAGATAATTAAGTCGACTTGTAAGATAAATAAGTCGGCTTTTAAGATATTTTAGTCGACTTTTCAGATATTTAATCTTACAAGTGTATGTCATGAGTGGGCAGTAACACGACCTATAAGCTAGATAACAAGATAATTTAAGTCGACTTATTTTTTCTTATATGTCGACTTAAAGATCTTACAAGTCGGCTTAATCTTTATTAAGTCGACATAATTATCTTACAAGTAGATGGCAGAAATATGCCACCATAATTAAGGACGTATTGAGTACCACCTTTTTAATTGACCGTCTTTTACCTATTTGGACACTACCAGATTTGATACGTTTCCATTTGGTATTCGCGGTGGGTGTTGCATGCAGCCAAAGGACACTCACTCCTCCAGGGCACCTGGTTCTGTCTCCATTCGCTTTTGCCTTGTAAATAAAGACTTGCACATCTATGTCATATTCCCCTGGATCTTTGACACACCTTTGTCACTTCTTCTCTGGTATACTTTCATGTGTTTTCTTTATGCTAAATCATAATCTTTCTCTTTGAACGCTAAGGCACATGAGTAGATAGAATACCTACGTAAAAAGCTTTTGAGACATTTTGCTACTGAAATGTTTCTAATTAGTTACGCGTACTTGTGGATTATGGTCATTATCACTTTCTTTTTAATCAATAAGATGAACGAAGATATACAGAAATGTTGCGAGCAGCTGGTTGATAGTTTGAGAGATATGTCGAAAGAGTCCGGTGGAAAAGTGAACTTAAGGAGGTAAATCTAAGATAGAACAAATCTTCGATAGAAGAATATAAATGTTATGAAGAATTCGACTGATCATACTCAGTATCAGAAGAGGGTACTGAGAGTTCGCATCTATGGATGCGATAATTAAAGTAAAAGACAAAATACATCTCACCATGGTGTATACATAGCATAGTAATCAAAGTTCTAATTGATAAACGTCTTCAAATTCAAAAGCATCATTTAAGAACAGACACATTTACAGCATGGACCAGACATGCGCGTTTCGGATACTTAACCTTCGTCAGTGATCCTAAATCGAAACAATGTAATATGGCCGAATTAGGAGTCTTGAAGCGTTTCGATACACGAGTGATATCACAGCCAATTGTGCCTCACATGAAATTTATATGAAATGAGCATCATGTAAATTTCACATGAAAGTTCATGTGAATTTCATATGAATTTTACACGAAATTCATGTAAAAAAAATTCACATGAATTTCACATAAATTTACTTCACATGAATTTTACATGAATTTTTCTTTTTGACCTTCATGCAAAATTGACTTTACATGCAATTCATGTCAGAAACTTCACATGAATTTCATGTGAAAAATTTCATGTAAATTTCATGTTCGTGCTCATTTCACATAAATTTCATGTGAACTTTTACGTAAATTTCATGTAAATTTCATATGAATTTCATGTGAGGCACAATTGACTGTGTAAAGACACACTGATGCTTGCTGGGGATGAGAAGAACGGTTATGATATAGGAATTGAGGCTTTTTGTGTTTTTACGTGTCCTTATTTCTTTACTTTACTTCTTTATATTTATCAATGAAATTTAGCGTGAAGACACATGCTTATAAATCGTAGAGCTCAATAACTATAAAAGAATTACAAATGTGTAATACTAGTACTTCATGTAAAAGTTTTCCACTCCCTGCTGTTTAATGGAAAGAAGAACTCAGAATTCAAATTTACATACAGCCATATTAATGACGTGATCTAAATCAAAAATCCAAATTCTGCTGATATATCCATGTGAAAAAGAGGCGAATTGGAACACTGAAAGCAGTATCTCTGCTTCATATATAAATACCATCATGTCGTTTGGCGACAATAATAGTCTAAATACTTCAATAGAATATGACAAACTTGAGGACTTCAACTTCAAAATTACACATTTCCCTTTTCAAAGTAGGAACATTCCTTCGTACACTGCGTACATAGTCTATACATATCACATGTACATTGCATAGAGTAAGCTCAAACTAAATGTGCGACGAGTTGAACATTCTGAATGCACGGCGCTTAATGGAAATCCTACTCAATCAAGCTTACAATTGTGAATTTGTCACATACAAAATTAATGTGAAAAGACGTTCTAGCTTAGAATCATTCAAAAACATCGAATTTGACTCAACAGTCGGTATTGACTTCTTCTTAGCTTTGATGATGGGAGCCGCGCACTCTCTGCAAAATGTATAATTTGGATTTCTATTCAATTAGTTCCCCGTGACTTGGATGTTTGTCAAGTGTATTAAATACTTCTTTCCAGCTCTCTCGAGAAGCCTAAACGAAGCTTTGTTTTGGCGCTTTATCAATTTGACGTCATAAAAAAAATTATTATTTTGCTTTTTCGGAAACTTGTCATTTCATCAAAAAATATCATCGAAATAAAATGAGGTTAACATCTTAACACCATCCCTCCAATGCTATTTTGAAAGAAAATTTTAATTGGATATGCTACTGAATCGACCCTACAGGAAATTTGAAGCCGCGCACTCTCTGCAAATTTCACGAATTAAATTTCAAAAATATAACCAGAGGGCGCTATTTAAATTAACTTTGGCTGTATCTTAAAATTACTTTAGATGGAAGCATCACTGATGAGGATTTGATATCCGATCTGTAATGAATTTTGGCTGTTTCTGAATTTAACTTTGACTATAAGCATTACTGATGAGGATGATTCCTCCGAAAAAGTCTTTGGTGCAATAAAATTTGTTTGAAATTTTCTTCGCGAACGTAAATAGTTTTAACACTTCCGTATTATTGCTTTGTAAATGATTTGGCGGCCACGTCTTCTTTGTTCACTCTGTCCAGCTTTTGTTTTATAATGACAGGTTCCACCGGAGATGGAAATGTCACTGACGAGGGTTTAGTACCCGAAACGTGCATGTCTGGTCCATGCTGTAAATTTATCAGGTTTTAAATGATGCTATTGAATTTAAAGACGTTTAGCATTTGAACTACTTGGTGAGTGTCACTGCTGGTGGACCAAAAGTCCCCGAGGGCACATGTAGCCAAGTTCGATCAACTTCGGTTGATCGTCTGTCTTTTTAACGCATTTGAAATTTTCAGTTTAAAAATTCTTGGAATTTCTAATACGTGGGTCCTGTAGCATCATATCCCACCCATTCTGCTACTACTTTTTGTACATTTTTAGACATAATAATTTTCATACTTTTTGGCAATATTACATTGTTTAGACTAAGGATCACTGACGAGGGTTTAGTACCCGAAACGTGCATGTCTGGTCCATGCTGTAAATTTATCAGGTTTTAAATGATGCTATTGAATTTAAAGACGTTTAGCAATAGAAATGTTTGTCAAACTTTGAAATCACAGGAATTACATTACAAAATTACAGTATACATATTTATTAGCCCAAATAAAAAAAATCCATGTACCTCTGGAAGTTCGGAATAGACTGTGAGATATTTTTAATTTGCAAAGCTGCATATTATTCATTTTGGTTACGCCACCTTTAACGGAACACGTTTACTTTAATTTTGAAACAAAGGAGGGGATCTCTAACAACACCAGGTTGTAGCACCCACAGCAAAACCCCAAAACACCCAATGCAAAAACACAAAGCAGACAAGCACGAAAAGAGACGCATAAGGGAATAGGAACGTCAACGCACAACACAGAAACATCAAACACAAAGGACTACACATAAACCAACGAGGCCAATGGGCAACCGGTGCCGACTTAGGACGGCCATCTGCCACGGAAATAGCAGAAGGTGTGGTTATCTTGGATTACGTGCGCACAACCCTCCCACTTTTCCGATTACCCAGAGGTCTCGAAGAACGTACAATTGTGGTGTAAAACAACCTCCTCACTGTCAGATGACCACACACAAACAAGACCGCAACACGCAGGGGCCCAAGCAACACAGATGAATATGTAAATGGATATAAAAAGAGGGCGTACGTAATACAATCCGTGCTCTGCCGCCGCGAGCTCATGTATGTTATCACCCGAGGAGTCCGACTGACATTCAGAGAGGACAGGTGGTCGGGGCCCTGTCTTCTCTAAAGAGGTTTGGACAGGGCCCGTCATGGAGTCCCGTCGTCACAGTCAGTCAGAGTGCAAGTTTTAAGAATGCGCTTGTACAAGACTGTAGATTTGTCAAGTGCCAAGCCTAGCCATGACTAGCCATACAATAGTAAATTTTTTCATCACCTAGAAATGCGCAGTTGTATTTCTTCCTTGTATTATATCTTTGGCAACACACAAATTCAAATGTTGGGTTTTTTTCATTTGTATACTATGATTTAAGGTTAGACTTGCGACTACAGGGAGATAACTCTATTTTTATATCACATAATATTTGAAACTGACATAAACGATACATGGTATAAGCTCAGATTGTTACATTATTTTAGAAAAAAAATAATAATCCTTGAAACTTTCATTTCTGAATGGACATTTTTGGGAAAAATGTATATTTTTCAATAAAAAAAATGCCGAAAATAGGGGGAAAAATTGTCATTTTTGCATGAGTTCTGCTACCAAAGATTCAAAAATCAGAATATCTACTATCAATTGTACTCTTTAAAAGTTTACTTTAACTTCAAGTTAAACTCTATGTTTTGGGGTCAAAATGTTGATTTTTTGCATAAATTATTGTGCTATTTATAGAAACAGTAATTTTGCTCAAAAACTAATTCGGGTACATATTGATTTAACTGCTTTAGGATAAAGCAATACCATAGATATATATGTAGGAAAAAATTGTGTAGTTGGCAATCTTCTAGCTATTAATAGAAATAATGAGTCGTTGCCATGGCAACCAGCAACATAGTTTTTATAAGAAAATACTCTCCTTAGAACTGAATATTTTATCAGAATTTCTGAAAATAGCCTTTAATTCATCCACAAGCTATAAGAATTTTGAAAAATAAGGATATACATGAATTTTTGAAATTTCATGCATTTCAGTGGTATGTAAAGTCATGATGTTATATTCTCTAAAATGACAAAAATGTTAAAATAGGCAAAAAAAAAAACGACGTTTATAGCCAAAAAAAAAACGAGACGGGCAAATTTTGAGTTTTTGGTCTGAATAGTTTGAGGAGATGTTCCTCTACATATGAACCTATCCATCTTTCTTCTACCTCATTTCTATTTAAAAAGTCGCCACCCTTACCTTAAAACTGTTATACCGTATAGCAGTTATAAATTAAAGTTATTAACTAGTGATTTCACAGTTTGCATAACATAATTATTTCTGCTTTAAAATAGGCACTGGTCAAACTAACAAACTATCATTATTGCACTGCAAAAAGTTCATTAGATAAGTTTCTTCCGTCTTTCTGTGCAACTGTGTCATTCTGTCTGTCTGTTTTTGTCTTTTCGCGTGAGAAAGTTCTGTTTGTATAGTTCTGTATTATTTCCAAAACTCACGAGACTTTCGATTGTAATTTTTGGAATCTGGTTTCGGCTTTTGAGTTTGACTTTCATACACTCACTTGTACAACACCGAAAAAACCAGTTCGAAAAAATGAAAAACTCCCGCAGAATAATGGTAGGTAATCTAAAAAAAGGGTAGTTAATTGATACGTAATATGCATGAACTTTTCTGAATGACTTTTTTGTTTTCAGTGTATTTGGCTGTTATACATTAGACGTTATAGCTAGGACGGCTTTCGGTATAGACATAAATTCACAGAAAGATCCTAACAGTGATTTTGTGAAATATGCCAAAATGGGAATTGGACTTGAGGACACTTTTACATTATCATCATTTATTATTGGTAACAAAACTACTTATACTTCCATACTTACTATAACTAATAGGGGTATTATTGACTCATATCTTTTCTCTATCACTTTAAATACTGAGTAAGGCCATTTCTTGTTTTTATTCTGTTTTGCGTCCTTTTGAAAATGAGAAACCTACCAGCCAGCCAGGGAGGAAAACAAACCAGCATATTAAACAGAGTTGCATTTTCATATAATGTGACTGTGTGAAGTTTGACAAAAACTTGTTTCATTTGGTCATCTTGGCATATTTCAGTCAACAAAAGAATGATAGACAACGAATTATTGCAGTACTTTTATATTTTACAGGAAATATAAGAATTATACAATTTTGTTTTAATTTTTGTAGAAAACGCGTTTAATTTGCAAAATATGTTATAATTTTAATTTTGTTTTGTTTTATGACTTTGGGCTCAAAACCTACCAGTACGAGGACGCAAAACAGAAAATAACGAAGAAATGGCCTAAGTAATGAATTAAAATGCTTTAAAGACAAACCTAGGAAATATTTTCTTGTCGTTTCCCAAACTATGAAGCGTTATAAAGAGTAAAGCGCATCTTTAATTTCTTCTCCGATACCTCGATAAGTTTGATCGTTTTGCTCATCGTCGGGAGGCTTTGAATTTGAATCCCGACTGAGACGTCGTTTTTCTGTTGAATCTTTTTATTTTTGTAAATGTTATTTGTGAGAATATCCTTTGTTTTATACTCTTTACTTTCTGCCAGATTGTTTTATGTATGAAATAAGAAAGCTCCCTTATATGCAACATTTTGCAGAAATTCATCGTTTAGCATTATTATCCGGGAATTACGGTAAAAGATACAGTAATGATATACTTTAAATACATGCCAAATAGCTTAATAAGACGTGATCAAAATATCCTCCAAAAATTCTTTTTCTCAGGTTATTTTCAAACCCTATTCATCATCAAGTACATCTTAATGCAGTCGGTATTGAAGTCCCCAGTGTTTGAACAGTTCGAATTTTTCAAGAAAGTGATGCTGTCCCTGATAAAGGAAAGAAAATCCGAAACCAAGGTGAGTTGTATCTTATGTTATGTTTGGTTTTCAAATAAACGGCAAATGACTATAAATGGTTTATATAGTAATGTGTCCCCATTTCAGAGCAAAATCTTTATGTTTGTGAATCGACCCTACAAGAAAGTTTAAGCCGCACACTCTCTGTAAGTGCACCAATTTAGATTTAAAAAAAAACACCAGAGGGCGCTCCTGAAATCACTCCTGAGGATTTAATATCCGAAACATGTGTCTGGTGCATAATAAATTGATTTGAAATTTTCTTCCAGGAGTTATATAGAGTTGGAACACTTCCGTATTATTCCTTATATTTAGTGAGCGGACTTCTGAACAATTTATATATTTTGATATGTGGTTACCTTTGACTGTAAAAAGAAAAAAAAGTTCATCATCCCGCACGATTTTATCTCAATGACAATTATCAAGAAGTTTGTTATTTTTCGTGAACATTTGACAGAATCGCCGGTTTTCATGGTGTTTATGCAAAATAAATTATGTCTTAGAAAGCGAAGAGTAGTTTTTATAACTACTTTTGTCAAAGTATTGACATTTAACTATCTAAGATTGACAACAAAATTTAATTTTGAAGAAGTCGAGGAGGGCACTTGACTATAGAAACCACATAAAATTCTTTGTATAAATCTTATCATAGGTATTATTGGTAAACGGTTAGAATTAAAAGAAAGGAGGGGATCTCCAACAACGCTCGGTTGTAGCACCTTCAGCAAAACTCCATAAAAGAAAGAAGGGGATCTCCAACAACACCCGCTTTTATATTTTTTATATGTCGTTACCTTTGACTGTAAAAAGAAAAAAAATGTTATTCCTCCCTCCCGATATTATCTCAATGACAATTATCAAGAAGTTTGCTATTTTTCATGAACATTTGACAGAATCACCGGTTTTCATAATATTTATGCAAAATAATTATTGACTTGGAAAGCGAAGAGTAGTTTTTACATGTATAACAAGTTTTGTCAAAGTATAGATTTCAATATGATATAGTTCTGCTTCTGTCGACAGGTGTACTGGTATTTTACCTGAGTAAAGAACAATGTGAAGCTCTGGTCTCACTCTCATATCGGGAGTTCGCTTCTTTTCATATGGTGGAGGTTTTTGTTTGTTTGCTTTTGTTCCTGTTTTATCCTGATTTCGTATGCCTCGGTTTCTGATTTTCTGAATTATCGATTTTGTGCTGTAAACAGGGATATGGTCATTATCCATATTTGTCATCTACCTTTCCTGAAATGACAAATATGGATAATGACCATATCCCTGTTTACAGCACAAAATCGATAACCCAGAAAATCAGAAACCGAAGGCATACAAAATCAGGATAAAACAGGAACCAAAGCAAACAAACAAAAACCTCCACCATATGAAAAGAAGCGAACTCCCGATATGAGAGTGAGACCAGGTGCCCAGGAAGAGTAAGCATCTCCTGCTTGCATGCAACACCCGTCGCTTCAATTCGGTAGAACTGTCACATCCAGTTACTTCCATTTTGGAAGATATAGAGTATAATCTTTGGTTGGATGGTTCAAATGGTCTATGACAGAATATCATCCACCATTCTGGAAAGTGGGACATCAAAGTGTATGACGAGTTCCCCATGTCGACCGTAGAACTTCCTCAGTGACGATGTTAGTCGGTCACAAACATATCCCTGACTGAGAAGCTTATCTGAAAGACGCCTAGCTCTCAGAACAAAATCCGTATATTTGGTACTTGCTCTGGCATAGCGTATCAACTGAGATATGAACACGCCATAAGCAGGCGATGAAGGGATGTTGCTACTCAGAAAAGGAAAGTTTGTAATGCTGAAATTGAAGTCGTCACGTTTGTCATAGAGTGAGGTGTTCATGTGACCATCAGTGTCGTAGGACAACATTATGTCCAAATAGGATGCTGAATTATTTGTCTCTGTAGTTTCTTTGACTTCAAGCTCCGAAGGATAGATACTGCACAGGTAATCCGCGAACTCTGGATTATTGATGGACAACACATCATCTATGTATCTGTAAGTGAAGTTGAAGTCAGAAGCTAAGTATCTTTTCCCTTCAGAGACCAAAGATTGAATGAATTCAGCTTCGTATGAGTAAAGGAAAATGTCGGCAAGGAGTGGGGCACAATTGGTCCCCATTGGAATTGCGACAATTTGCTGGAAGACCTTTCCTCCAAACACCACAAAAATGTTGTCGATCAGAAAATTTAACATCTGAATAATGTCTGTTTCAGTGTACTTTTTTTCAGAATCGGACTTTTCTTTTACAAAGTAGGTTTTGTCATAGTTTACAACAACAAATTTGTATTTGCGATTACCGCTCTTACTTGTAAACGCATTACTTATAATTTTTGCGAGTCTTTCTTTCAATTTAGAATGTGGAATTGTAGTGTAAAGTGTCGAAAAATCAAAGGCTTTGATTTGTAAGTTATTTGCAAAAATAACATCGTTTCAATGCCTTCTTAGTTTGAATCTTTTTCAATGCCTTCTTAGTTTGATTTTTTAGTTAATTGCAAAAAATAACATCGTTTCAATGCCTTCTCATGTTGTTATACTTCTCTAGAAAAGAAAAGATTTCCTTCAATTAATGCTGGAAGTTCACGATGAGAATAACAAAGACACAATGAACTGGTTTGAACTAATGTCAAGAGAAGCTGCAAAAGGAAGTGAAAATACATCAAAATCTGGTGAAGAAAGTAAGATACGAGGTAAGATCCAATATATGATAAATAATCATCTGCCAAATGGTGTATGTTATATTTAATGCCACTGTATTATTGTTTTGTGAGATTTTTTCTCACTTTATCGAAGACGATATCATCTGGAGTTTTTGATGGACAATATTTTTGTGGTGTTTGGAGAAACCGTTTTCCTGCAAATAGTTGGCATCCCCATGGGCTCCAATTGCGCCCCACGTTTGTGGACGTATTTTTGTGTCGCCTGCGAAGCATAGCGACACTTAGGGATCACTTTGTCCGTTGTCCGTCTGTCCGTCCGTCAGTCCGTCTGTCCGTCCGTCAGTCCGTCTGTCTGTCTGTCACACTTTGGGTGTCACAGCCCATAACTTTTGATTGGTAAGTGATAGGGCTTTGATATTTCACATGTGTATTCCTTGTGACAAGACCTTCCTACACATACCATAACTTTTGACCTAGTGACCTTGACCTACATATTTGACCTACTTTTCAAAAAAATTACAAATGGATATATCTTTTGATTGGTAAGGACTTTAATATTTCACATGTGCAATCCTTGTGGCAAGACTTTTCAACACATACCATAATTTTTGACCTTGTGACCTTGACCTCGATATTTGACCTACTTTTGAAAAAAATATAAGATTCACTATATCTTTTGATTGGTAAGTGATAGGGCTTTGATATTTCACATGTGTATTCCTTGTGACAAGACCTTCCTACACATACCATAATTTTTTACCTATTGTCCTTGACCTTTATATTTGACCTTCTTTACAAAAAAATTAAGAATGGATATATCTTTTGATTGGTAAGTGAAAGGGCTTTGGTATTTCACATGTGTATACCTTTTGACAAGACCTTTCTACACAGACCATAATATTTGACCTTTTGACCTTGATCTAGATATTTGATCTACTTTTCAAGAAAAGTAATATTGGCTATATCTTTTGATTGGTAGGTAATAGGGCTTTGATATTTCACATGTATTTTCCTTGTTACAATGCCATTCTACACATACTATATTTTTTTACCTTTTGACCTTGACCTAGCTATTTGACCTTCTTTTGTAAGGTTGTACATATCTTTTAATTGGTAGGTGATAGGTCTTTAATATTTCTTATGATGACACCTTTTTGTTACCAAATTTTACGTAGTGACCTTGACCTAGATGATTGACACTCTGTTCTGAAAATTTGAGAATGACCATAACTTTTAATTAGTAATTAAGAGGTCTGATATTTCAAATGAATTTCATTTGACAAGACTTTTCTACTGATACCAATAATTTGATCCACTTTCTAGAATAATAATCAAACCGCTTCGCAGGCGACACAAGCATTCCTTGGATTGCTATTTTTATATTCATACGAAGCTGACTTCATCGAGACTTTGCTCCCGACTGAGCGAAAACACCTTGCATCTCGGTTCAACTTCACCCTTAGATACATAGATGACGGGTTGTCCATCAATAATCCGAACTTTAAGGATCATCTACATGAAATATTTCCTCATGAACTAGAGATCAAGGAAACAACAGAGATCGACAGATCGGCTTCGTACTTGGATATGCTTTTATCTTTCGAAGCAAACGGTCATTTGAATACCTAACTGTATGGCAAGCGTGATCAGTTCAGCTTAAAAGAAGGGAGGGGATCTCTGCATAACTAATGAGTTAAAGAAGATCCTGACGACAATCTCAACAGCACTCACAATAGAGCACAAAATTAAACATCGACGGACCTCTAGCAAGCTAGAGGTGGGACCAGGTGCCCGGGAGGAGTAAGCATCCCCTGTTGGCTAACCGCACCCGCCGTCGATGTCTAAGCATGGAAATGAAAATATATAAAATTCATGCAATGTCTGACGTTATGTCTATATAGAAAGTGCTATGGCGACAATGTCAGGGAAATATATACTTACACTTACTGTCAAACCCCTCGCGGGGAACTTTTTTACGAGCTCCACACGACAAAGGGCATAAGTGTGACACAAATGAGCTAAAGAAGATCCTGACGACAATCTCAACAACATCCACAATAAAGCACAAAATTAAACATCGACAGACCCCTAGCAAGCTAGAGGTGGGACCAGGTGCCCGGGAGGAGTAAGCACTAACTTCCCTTTCATGAGTAGTATATTCTCCTGCTTTTGGAGGTTTTGTTTCTCAGTTAATACGATACTCCAGGGCATGTTCCAAATATCCAGATTTCATCGTTACAGCCAGACGGCTTGCAAGAAAGCTACTTGTTCAGAGTTATAATACGCAACGACTAAAATCACCATTGAGGAAGTTCTTCGGTCGCTACGTGGATACAATAAAAAAATTATCAGTGACGTTCTTGTTTGCGATTGAATGACATTTTTACCTGAAATGTTCATCGACACAATCACCAAATTTTACTAGTTTCTTCTGAGCTGTTGCGACGGATGTTGCATGCAAAGAGCAGACGCTGATTCTCCCCCGGCACCTAGCCCCACTCATTCCTAGGTTCGAAACCGTTTCAATGGAATTTCTAATGATTTCTAATCATATCCCACCCATCCAGCTACGTCTTTCGGTACAATTTGGACATAATCATTTTCATACTCTTTGGTCATACTACATTGTTTAGATTGAGGATTACTGATGAAGGTTTAGTACCCGAAACGTGCATGTCTGGTCCATGCTGCAAATTCATCTGTTCTCAAATGATGCTACTGAATTTGAAGACGTTTAACATTTGCTCTCCTTTCGACTTCGAGACTGAATAACCGATGGGTACTTTTTTATGTATATTTCTACCTTACAAAGCTGCAAATTCTACGTATATTGTAGCACTAACTACACAGGAAGTCATTTCCAATGCTTTTGGGTTCTTTTTGGCTGGCTACCATACTACTGCGACTACCTTAGTATTCCTGGCTTATAGCTTGGCTATAAACCCCGAGTGTCAGGACAGATGTATTGAGGAAATAGACAGAGTTCTGGGAAATGTACGTATATATTTACTGTTTGACTATCATTAAAGACTTTACTTATTTGATTATTACACTAGATATGTATATTCATAGTGAATAAAATAACTTGTATTTTTGTATCTTGTTCAAGAAGATTGGATCATTTAGCTATTTACGTATTTCATATCATGAAAAAATAAAGATTTAAAAAGATGCGTCGTTCAGGTGTTGCATTTTCTAGACTATGACATCGTGGCCCCATGATGGACCCCGACAAACTTGCGAGAAAGATACGAATTTTCTGCCCTATCTGAAAATATGACGGACTCAGTGGATGCTTGGACCAGATCTTTCTCCAACAAAATAAATATGGGTCATTTGTCTTCTCTTTCCATTCTTTGCTCCTCACGCTCTGATGTCTATAGAATATATATTTCAATATTGACAATCTAGTGGTAAATTTTACACATTTCCCTCGTGTTCAACATTAACATGTACATGTACTAGTATTCGTTTTGTCGCATAGTCACCTAATAATGAGAAGAAGTACATGTATATATATTACCTTAACCAGAGGTAATTAGGTAATTCCCCCTGCCATCAAAAGTACAGCAGTTCCATTATAGAATATGTGTCTTGATTTTGTTCTGCTATGATTTAATTCGCTTTGCGCTTTCAGCTTTGTTCGAAGCATTTTTGTTTGGTTTGTTCTGCAGTGGTTAGTGTTGGCTATTTTTGATAAAGATATCTTTAAAACTCTTTAACACAACCTACATTCGGCGATGCCGTTTGCTGAACCTAGCTACATTCGGATTTTAATGACATCGCATGGTTCCATAAAGTGTTATATATTGCAGTGTCTAGTGTTGATTATGTAAGAAATTTTAAATACTGATTTCAGGAGAAGCCAGATTACGACAATATTCTAAAACTCGAGTACTTAAACAACTGTGTGAATGAAACATTGCGATTATACGGTACAGGAATAAGGTATGTTTAAAATCATTTATAAGTTGTGTAAATTGTTTGTTAAATAAAGTTTAAATTTTAAATCATGTATGATTTATCTCAATGACATTAATGTTCCATTTATACTATAGTTAAAGTGATGAATTGTACAGAGGTGAGGTGATTTATGATGAGCACTAACTCGGTAGAAGCTTCTCTATCGTCTTTAGCAAGTGCTTGTTAACTTGTAATGACAGTGCAATAAATATATATATTATTTACGACATTTTGCATCTATGGTTAACTAATTTTAATGTAAAAGTGATTAATTGTAAATTCTAATGTGACTTGAAATGTTCTCCCTAGATGTATCAATGAACTCGCCTGGTGTAATATCTCCAACAAACTTCCAGTGCACCAAGCTCCACCAATTCACGTACTATATAAGAATAGAAATAACAACTAGCTAGCCGTGATTCATTGTCCAGTTATTCCACTCGTCACATGAACCAATCAAATTATCACCTCGCGCTTCGCGGCTCGGTGATAATTTGATTGGTTCATGCGACTCTTGGAATTACTGGACAATAAACCACGGCTAGCTAGTTGTTATTTCTTAAATTGACCCAACACAAAGTTTGGAGCCGTGCACTCTCTACAAAGTAAATGCACAAATTTAAATTCTGAAAATAAAACCAAAGGATGCCTATTAAATACATTAAGCTGTGTCAGAAAATCACTTCGGCATTTAATAAGTACATGTACCACTGATGACGATGTACTGTCCGAAACATGTTTCTGGTTTGAATTTTTCCTGAAGAAGGTAAAGAGTTGGAACACTTCCGTATTATTACGATGAACACTTACTCGGTAGAAGTAAATCTTGTTATTACAAGATCCCTATCTTTAGTGCTGGTTAACTTGTAATGACAGTTCAATAAATATGGAAATACTTTCTGTCTTTCAAGATCAAATCGATTTGTACTGAACGATACTGAGCTTGCTGGGTACAAAATACCAAAGTATACAACAATTAATGTTAATATATATGCAATGCATCATGATCCTGAACTCTGGCCCGACCCGGAAATGTTTGATCCCGACAGGTAAACCATTTCATCGAAATATATCAAAAATTATTTTGCAAAAAAAAAAAAGATTTAATTAACACAAGATTGAAATACCATCGGTAGTCGAGTCAAATTATAGAAATAGTCACAAGTAAAACACAAACACAAGTTTTCATACTCATTGAAATTGTTATGAAATAGTTTGTTGTTTCAATGACACCTTCAAGACAAAAAATTAACATGTAACTGTAATTTTCATAAATCAATTAAATTACATAGTAGGTTGACATGTGACTCTCTTGTTTTTAATCATGTACTTTATATACACAGATTTCTGCCTGAGAATGTGGCCAAACGTCACCCCTATGCGTTCTGTGCCTTTGGACATGGTCCCAGACAATGTATTGGAATGAGGCTGGCCTACATGGAAACCAAGGCTGCTATTGCCACTATTTTACAAAACTTTAGATTTGTCCCATGTGATCAAACAGAGGTATGGTCAGATTTTTTTTCAAATTGTTATCTATTCAATTATTGCTCAGATGATGTGAATCTGGGAAAATATGCCGGATATTCTTGATTTTTCAAGGCACTAAATCTGCTGTAAAACTATGTCCGATAATCTTATGATACAGCTGTTTTCTTGTTTTGTTTTGTTTTTGTTTTTTTTTTTTTTTGCTTTCGTCGAATTGTCAATTTTTTTTATTACCTTTCATTATTATTTTTTATTGCCCATGTTAGCAAACTTTACATTTTTTAGTTTAAATCAAAACAAAACAAAAAATATTAATGACTGTAAAACGTATGAGCCATGTTAATTAATACTTTCACAGCATGGGTAGATTCATTGTACTATCTTATTTCGTATCGGAGAAATCATCATTTATTACACATACACAGAAAATACATCATCGATGGTTTACTAAGTATACTAGTGTTAATTCACTCCCATCCATCCAATGATTACTTTATTTTTTTATTTTTAGGTACCGGTAAAACTTAGCAAGAGTCCATTGCTAACAGAAGAAAATGACATCATACTTAAACTTGAACCTAGAAATTAAGGCTATTGTGTCCAGAACACTGCTCTCTGACAGCTGAGACGAACACTTCTTTTCTCTTTGACTGTTTATAAATGACGAGTGTTCTATTTTCCTAAAAAATCGTAAGTTATTAGGCACCGAAAAGCTAGAAATTATGTACTCCCATATCTTGCATATTAGATATTTGATTTATTTCATGTTTCCTCCATGAAAATGTGTGGTCCCGAACAATGCCGAAGTCTTCGGACATCTTCATGGTATTTAATTAAACAACCGGAAGTAGAGTATTATGCCCTAATTCGTTATGAAGAGACTTGACAACTGTCCTGAATGAATGAGATTCACATGAAGACATTCATATAGGTTGGATAAACTTGAAGTTTAAAAAAATACTCTAAGAATCCTAGTTTGGATTTATATTACACTTTTATACCTTTATTTTTACAAATTATGTATTTATATTAATCAATATAATGTGTGTGTTTATATCGAGCAAAATGAGTTACTTAATTTATTTGTTATCGTAATATAAGTCAGAGTTTTATGCGTTGACGTTCCTTGTCCCTTATGCATCTCTTTCTGTGCTTGTCTGCTTTGTGTTTTTGCATTGAGTGTTTTGGGGTTTTGGTGTGGATGCTGCAACCTGGTGTTGTTGGAGATCCCCTCCTTTGTTTTATTGTATGATTTCGCATTCATATAAAACATATAAGAAGCTTCTGAACAATTAGATTTCTGATGGGTAACTTGCAAATACATAGATATTTTACAGAATTCGCTGCCTTCATTTTAAATTCGAAAAAAAAAATATTAAAGTTTTCTGTGAATATGTAAAACTAAATGAAATTGAAATACATATTCTTTTAATTCTATCATAATAAAAGATAAAAAAAAATCCTGCACTTATGTGAGGCAGCATCTTCATCTGAAGTAAAATTTGTCACTGTTTTGATGTTTTCTACATTTTGTACTTGCATTTCCGTGAATAAATCATATTCATATTTCATTAAATCCTATACAATTCGTTCCATTTCATTATCATTTAGCATCAAAGAGGTTTGTAAAAGATCTCCAGCTAGACTATCCTCCACTGACAACGGCTGAACACACCCGCAACAATACTAACAATGGTATAAAACAAACATTTCCATTTGTTACTTTTGTGGTAGATGACGTTCCTCTTTTAGATGGCATTGATTGCCCATTTGACTCGTTGGATTATGGTGGGGGGTTGTGTGTTTTAATGGCATGTCTCGCGTTCCTCGTCCCTCTTGTGTCTCTTCCGGTGTATATGTACATTCACTCTTCTGTTACTTTTTTTTATTTTTTGCTTGGAATGTTTTGTTGCGGGTGCTGCCACCGAGTCTTGTTGGAAATCTCCGTCTTTCCTATAAGCTACACGGGACAACGAGATACAAAGCTATAGCATCAAATAGATCTAACAAACACCAAATAGATTAATACGCAATGCAAGTAGGAACATGTAACATGTGGATATGTTTGAGATTTTTTCCATATTCTTCAATGAATAAAATAAGATGGTCACAGGTCAAAATAATTTAATCGAAGCTTTTAAACGTAATCAAATGCCTTCTTCATCGTCCATACGATCCTAAAGTCTCCTGAAGAACTCATTGTATTTGTACATTCTTTTAAAAGTCTTGTACCGTCATGATTGATAGCATTGCAACTGACAGAATGTGAATAAAGGACTTCTGTGAATGTCACTGAGTTTGTCGGAGTTCTTTCTAATGAGTAAAAGAAGATCCTGACGACAATCTCAACAGCACTCACTATAGAGCACCAAATTGAGCATCGACGGACCCCTAGCAAGCTAGAGGTGGGACCAGGTGCCCGGGAGGAGTAAGCATCCCCTGTTGGCTAGCCGCACCCGCCGTCGATGTTTATGCACGAAAATAAAAACTATATAAAATACATGCAATGCACTGTCTGAGGTTATATCTATATAGAAAGTGTTATGGCGACCATGTCAGGGAAAATATTTAAAACACTTACTGTCAAACCCCTCGCGGGGAACTTTTTTACGAGCTCCACACGGCAAAGGGCATAAGTGTGACACATAAGTAAAGATGACACATAAGTAAACATGACTTCCATTCCGCCTTCCATCCAGGTAAAGCAAAACTCATATTCAATAGTCTTTTAGTCATGTTTGTAAGCATTGTTGTGCATTAGGTGCATGTCTGGTCCGTGCTGCAAATTTATCTGTTTAAACGATGCTATAAACATTTGTAGCACTTGATGAGCACTGATAGTGGAACAAGAGTCCCCGAGGGCACATGTAGCCAAGTCCGACCAACTTCAGTTGATCGTCCTTTATACGCATTCGAAAATTTCTGTTCGCAAATTTTCTCAAAATGTCTAGAAAGTGGGTCCAATAGCATGTGTTAAATGTCTTCACATTCAATAGCATCATTTAAGAACAGATAATTTTCAGCATGGATAAGACATGCACGTTTCGGGTACTTAACCCTCGTCAGTGATCCTTAATCTAAACAATGTAATATTACCAAAGAGTGTGAAAGTTATGTCCGAAATTGTACCGAAAGTGGTAGCTGGATGGGTGGGATATGATGCTACAGGACCCACGTTTTAGAAATTTCAAGACATTTTGAAAACAGAAATTTTCGAATAGATTGAAGAAACGATCAACCGAAGTTCATCTAACTCGGCTACATGTGCCCTCGAGGACTCCTAGTCCACCAGCAGTGCCACTCACAAAGTGGTACAAGTGTTAAACGTTTTCAAATCCAATGGCATCATTTAAGAGCAGATAAATTTGATGCATGGACCAGAATCATATCCCAACCACCCTACTACAATTTTTTTTGAATTTTATGGACATAACTTTCATAGTCTTTGGTCATTTTTCCTTATTTGGATTGAGTGTCTCGTACATGCTGCAGAGGTGTCATTTTTCTCTCCTTCTTTTACAATTACAGCATCATAGCAAGTAGGACCAAATAGAAAGTTTATTAGTCCTCTACCGGCAACGCCGAAGGGGACCCTTAGTTTCCTCTCGGTCTGTCTGTCCGTCCGTCCGTCCGTCCGTCTATCCGTCCGTCCGTCCGTCTGTCCCTCCGTCTGTCCGAATATCAGTTTTCCGGACTTTTTTCTGCAACGGATGGAGATATTAAGATGAAATTTGATACATAGCTTGGTCTTGGATAGTTACAGAGCAAGTTTGACGTTCGTCTTGCTTGACCTATTTTTCGAGGAGTTATGCCCCTTGATGACTTGGAAAATTCAGTTTTTGTAAGTTTTCCGGACTTTTTTCTGCAACGGATGGAGATATTCAGATGAAATTTGATACACAGCTTGGTCTTGGATAGTTACAGAGCAAGTTCGACTTTCGTCACGCTTGACCTATCTTTCGAGGAGTTGTGCCCCTTGATGACTTGGAAAATTCAGTTTTTGTAAGTTTTCCGGACTTTTTTCTGCAACGGATGGAGATATTCAGATGAATTTGATACACAGCTTCGTCTTGGATAGTTACAGAGCAAGTTCGACTTTCGACACGCTTGACCTATTTTTCGAGGAGTTATGCTCCGTGATGACTTGGAAAATTCAGTTTTTGTCAGTTTTCCGGACTTTTTTCTGCAACAAATAGAGATATTCAGGTAAAATTTGATACTCGGCTTAGTCTTGGATAGTTACAGAGCAAGTTCAACTTTCGTCACGCTTGACCTCTTTTTAGAATCGATAAAGCAGATAAAACCTCAGAACTTGAGCTGCACAGACAGCAAGTTTAATTAAAACTCAGATATGTTAAATTGAAGAGTAATTCATAGGTAGAGTTGCAGGACATAAATATATGCCGCCGGTAGGAGACTTATATCGCTCAGCGATCATAACATTTTTGAATTTATCTTGCTGTATTATTTTCAAATAGAAAACAAGGGATCGGAAGTTTTGCTCATTGGTCACGGTGTCAGAATCCAAACTAAGATTCTGTACCTTAGTACCAAAACTCATTGAAAGTGGTGCGATCTTGAATAATTTTTAAAGGTGATTAGATATACACTATTCTACTGTCGATATGAGGAACTCGTCATACATTATGATGTCCCACTCTCCAGAATGGTGGATGACATTCTGTCTTAGACCATTTGAACCATCCAAGCACCGAAAATACTTGTATCTTCCGAAATGCAAGTAACCGGATGTGACAATTCTACCGAATTGAAGTGACGGATATTGCATGCAAGCAGGAGATACTGCCTCTTCCTGGGCACCTGGTCTCACTCCCACATTGGGAGTTCGCTTCTTTTCATATGGTTGAGGTCTTTCTCTGTTTACTTTTGTTCTTGTTTAATCCTGATTTTAAAAATGTGGGTCCTGTAACATCAAATCATATTTCTAAAATGGGGGTCCTGTGGCATCATATCTCACCCATCCTGTTATGTCTTCGGTTTATGATTTTCTGAATTATCGATTTTGTACTATGTATTGGGATATGGTCATTATCCATATTTGTCATAATTCAAAACTGCATTTGCATTGATCCAAAAGCCTACCAAACATAATGATAACTAGTTAAATCTGCTATTACAAACCAGAAACACAGCGAGCACAGGAGACAAGCACGTATGGGAATTTCCTTTATGTTCCAACATTTTAACTCTTTTGTAGCACAAGACAGAGCAAGTTGTCAAATTCTTGACAGGGTGTTGACTTGCACAACATATGTACATAAAATTGGTTTTTGATCTGGTTGATCGTTCCTTCAACGCATTCGAAAATTTCTATAACCAAAATGTCTTGAAATGTCTAAAATGTTGGTCATGTAGCATCATATCCCACCCATCGTGCTACGTCTTTCGGTACATTTTTGGATATTATAACTTTCACATTCTTTGGTCATATAACATTGTTTAGATTGAGAATAAGTACCTGAAATGTGCATGTCTGGTCCATGCTGCAACATTTACATCCTTTTTCTCTTTTCTAGATTTTGTAGCAATTTAAATCCTAGCTGTTAATGATATGGTAAAAAGCAATAAGGAGCTGTTAAGATAAGGCGTAAAATCAGCCCTGAAAAGTGGAATTTTGAAAATTGAAATTTCAAGAACCTTTTTTGGTAAAATGTATACCTATACGGCATCCCATCAGAATATGAAGTTATTTTTTATCTGTTTTGCATAATATTGCTAATTTCTAGGTCAAAACTTATCTTTTTCTCATAGAAATCAATAGAAAACGAAAAAGTTTTATTGAACATTGTTCCCCCCGGATATACAGAAAGCCACTTTTACTGGAGATGTGTATCCATGATACAAATTTTTTGGCAAAGTGGGGTTCTGTATCTCCGGGGGGAACACTACCCCAGAGATGAAAAACTAAAAATGGAAAGGGGGGTGCATTTTATGAGAATCGATCTTTTTGACCATTAAATATAGCACATTTGACTATTTTCCCTCTTTAATCCATAAAACATTGTGTACTCAATATGATTGAATGAAAGATACAAGAATAAGAAACGACATAAGCAAGAGTGAAGTTCATTTCTCCGTCAATGTGTATTTCGCGCTAAAAGGCTTACATTGTAGCCATTGAATGAAGAATAAGACCGTATTTAAGTTCCGGATTTCATTATTTACCGATTAAAGGAGGTAGAACGTTCGAAATCTATTTCTGATACACAATGTAGACATATTTGATGTCTTTTAGCTTATATTTATCCATTTTAGATAAAATATTCAAAAATGTATACTTTTTTGTCGATATTATCGGATTTTCTATCCGAGCACCCCTACCTCTTTCAACCTTAATTTTACAACCTTAAGAGTTCCTTAACACAATGTAAAACATGTAAAAGGTCTGCAAATACATTATATTTCAATAATGATTCATGTTTTTCTGTATGCGATTCGCCATGCGGAAGAAATAAGTCACGAGATTCAGGGCTAAATACGGCCCTTATCTTAACAGCTCCTTTTGTGAAATAATTTCCGTGCATGATTTGTTATTTCATATATGAATATGTATAATATGTTGTAGAGTATTTTAACTATCATACTTGTTTTGGCAATTTATTTATCTGGATAACCAAATGTTCCTATCGTTTACGCAATACACTTCTTTCGCAATGATGTTGTGCAATTTCACAATGAGCCTCTATTAAAGCCTCCAGGTCTCCATACAAAACGCGAAGTGCATCTAACAGTCGGAATACGTACCATCTGGTAAGTTTATCTAGTTTTGTCTAGATTCTGATTTTAATTGTCGCTCACAGAGTGTATTCTTGCTCCAAAATTAATTTCTAATTGAACGATTTACATATATGTCGACATATCCTTTATTCGATCTATTGTAGGACAAGGTAGGGGGGGTGTATTATTTTCTTAATCATTTTAGCACAAATGACTTGTTTTATATGAAAAAGAAATCGGTATCTACTTTGAGTTCCTAAGTTATCCTGCTCTCATGCATGAAATAAAGGATATTATGTGTATTTATCAAGGCTAATTGATATATGACGCCTTGTCGCACTTTGGAGAATTGTTTATTCCGAGGTTCGCAGCCGTTCCAGTGGAAACTCTAATGATTTTTCCTTACATTTTCGACTTTGAGATTGAAAATTCTTCTATGTTTATATTGACAAGTTTGAAAAACAGCCCTCTCCGTTTCCTTTCCTTTTTCATCTATGTAAATTACCCTTCAATTTATTTACATGATCCTGGCAATACATTTGCAAGATTGACATTGATTGCAAAACAAAAAGGTAAAATATATTGCACATTTATGTACGCACATAAGGTTGCGGACATGTGAAAGAGCGTTCTGTTTATCGACCTTTTTATTTATATACGGAAAAACATTAGGTTCAACATTTTTTCTAAGATAAAGGAAAGCAATGATTGATCATCGGAAATATGGACTGAATTAATAAAACCATTTAGATGTAATATCACTGAAGATCCTATGGTATCCTACTGAAGCCAATATTTCAACAAATATCATCCAAAAAGGAGAAATAGAGGGTGACATAGCCTTACATGTTAACAGGGTTACATACGGGTAGACAAACAAACAAACAAACAGATCTCATGTTTAATGTCTATGATTGTCTTGAAACTTTATTACATTTTAGGTTGCTATTACATTTCAGGTTTGGATGGTCAACCTAAAATGTAATAACCTAAAATGTAATAAATCCTGTTTATTACATTTTAGGTTGTTATTACATTTTAGGTTGCGACAAAGCCCACTGATTATCCTAAGGTATCCTAAGGTAAGGTAATTATCATTTTTATCAAATAATGATACAATCTGTGTAAAATATTATGGCGTAATCATAACGAAAATACATAAAATTGATCAATTCTAGAAGAATTCATAAAGCATAAGAAATAAGAATTTTTTCAAAATTCCCTCGTGTTTTCCAAACAGAATAAAGGCAGATTCGTATGAGGATTTAAATATTCACATTGCTGTGATACTGCTTTTAGAGTTTCTATAGTAAGGAAAGTTCCAAGCATGGATGTACTATTATTGTTTGAGGACGTATCATTGTGGAGTATTGGATTAGTCACTGTTATAGCGTTTCTGGGATATGTTATTTTGTAAGTACAGTAACATGTATATTCAACAGCAGTTCTTCTATAATATGAAATACTGATACATGTATATTTTTTAAAAAGAAAAAGATAGAGGAACAAATATAAACAATTAACGTTATTTTTTTCACAGACGCGACAGATCCGCCCACAATGTATGGACACGACTTGGTGTCCCCCAGGTTAAGCCTGTTCCTATACTCGGATCAGTACTGGAAATTAATCAGAAGGTGAGAAGAAAAGTGAATCAGAGAAAAAATGTTTTGTTCGATGAATATCGATCTCTTAGAATATGGTTGAAAGCAAGATATTATCCATTATTACCTTTCATATGAAATATGTACCAATGCCATAATAATAAAACACGACTCTGTTAAAGACTACGCAGTCCCTTTAATTTAAACGTTCTTCCTTTAACTTTGAAATAGGGATATGCCAAATTTGATATGGATTGTTTGAAGAAGTACGGAAAATTTTATGGGTAAGTCCAAGAATGGAGATTCATCTTTCATTATATCTTTTTCTCTTCTTTTTAAAGTGATGTTTCATGTAGTTTTTTCAGACTCCTTTTATCTGTTTTGATACATAAACCAGCATATAACTGATTTCATGATCTTTACAAATATAGATCTTACTGGGGACAATACCCACTGCTTCATGTGGCAGACCCAGACCTCGCCAAAGAAATCTTCGTGAAAAGGTTCTCAGAATTCTTTTTTCGCACAGTAAGAGTTTGTTTATCTATTTAAATGTTGTTGTTGCATCGATTGATGTACATCTTTATTATGCACATTGAAATTCACAGCATCTCACATTGATTTTTTTATTATTTTACATGCATACGTAAATTTAAACATACAAGTATCAGGAAAACTGGATTCTATGGAAGAAAGTGTTGGTATTGACATTTAAAACGGATGCATTCCTTTCTATAGGGTGCTGACCCAAACATCAAAGAGCTACAAGGTAGTGTTGCCAACTCATTTGGCGATCAGTGGAGATTCCAACGTAGTCTTTTGTCTCCAACATTTTCATCAGGGAAAATGAGAATTGTAAGTTCAAAGATCGCAATAACGTACTCTTATCATCAAAGTAACAGATATCCCGGTAAATATGTTTCAATCTGCATCATTAACTAGCATAATCAAAATGCAAATCCAAACAAAACAACCAACATATACTTCAGATAAGCAAACGTCAATCACCAAAGAGATCAGATGCCTGGGGAGAGTAGGCATCTCCGACTTGTGAGCAGCAGCTATCACTCAAGCCATGCAGACATGATGAATTGTACAAATTCGCTGTTTTTTGGATGTCGGTAAATTATTCATACTCGTACGAGTTCAAACTGAATTGTTGCGACTTGATATTAATTATTTTTCCTTCTAGATGAATCCGCTTATACAAGATTGCTGTAAATTACTCGTCGATAACGTCCAAGAGGCGTCTCAGGAGTCTGATGGAAGTACTAATGTGAGAAGGTAAGAGATGGAATAAAGACTGTGACTGATGGCAGCATTATTCACATCTTCACGCTTTTCCCATCCAGGGTACAACATAGACCAATTCTGTAGTTTAGTATGACAATATATTAATTAACCATGTACTTTATGATATGAGAAAATTTTTAATTTATCGCGAATTTGTAAAGGGAAAGAGATATTCTCAAAATACAAACATTATACGATAAGACGAGCCTCGCCATGGACTATAAATGTTGGATAGAGATAATTCCCCTATCCTGCAAAAATTAGTAGATTCAATTGTTTTATAGAATAACTAACAAGACACCAAAATCAAATGAAATGTTAAACCTAAGAGCCTACAATACCAGGTGTTAATTATTACTGACTGTTTTGGATCTTATTAATAGAATTGTTTTAACACATTTTAATGCACCAGACTCGTGTGTCGGATAGTAAATCCTCATCAGTAGTACTCTATTGATTTCTGAAACGATTTTCAGCAACCAAATGTATTTCAGTATCGCCTTTCGTGTTATCTTTTAACTTGCATGTGCATTTACTTTACAAAGAGTGCGCGGATCCAGCAGGGTCGATTCGATAACATAGTTAAATGAAATCTATGGTCACAATAGCATTGGAGGGCAACTTGCAACAAGGTCATAGGCTGCACAGGCTTGCAATATAACCTTGCCGTCATCGCTATTTTCTTACGCCTTTTCACGCAATGATAAAACCCGAGAGGCATCGCAGGTACGGCATGTCGTCACAGTGACGTCATTCGGACTTCAGACGTAAACATTGCGAAAGGTTCAAAGGCAGAGGCACATATTTGAGTGTTTAGGGGCGAGTAAATGGGCAATGAAGGAAACGATTCTTATCTTGATGTAGGAAAATTTATACAAGACTCATGAAAAGCAATTTGCATGTACACTGTAAACCTCAGAATTGTAGTCAAACCTGCTGGTATTTACTTGCAATACTTAATATACAAACATGAAGCCCCAGTTCCAGTCTGCAAGAATCTTGCAGACAAACAATAGGCGATGACGGCAGAGGTAGATTTCAAAGTGAAGAAAAGCGGAACTGAAATCGGTTGCATGCGTATGAGATTACATTGGAGGGATGTTGCTAGGATGTTAACAAAATTTCATTTCGATGATACTTTTGCATAAAATGAAAAGTTTCCGGAATAGCAAAATGATATATATATATAATGTCGAATTGATAAATGGACAAAACAAGCTTCTCTATGGCAACAGAACTGGAAAGAAGTAATTATTACACTTAAAACATTCAAGGACAGGGAACGAGTATAGATACTCTACACTGCAAAGGAAATTAAGTATTTAGATAATAATGTAACTGTTCCAACTCTGTACCTCTTGAAGAAAATATCTAACAAATTTTGATGCACCAGAAACGTGTAAGCACCTTTTTCTCTTATTCCCTGCCGGTGTCATAGTAAATGCAATTAGTTATTCCGCGATTCTGGAGGCATGGAAATGGGTCATAAAAAGCTGAAATGCAGGAGTCCCC
This sequence comes from Pinctada fucata, assembly GCA_028142955.1. Lineage (NCBI taxonomy): Eukaryota > Metazoa > Mollusca > Bivalvia > Pterioida > Pteriidae > Pinctada > Pinctada fucata. Next base: position 7,672,420 of record AP027103.1, read on the forward strand.
CTGGTATCCCTACCTGGGCTCCGCCTTAGACTCACTTGGGACCAAACGGTCTCTATATCCCTCACTAATTGTACGCCCCCCCCCCTTCCCCAACTCAAAAGCTGGATCCGCATCAAGCAATGGAATATTAATGTATCATACATATGTCTCCTTTTCATTTGCAGCTTATTTAGCTATTTCACCATGGATGTTATAGCTCGCACAGCCTTTGGCATCGACGTAAACTCACAGAAAGATCCCGAAAATGAGTTTGTCAAACATGCCAAGCTTGGATTTGGCTTTGATGATTCGATATCTTACTTCAGTATATTTATCCGTAAGATCATTTTATATTCAAATATTAGTATTTGATAATACTCTATGATTAAAACTTTCATTTGAGTCACAACCTATATACCAACCTTCACTGATCTCTGACCATTTTAGTATACAATATTTTAGCCTGCATGTAAACAACACCCATCTTATTTATCTTATAGCCAATGCTCAAACTACAAATCAAGCTATGCATAAAGTAAATTGATTAAAATGGTAATTTATCATATTTCAGAGAGCTTGCCTCTTTTTGGATTACTATCAAGCCTGTTTTCACGTCTTCTCTCTAAGAGGTCACTCCTTGCCAAACAGTTCGAGTTTTTTAAAGGTGTTACCGTGTCGTTACTGAAGGAGCGAAAGCTTGATAAGCAGGTATAGCTTATAATTATTTCATAAAAATAATCTTACCATAGGCAATGTATTCCATTATACATGTTATAATTTCATAGTAAGATATGCGTATTTCGTGAAGTTGTATCTGTTCTGTGTTACAAGTGATTAATGATGTATTTCCCAATTTTGTTATATCATTCCTAAAACAAAATATTAAACCTGGTTTCAAGCCTTAAACTAGATAGACAGCTTTTAAAAGCAAGAACAGGTTAGTTGAAACGAAAATATATCGCTTATAGAGTTACCTTTACGAAACGTTGTTTCTATTTCCTTTATTGATAACTTAAATTGTTTCATAGAAAATTGAAGTGTTTCAACTCATAACTATTTTTAACAATATCAAACCAATTATATTTCAGAAGCTTGTTCTAGTTTAAATTCTAAATTTTGTGTATCTATTTTGTGAAGAGTGCACAATTTAACATTTATTTTACCATTTCCAAATGCATTGCTATTTATACTGGGGAAAAGAAGGATTATATTTTAAAAATCTGAATGGAATAAATTAATTTCATGTAACTTATTTAAAAAACATTCCAATCACAATGTATTTTGTGATGTGTTTTCTTATCGAATGATATCTATCTGATTGTACAGAAGAGGAAAGACTTCCTCCAGTTGATGCTTGAAGCTCATGATGATGAGAAGTCGGAGGATAAGGAGCATGTGTCCGGATCAATTATGTGTCCTCATGTAGAAACAGACGGCAACAACCGAGCTGGGGAAACCAAATTAAGGGGTAAGAACATGCAAAAGATCTAGAATTACCCTTTTCAGACACTTTATCATGTTATATAGAACCATGACATTCAGATGTATATGCGTCAACTTATACTTCGGAGTACTGTTCATTCATGTTCCATATATACTGTTCCATTGGAAATTCTTAATTTTGCCTTGCCATCTAGACTCCGAGACTGAATAAATGATTTGTACTTCTTCGATGTTTATCATGAACAGTTCTTCTCTCATAACATTTTATTGTTATAGCGCTTACCACTGACGAGGTAGCAGCTAATGCCTTCGGTTTTTTCTTGGCTGGATACCACACCACAGCCACCACACTGACGTACTTGGCTTACAATCTAGCACTGAACCCCGACTGTCAAGAAAGATGCATAGATGAAATAGACAGAGTTCTCGGAAATGTATTACTTCCTATGATAAGAAAATAACTGATTTTTTTTCTGTTCTAAATTTATGACATTGTTTTGAAATTTTCTTCAAGAAGCTAAATAGTTGGAACACTTCGTATTATTATTGTATCTATTAATGTTTCAGGACTCACCAAATTATGACAATCTATTGAAATTAGAGTACCTTGACCACTGTGTGAACGAAACGTTACGCCTATATCCACCAGTGTTTAGGTAATCAGTCATCTATTTCTAACACTTGATATTTCTTTTCTATTGTATACAAGCGTAGAAGTATCAGTCGTAGTTATGAATTCCTATAGTAAAGAATTTATTATTAAAACAAATGTAGACGTTTTCATTTTAAAAAGTAAAACCAGCAGACGCTACTGAAATAAAATTTGCGTGTGTTTGAAAATCACTTCGGTTCTTCTTCTGATGAGAATCACGTGTCTGGTGCATCAAAATTGATTTTGAATTTTCATCAAGATAAAGAGTTGGAGCACTTCCGTATTATCATTCAGAAAGGAACCGTGATAATATGCATTCCATAGACGAGGGCTAGGTAACGGAAACGTGAATCTCTGGTCCATGTTGCAAATTTTTCTGTTTTTCGGAAACGTGAATCTCTGGTCCATGTTGCAAATTTTTCTGTTTTTAAATGATGCTTTGAATTTGAAGACGTGTATCATTTGTAATTTTCCCTGGCTTGACGGTGATGTTCCTAGATAACCGTCATATGGTATCTACATTTCACAGCTCATCCGGTATGCTAAATTATGTACTGATGCTTTTGTTTTTATACTAGAACTTTACAAATCACGAAGAAACTTTTAGGTCAAGACTTTCTGGAAATTTAACTTTATTTATTGTCATCTTCTTTTGAAATTCGGACCCATACAAGCAACAGAGTATATAACTTTGGGTATTTAACAACCTGTATTTTATGGTAACATAATTAACAAACCTGAAGGATCGAAGGTAGACAGAACTACCCTCGTTAATGTGGTAGAATCATCAAATGTCTTTTATACCGTGGATATAATCCTTCTGTCTCTAGACGGACACTTGGCTTGGTACTGGACCAATCTAGAGCCTTGTGCCAGTGCATTCTTACGAATTGCACTCTACCTGACTGTGACAACAGGACTCCATGACGGGCCCTGTCCAAACCTCTTTAGAGAAGGAAGGGCCCCGACCACCTGTCCTCTCTGAATCTCAGTCGGATTCATCGGGTGATAACATGCATGAGCTCGCTACGGCAGACAAAGCACGGACTGTATTTAGTACGCCTTGTGTTTATATCCATCTGTGTGTTTCTTGGGCCTCTGCGTCATGCTATCTGTTTGTATGGTCATCTTACAATGAGGAGATTATTTTACACCACAATTGTACGTTCTTCGAGACCTCTGGGTAATCGGAAAAGTGGGAAGGTTGTGCGCAAGTAATCCGGATAACCATACCGTCAACTACTGACGTGGTAGATGACCGTCCTAAGTCAGCACCGATTGCCCATTGGTCTCGTTTGTTTATGTGTAGTCATTTGTGTTTGATGTTCCATTTGATTTGGCGTTCTTTGTACTATTTGCGTCTTTTTCTGTACTTATATGCTTTGTGTTTTTAAAGAGGATGTTTTGGGGTTTTGCTGTTAGTACTGCAACCGGATGTTGTTGGAGATGACCTCATTCCTTTTTAAACGCATTCGAAAATTACCGTTGACAAAAATGTCTCGAAATTTCTGAAAAGTGGGTCCTGTAGCATCATATCTCATGCATCCTGCTGAGTCTTTCTTTATTTTTAACATAACTTTTGTCATATTTCATTGTTTGAATTGAGGATTTCTGACGAGGCTTTAGTACCCAAACATGTCTAGTCCATGCTGCAGATTTTTTTTTCTTTTCTTAAGTGATCCTTTGAATTTTAAGACGTATAACTTCAGCGTGTATTTCCGTTATACATATTTTCTACATACATCAGTGGTGTTGATCTCAGATTTTTCATTATAGGACAACTCGAATGGCTTTCACTGACACAGAAGTGGCTGGGTATAAAATACCTAAATACACAGTGGTATTTATCCATATGTATGCCATACATCACAATCCAGAGTATTGGCCTGACCCAGAAACATTTGATCCTGAAAGGTCGCTTTTCTTATTAACAAAATACTCTAAGTGTTTTGCATTTATAAACTTCATGAGACATATCTTAAATCAATAGAGTTTTTATTAGCCTTACTCTGTCACAGACTTACAAACGAACATACATGCATTTAAATTACACAAAGCAATCGCTTATTGTAGGTTCTTGCCGGAGAATGTAGAAAAGCGTCATCCGTATGCTTTCTTGCCTTTTGGACACGGCCCGAGACACTGCATGGGAATGAGGCTTGCTTATATGGAAACAAAGGCTGCGATGGCAACTGTTTTACAGAAATTCAGATTCGTTAGAAGCAAACACACACAGGTATTGCTCTTGGATGATATCAAATAGTAATAGGGCTTCATCGTCAGTGCACTCTTTTAAAATGCATTTCACATCATTAGGAATGTTTTAAAAGTATAAATTTTCTCACAAATTTCCAGGTACCTGTGAAGATTTCGAACTCACCGTTGCTTACAGAGGATCATGATATGATACTAAAGGTGGAACCGAGGACATTGTAGATTTTGATGATATTGGTGATTGAGCGGAAAATCCCGTGATCTGAATTTTTGCAAAAGTGGAAGGAAAATAGAAAGCCTCAAAGACATGTAAATAACTTATTTGAGTGTCTATTATCTTTAAGATGTATGCATGTAAATAAAAATTTCTAATTCTATTTACCAACAAATAATTGCTGCTTTATTTTGTAATTGATATATTGGGCTATTTTGTATCATGCTGCATATGTAAAATAAATATTAAATATTTAGTAGACGTTACAAAATATCAATATTAAAATACATGTACTATGACAAATATGGATAATGACCATATCCCTGTATACAGCACAAAATCGATAATTCAAAAATCAGAAACCGAAGGCATACAAAATCAGGACAAAACAGGAACCAAAGCAAACAAACAAAAACCTCCACCATATGAAAAGAAGCGAACTCCCGATATGGGAGTGAGACCAGGTGCCCAGGAAGAGTAAGCATCTCCTGCTTGCATGCAACACCCGTCGCTTCGATTCGGTAGAACTGTCACATCCGGTTACTTCCATTTTGGAAGATATAGAGTACAATCTTTGGTTGGATGGTTCAAATGGTCTATGACAGAATATCATCCACCATTCTTGAGAGTGGAACATCATAGTGTATGACGAGTTCCCCATATCGACCGTAGAACTTCCTCAGTGACGATGTTAGTCGGTCACAAACATATCCCTGACTGAGAAGCTTATCTGAAAGACGCCTAGCTCTCAGAACAAAATCCGTATATTTGGTACTTGCTCTGGCATAGCGTATCAACTGAGATATGAACACGCCATAAGCAGGCGATGAAGGGATGTTGCTACTCAGAAAAGGAAAGTTTGTAATGCTGAAATTGAAGTCGTCACGTTTGTCATAGAGTGAGGTGTTCATGTGACCATCAGTGTCGTAGGACAACATTATGTCCAAATAGGATGCTGAATTATTTGTCTCTGTGGTTTCTTTGACTTCAAGCTCCGAAGGATAGATACTGCTCAGGTAATCCGCGAATTTTGGATTATTGATGGACAACACATCGTCTATGTATCTGTAAGTGAAGTTAAAGTCAGAAGCTAAGTATCTTTTCCCTTCAGAGACCAAGGATTGAATGAATTCAGCTTCGTACGAGTAAAGGAAAATGTCGGCAAGGAGTGGGGCACAATTGGTCCCCATTGGAATTCCGACAATTTGCTGGAAGACCTTTCCTCCAAACACCACAAAAATGTTGTCGATCAGGAAGTTTAACATCTGAATAACGTCTGTTTCAGTGTACTTATTTTCAGAATCGGACTTTTCTTTTACAAAGTAGGTTTTGTCATAGTTAACAACAATAAATTTGTATTTGCGATTACCGTTCTTACTTGTAAACGCATTACTTATAATTTTTGCGAGTCTTTCTTTCAATTTAGAATGTGGAATTGTAGTGTAAAGTGTCGAAAAATCAAATGCTTTGATCGAATGGACTCTACTAAAATGAGTGGATTTAAGATGTTCTAAAAGTTCCTTCGAATTCTTTAAAATCCACATCTGGTTGATACCACTGCGAGAATACACTGTCGAACAATATTTTTGAAGCCCAGATTTGATTTCAGATAAAACTTTGGTGAGTAAGATCGATACAGATTTGGTAGAACATTTTGAGGAACCAGCTATGAAACGTTGTTTGTACGGATTCTTATGCATTTTAGGTATGCAGTACAAGTATGGTAAATCTAAATCTAAATTGGTAGTGTCGAAGCCAAAGGAAGTAAGAGCTGATTTGTGGTTATCTATTATTTCAGAGGCAGAAAGGTTTGTTGGGGTGTAAGTGGGATTTCCAGGTGTCGAATATAAACCCAACTCTTTAACTAGACTGTCGAAATAGTACTTTTTGCAAGTAAATGTGAAATTATTTGAGGCTTTGTCCGCTGGTGTGATGACATAATGTTCTTGGAGGTAGGTTAGCTCTGTGATAACATCAGGGTCTTTAAATATAGACACGAATCTGGTGTTCACAGTTGATTTTAATCGGTTAATTCTAGATAAAAGTAACCCTCTGATTGATTTTATCCATTCGGAAAGGGTGTCGAGCTGTACATCCTCTTTCTTTGCCCAACGTCTTGCATATTCCTCACAAGAGTCCATGATAATTTTGACATTTTGGTTCCATGTAAAGGACATACTTTCTCTGTATTTGGGACCCTTTTTTAACAATTCTCTCAACTTGTCGTTCTTGACTATACTAAGGTCACCAGTAATAACGTGTCCACAAACATGTCATGGTACGAATTTCGTCGTACCTAAGTCGGCAACGTTTGTCCTTTGGTCTCAATGGTTTATATATGGGCAGAAGTAATTACAATGGACAATGTACAAGAAGCGAAATTTTAAAAATGTCTTAAAATACATACTGAAATAAACAGCTAAAGACATAGCTATACATTGAGGAAGATACCCATAGTTTAAGAATAATTAATTTTACAAGAATAGTTCCAGTCAGTGCAGAAACGTTCTGTGAAACTGGACATACGGTACACTCATGGAATACGGTAATATACCACAAAGACATATACCGATCAAGAGCAATCAGTTATTAAGAGAGAGATAATTTGCTAATATATTTGGAGTCAATATAAATAAACTGGTTTACTAGCTCACTATTAAAAAATTTTAAAGGATGAAAAATCTATGCAAAAAATGTGAAAGACACAATTTAAATAAAATTCTTGAATTAATCCAGACTTAAATTCAAGACAAAATTTTACCAAGAAGTTTTACTCGGCATCAAAAGCTTCATGTCCCCATTTCTGATAAAAAAAAATCTTACTGAATGACTCTAACGGTGAAGTTTCAGCAAGATTTTTATTAACTTTGTACGACCAATGTTTAAAAAAAAACATGTCATACACAGCGTACACTGAAGTTTGTGTTCTTTTTGTATAGCATGTGGCACACGAATTGTCTTTGGATATTTTTAGATCCTCTGTACGATTGCCTTCTTGGTCCTACACTTTTAATTATTTATTTATTTTTATTTATTTTTTATCTATTTTTTTCTTTTGTCTTTTAAGAACAATTTCAGATTTAGAATATCCTAATCCACTGTACTCTCCCTGTATTTGTTTTGTTTGTTCGTTTGTTTTATTCTTATTTAATTCCATTTGTCTTTATGCGCTTGTTGCGCAACATGCAAACACCACCTGTGAACAATGAGGAAAATATTTTCTAAAGAAAAGATGACGTCGCAGTGACTACAGTTAAATGTTTTGGCAAAATACACTGGGTACCATTCGAAATAACTCCACCAACAAACAGTGAAAGGCATAAAATATCGAAGTCTTAGCAATTTTACGAAAGAGGAAACCTTGGTCTATAACAGTTTAGTAAACTCGATTTTTATCCTGACAATCCAAATCATAACATGATAAGTAGACCTTCTTGTGGTTCTGTCAAGCTGAGATATGTTAATCCTGCATACCTGGTTCTATTCAGAAGTGATGGACAATGTGCTAAACCATGATGTGTAATGTAAAAAAGGGAAGGATCACCAGCATGACCACCCTGCACTCACGCGGCGAAATAATCACCACAAGAAAGTGACACATAAATGACATTAATCAAAATTAAAATTCGCATAAAGACACAACAATATTCACTAGAACATCATACAAAACAACTTTGGTTGATCGTTTCTTAAACGCTTTCAAAAATTTATGTTATCAAACTTTCTTAAATTCTAAAACGTGGGTTCTGTAGCATCATATCCCACCCATTCTGCTACGTCTTTTGGTACATTTTTGAGCATTATAACTTTCACATTCTTTGGCCATATAACATTCATTACGTTGTGGATCACTGACGAGGGTTACGTACCCGAAACGTGCATGTCGAGGCCATGCTGCAAATTTACCTGTACTTTAATGATGCTATTGAATTTGAAGACGTTTAACATTTGCATTTTGTACACATATTCTCCGACTAGCAAATACGATTTCCTCGACATGCATGAGAATAGAGACTTCTGACAATTCATAATTGCCTTTTATGGTGACATAATAAACAAAATAAGAAGGATCAAAGGTATACACAATTTCCATAGAAAATGCGTCAGAATCATCAAACGCCTTTTATGGCATGGATATGATCAGGGGCCCCTACCCGAAACGTGCTTGTCTGGTCCATGATGCTGATTTACCTGTTCTTAAATGATGCTATTTAATTTGAAGACGTTTAACATTTGTACCACTTGGTGAGTGTCACTGCTGGTGGACCAGGAGTCCCCGAGGGCACATGTTGCCAAGTTAGACCAACTTCGGTTGATCGTTTCTTCAACGCATTTGAAAATTTCTGTCATCAAATTTCTTGAAATTTCTAAAAAGTGGGTTCTGAGCATTATATCCGACCCATCCTTCTACGTCTTTCGGTACATTTTTGGACATGATAACTTTCACACTCCTTGGCCATATTACATTGTTTATATTGAGGATCTGGACGAAGGTAAGAAAGGAGGGGATCTCCAACAACACCTAGTTGCAGCACCAACAGCAACCTCCCAAAACACCCACTGTAAAACACAAAAAAGACACGCACAGAAAGAGACGCAGTAGTACAAGGAACGCCAAATCACAGAAAAACATAAAAAAGCTGTGTAAAGTACCAGAAACATGCATGTCTGGTCCATGCTGCTAATTTACCTGTTCTTAAATTATGCTATTGAATTTGAAGACGTTTAACATCCTACTGTCACCACACGGACACTCTGTATGGTATTTGACAAATGTACAACTTTCTTAAAGGAATTGCACTGGCTGGCTGTGACGACGGGACTCCTTGACGGGCCCTGTCCAAATTTCGTTAGAGATGACAGGGCCCCGTCATAGTCCTTTCTGAATGTCGGTCGTTCTCCTCTTGTGATTACCTGCATGAGCTCTCTCCAACCGACAGAGTAGGGACTGTTTTTCGTATGTACTTTTACGCATCATTTTTATCTGTGTAACTGTTATGTCTGTGTGGTTATCTTACTGTGAGGAAGTTATTACACACAACATGATCCTCTGTATCTCTGGGTAACCGGGAAAGATAGAGGGTTGTAAGCATGTGATCCGGCTACTATAATGTGTCAGATATGGTCGCCTTATGTCGGCGTCGATTGCCTATAAAAATGGTATCGTTGGTTTATGTGTCGTCTTCTTGTACGTTGGTATTTTTTTCATACGGTATCTACATTTCACATCTCACCCGGTATGCTAGAGCATGTTCTGATGTTTTGGATTTTCGTAATAGAAATCTACAAATTACAAAGAAACTTTTAGGTCAAGGTTTTCGCTTTCATAAACTAGTTAAGACTTTCTGGAAATTTTACAAAAATTATGATAAACTTCTTTTGAAATTCGGACCCATACAAGCAACAGAGTATATTACTTTAGGTATTTCACAACCTGCATTTTATGGTGACATAATTAACAAAATAAGAAGGATCAAAGGTAGACAGCATATCCATCGAAAATGCGTCAGTGTCATCAAACGCCTTTTATACCGTGGATATGATTCTAATGTCACCAGACGGACACTAGGCTTGGTACTTGACCAATCTACAGTCTTGTACGAGCGCATTCTTAAGACTTGCACTCTGACTGACTGTGACGACGGGACTCCATGACGGGCCCTGTCCAAACCTCTTTAGAGAAGACAGGGCCCCGACCACCTGTCCTCTCTGAATGTCAGTCGGACTCCTCGGGTGATAACATATATGAGCTCGCTACAGCCGGCAGAGCACGGACTGTATTACGCACGTCCTCTTTTTATATCCATTTACATATTCATCTGTGTTGCTTAGACCCCTGTGTTTTACGGTCTTGTTTGTGTGTGGTCATCTAACAGTGAGGAGGTTGTTTTACACCATAATTGTGCGTTCTTCGAGACCTCTGGGAAATCGGAATAGTGGGAGGGTTGTGCGCACGTAATTCAGGATAACCACACCGTCTGCTATTAACGTGGCAGATGGCCGTCCTAAGTCGGCACCGGTTGCCCATCGGTCTCGTTGGTTTATGTGTAGTCTTTTATGTTTCATGTTTCTATGGTGTGAGTTGGTGTTCCTTGTCCCTTTTGCGTCTCTTTCTGTGGGTGTCTGTTCTGTGTTTTTACATGGGTGTTTTTGGATTTTACTGTGGGTGCTGCAACCTAGTGTTGTTGGAGATCCCCTCCTTTCTTTGATGTCGTATCTGATGCGTCTCTCACTATGTTTGTACTCTGTGTCTTTGCATGGGGAGGGTGTTTTGCTATGGGTGCTGCCACCGAGTCGTGTTTCGGGTCCCCTCCTTTCTCATTGATATGCACTTTTAAAATGTCGAACAGATACATACCAGGTACCCGCCATAGCTACATACCCTACATTTACTGATAAGAAAAGGTCAAATGTACGTTTGAGAAGAGTGTGCTATATGTGGTGTATGTGTATTGATTTCATATTTTATCACATACTGAATTGAATCAGTTTTCTTTTTATATTTAATCAAATGCGACATAAATGAGTTTATTTCAACGCTAATTAATGTATGCGTCATAATAGGATAGATACGAGCTCGTATAAATTTTCCGGACCACGAGATTTCCTTGTTAACGAGAAAGTGGTGCGTCTTTGAGATCCCTTGCAGACTAGAAGCGTATTCCTACATTTTGAAGATCCCAACAAAAAATAAACAATAATGTACCTCTATGGATATGGCGAGGTCCCTCTATGGCACATTGGGACGGCCTTGACAGTCATTCTGATAATTTACCTCATCTATAGCTTTGTGTGAGTATTTCTTAATATCCATCATTGTTCATGTATCGTTGTCTACAGTTAAAATTTACATATCAAACAAGTTTAGAAAACTGAACATCCAAAAAGATTATTTGACTTCTTAAACTTCGTAAAAACTTAAAGTAATACTTTCAACTTCACATGATACTTGGAGTGTATTGAAGTGTAATTTATCTTGGGGATTACGGACTATGGAAGTCTATATCTTATTGTCACTTGCGACTCCAATGCTATTTTGAACATAGATTTATTTGGATATGCCACTGCAACGATCCTACAGGAAATTTGGAGTCATGCACTCTTTGTAAAGTAAATGAAATGAATTTCGACGGCTTATGAAAAAGCACTTTGGCTGGAAACATCACTGATGAGGATTTGATATCCGAAACACGTGTCTAGTGCATGAAAATTGATTTGAAATTCTCTTCAAGAAGGCATACAGTTGGAACACTTCCATATTAATGCATAGTCTCATCCTATTGTCACTTCTTATTATCATAATCTACAGCATTGCACCAGCGCATTCTTAAGAATCACATTCTGACTGTGACGACAGGACTCCATGTCGGGCCCTGTCCAAACCTCTCAAGAGAAGACAGGGCCCCGACCATGCGTCTTCTCTGAATATCAGTCAGACTCCTCGGGTAATCACATGCATGAAATCACTACAGCCGGCAAAGCACGGATTGTATTTCGTATGCTTTCTATTTTTTATATTCATCTGTTTCTTGGGCCCCTGTTCCATGCTGTCTGTTTGTATGTTCATCTTACAGTGAGGAGGTTATTTACACCATACTTGTGCGTTCTTCGAGACTTCTGGGTAATCGGAAAAGTGGGAGGGTTGTGCGCACGTAATTTTGATATGTACACCGTCTGCTACTTGCGTGCCAATTGGTCTAGTTGGTTTATGTGTGGTATTTTGTGTTTCATGTTTCTATGGTGTTAGTTATTTTCCTTGTCCATTTTACGTCTCTTTCTGTGAGTGTTTTTGCATTGGGTGCCCGACCTGAGACAGTGCATGTATATTAGATATTGTTTTCATTTTCGTTCGTGAACATCGACGGCGGATGCAGTTAGCCAAACAGGGGATGCTTACTCCTCCCGGGCACCTGGTCCCACATCTAGCTTGCTAGGAATCCGTCGATGCTCAATTTTGTGCTCTATTGTGAGTGCTGTTGAGATTATCGTCAGGATCTTCTTTAACTTAATTGGGGGGGTTGCTGTAGATGCTGCAACCGAGTGTTGTTGGAGATCCCCTCCTTTCTTCTTCAACATTTCCATCGAAATACGATACACATGTATATACTTTTTATACCATGCACATAATCCTTTATTCAACAGATGCGCATCGTCTGTATTGATCTGATTCCATCTACAGCATTGTTTCTACGATTTGAAAAAGTTGTGCAATGATCAAATAAGAAGACGGACTTGCTGACGGGACGTTCTGACTGTAGACCTGTCCCTTTCCACAAAAGAATAAAGAAAAAAATAACAGCAGCAGGGAAATTTCCTTTTGATAATGAAATTCCTTATTTTATAACAAATAACATTTCTTGAATGTTTTATGTTTCTATGTTGTGTATTGGTGTTCCTTGTGCTGTGCATGTCTGCCCTGGTTTTTTCCATGGGGTGTTTTGTTGCTTTGCTGTGGGTGCTACAACCGGTTGTTTTTCTTTAAATCCCTCCTTTCTTGAAAGATCTCCGACCAGACCACTTGTTTTGTAGATATTGTTTTCATTTTCGTGCGTGAACATTGGTGTGACTAGCCAAACAGGGAATGCTTCTCCTCTCGGGCACCTGGTCCCAACTCTAGCTTGCTAGGGGTTCGTCGATGCCCAGTTTGGTTCTCTATTGCGAGTGCTGTTGAGATTGTCGTAAGGATCTTCTTTATCTCATTTATCTCATTTGTGTCACACTTATGCCCTTTGCCGTGTTGAGCTCGTAAAAAAAAGTTTCTATATAGACAAAGCCTTAGACAGTGCATGTTTTGTAGATATTGTTTTCAATATTCGTTTTCATTTTTCGTGCATGATTTTCGACTAGCGGCTAGCCAAACAGGGGGTGTTCCTCCTGCCGTGAATCTGGTCCCACTTCTAGCTTGCTAGGTGTCCGTCAATGCTCAATTCTGTGCTCTATTGTGAGTGCTGTTGAGATTGTCCAGTGGCGGATCTAGGAATTCAGAAAAGGGGGGGGGGCCAAGGTTTCAGCTCGAAGAAAATTGTTCACGGAAAAACTGACAAGCAAAAAAAAAAGTTCGAGACGAAAAACGTGACCCTCAAGAATGCTGATCTATTTATGAAGTGGGGAGGGGGGGGAGGGGAGGGGGGTGATTAATTTACTTTAGTTTATAGGTAGTCTTGCGAGCGTAGCGAGCCAGAAAATTTTTTAAGATATGAAGTTTTCATTTGTATTCAAATGAAGTCATCCATACATGTATATACAACTTTATTCTATATTGGCGAGCGGAGCGAGCCGTAAAATTTTTGGAATAGATGGTTACATTTTGTTATAAGAATACAATCTCTCTCTCATTTTCTATGCTCCATTTTTGTTTGACCAATTGGGGAAGGTTGGGAAGATTAGGGCATTACAACCCTACTATCCACTGTGACCTGTCTAACCTGGTTAGATCGGCCCATGAAAATGAAGCATTTGGTAATTATTCAAGTGTTAATTTGATTTTGAATTTTGTATATGTTTATGACATATGAATCCATTCAAACACGATGACAAAGAAAGATGAAGACAAAGTGAAGACGAAAAAATAGACAACTAATGAAAAATTTAGTGCGGCGAGCGAAGCGAGCCGAAAATTTCCCCAAAAGTAAAGAAAATAAGCATAAAAAGAGTACTCTGAATCAATAAATTTGGGTGAAAAAGGGGGGGCCCGGGCCCCCTGGGCCCCCTCTAAATCCGCCACTGAATGTCGTCAAAATATTCTTTATCTCATTGGTGACAATTGAATTCTTCTTTTGCATTTAAAAGTCAGTAATAGAGACAAATATCTAATGATTACAGAAATGACACAAAAGCGCACACGGTTTGGAATCACATTGGACTACCGCAAGCCACACCTCTTCCTTTCCTTGGCTCTATAATGGATTTAAAAAGAAAGGTATGAATTTATTCTTCAAAACTGCACAAAATTAAGAGTATTTATCTCGTACAATTTGAACTTCATTAATTGAATAAATGTCGGTATCAAGGTGAAGAAAAATTACTGAAATTAGACGTTTTAGTTGGGTTTCGGATCTTCCATTAAAATTAGAATAAATTTCTTTATCCAAAGGGATTTGCTCAATACGATATGGAATGCCTGAAGAAATACGGGAAAATATATGGGTAAGTGTAAATTGTCAGATGTCTTTGTTCTTTGTATCATAAATTTATGGATATTAGAATTAAGAACTCTTGACATCAAACGGACGGTGATAAAAGACTACCGGAAAAGTCGAACTGTCTAAATATCATAACAGTCAGAATTGTTTTAAACAGAAAGCTATTCTTGAAAAAATCTCGATTTTTAAATTATTTTTAAAAGACGATGTGCAAAAGTAAAATAAAATTGAAGTATTCCCCAAACAATTCAGAACATTTTTGTGATTTACAGGTCATACTGGGGACCCTATCCCCAACTACATATAGCAGATCCCGAATTAGTAAAGGAGGTGTTGGTCAAACGATTCTCAGAGTTCCAATGTCGAATAGTATGATTTCTCCTTCTAATTATTCTTGTCTGTATCCGTCTGTCATTTACAGTTTTCCGTATTCGATAGAGATGTTAATATGAAATTAAATACTCAAACATGGTTAATGACAAATATGGATAATGACCATATCCCTGTATACAGCACAAAATCGATAATTCAGAAAATCAGAAACCGAAGGCATACAAAATCAGGACAAAACAGGAACCAAAGCAAACAAACAAAAACCTCCACCACATGAAAAGAAGCGAACTCCCGATATGGGAGTGAGATCAGGTGCCCAGGAAGAGTAAGCATCTCCTGCTTGCATGCAACACCCGCCGCTTCAATTCGGTAGAACTGTCACATCCGGTAACTTCCATTTCGGAAGACATAGAGTACAATCTTGGCTTGGATGGTTCAAATGGTCTATGACAGAATATCACCCACCATTCTGGAGAGTGGGACATCATAGTGTATGACGAGTTCCCCATATCGACCGTAGAACTTCCTCAGTGACGATGTAAGTCGGTCACAAACATATCCCTGACTGAGAAGCTTATCTGAAAGACGCCTAGCTCTCAGAACAAAATCCGTATATTTCGTACTTGCTCTGGCATAGCGTATCAACTGAGATATGAACACGCCATAAGCAGGCGATGAAGGGATGTTGCTACTCAGAAAAGGAAAGTTTGTAATGCTGAAATTGAAGTCGTCACGTTTGTCATAGAGTGAGGTGTTCATGTGACCATCAGTGTCGTAGGACAACATTATGTCCAAATAGGGTGCTGAATTATTTGTCTCTGTAGTTTCTTTGACTTCAAGCTCTGAAGGATAGATTCTGCTCAGGTAATCTGCGAATTTCGGATTATTGATGGACAAAACATCGTCTATGTATCTATAAGTGAAGTTTGGAGAATTTGTACCCCTTGATGACTTGCAACATTCAGTTTTAATATTAAGACTTTTACAAGGGGTAGAGATATAGATACACCACTTGGCCTTTGACGGTTACAGAGCACGTTAGAATTCCGTCATGGTTGACTTTTTTACCCTTGATTAGTATCAAAATTTGGTTCTGAGTACAATTTTCTCCAACGCATAGAGATATTGAGACAAAATTTGATACACAGCTTGGTCTTGGATAGTTGCAGAGCAAGTTCTAATTTCGTCATGGTTGACTACTTTTTGGAGAATTTTATTACCTTTGATGATATGGACAATTTTCCTCAATTGGTAGATATATTGAGATGACGTATAGCTTTGTCGTTAATAGTTACAGATCTAGTTTGACTTTTATCTGGGTTGACTTTTTTTTTAAGAATTTGTGTACCTTGATACACAATTGACCTATCGCCAACTCCTCCCCCTGCTGCCACAATACCAATGATATTAACTCCTATCGTTACAGGCATGCTAATAATAGCCTCTGCCCTGCACGTGCTGGGAGCTCAGACAAACTAACGCGTTATCCTCATAACTTTAGTATATAAATGTAAGATAACATGAGCATTTAGCACATAGATTTTCATCATTTTCTTGATTTATTTAAATGGTTGAAAGATGTGCACATAATACAAGTAGTAGTGATGATGACAGATATCGGGGTAATAATTTTCTCAGATCAAATACATAAAAAGTGCTTAAAATAGACAAAAATCGGCACGGTCATCAACGGATAACACGAAATACATAATTTGCGTATATGGTTGATCAAATATATTATATGCACATCTAATAAAAAACCGATTTTGAGAAGTTCAAACATACATGAATATCCAAATTAAAACCCATAACAAGCTGTATAAAAGTCGATCTTGCCGGCGAAAGAGTAAAGAATAGGCAAAAGAGGGGGGGGGGTTGAATGAATGTTACCATTTGATTTGTCTTAGATGAAATCATATTGATATTATCTTGACATTAATTCATTTCACACAATTAATCTTTAGTACTTTTATTGTAAAATCAAAAAGAATCATTTATATAGCATAAAGCCCATATAGGAGAATCCAGCTAGATGGATAGAGGCTTGCCCCCCCCCCCCCCCCCCACTCCTTTGGTTGTACCCTAAAAAGATCAATGATAGCATAAGCACAAAATGATGTTAAGGCAAAGGGAATAAAAAAAAAAGAAATGAATTAAGACCTAGAGGTAAAGAAAAAAGTTACGGTTTTAAATTATGCTGAAAATATTTGAACATGTCATTCCCTAGAAATGTAGAAAAAAATGAATATTAAAAAAAAGTCCGGTTCGCATCGCTCCCGTTTTTCTTCTTCTTCTTCTTTTTTAAATGAAAAAATAAAATTTTGATTTTATGTTATCAGTGATCCTATACACTTATGCATTAATTTCCTGAATTGTCAGGCTTATTACACTCGCAATTTAAATCTTAGTTAATATCAAATAATATAAATGACCCCCCCCCCCCCGAAATCAATAAAATCAATTATCGTAATAATATATATTCACGTGTTATAAAAAAAAAATGCTCACACCCCCGGGCTGTACCCGCCGACGGTGTTTCATATTTAACCCCTACCAGACCCGACTTTTCATTTCGCATCCTGAAACAATGTGTTGGACGCCCTCGAAATAACTTTCACAAAAAATATTATACTCTTAGAGATAAAGTACATAACACATAATATATTTCATGCAAAAATGATTACGAAAATCAGTTGAAATGGCATATTTTGTTGCCGATTTTCCTATAGAACATGTACTGTTTACATCCGCCTTAGCTGGTTTTTGTCTGAGCTAGCGGGATCCAGCGTATTTGGTAATATGGGTGGAGCTTATCTGGGAATTGGCGATAGGCGAATTTGATACTAATGTGGCAGCTGATCTTCCTAAGCCGGCAACGAATACCCATTGGTCTCGTTGCTTTATGTGTAGTCTTTTGTGTCGTATTTAATTAGTGTTCCTTGCCCAGTTTCTTGCTGTTTATGTCTATACTCTGTGTTTTCACTTGGGGTGTTTGGATGTTCTGCTTTGGCTTCTGTAACCAAGCCTTATTGGAGATCCCCTCTTCGATGACAAACGTTTAACTCCGGGTAGGGAACTTTGTGTTTACTGCAATACTGACAGAAAGCAATTTATACTATTACAAACATAAAATGCATCTTCATACTATATAGTATTTGAAAATATAGTCTACATCTTCATTTTTGCATTCTTAGTTATCTCTTGCTTGTCCTGTTCTCCTCTTCCATCTCATGATTCATTTTCTAGTTTTACTATGCATTTGAATATTTTAATCATTAATTCTGCTCTTTTGAATGATTCTATAGAGCGGTGATCCCGGGATTAAAGAACTACAAGGTTCTCTAACCATGGCGTTTGGTGATCACTGGAGGTTCATGCGTAGTATCCTGTCACCAACGTTCTCATCGGGAAAAATGAGAATGGTATATAAGTTAGCAACAGTTACATTACATTTTGAATAAAACAACATTTGGTTGATGTTCCTTCTTTCAATTTTACATATTTCGAAAGTTCTCATTCAGAAGAAAGAGAATACTGTAAATTGGTTTTTATTCGTCAGGTACCAATTTTCGTCATTTTCGTCAGTGCCTTCCATGACGAAATTACGTACTGACGAATATAAATACTCTTTAAAAAATAAAGTTTATTAAGGTCAGGAAATATTGAATCAGTCTCTTGGTAAACTTAAAGACATCGGAAGCACGTCGGAGGAGGGAGGAAGAAGCTGAATTCGAAGATTCCCAGTTTTTATAGGACATTGTAACATAGTGTTATTACGGCACGCAAATTAATGAAAACTGATAACGCAAACAAAGTAGCTTATAATGTTCTTTTAATTACCAAATGATACGTTTTCATAACAATCTAGGTGATACATGTCTCTAATTGTTTGTTTACCGATAATTGATACACAAACAATAAACACACATACGGCGGATTTGACGGCAATCTACTTGTAAATGTTAAGTTGGCATTTAAACAGACGAATTTACATTTAAGGAACCCTTGGATGACGAATTTACGTACTGACGAAATGGTCATTTTTAACGAATTGACGAAAATTGGTACTGACGAAAATAAAGCAATTTACAGTACTAATGGCATTTATAATCAGTCTTTCCTTTTATCATAATATTTCCTCACCCAGAGAAAATCATCGTTTACTTATTTATATCTTCTAGACATACAAACGTTTGGTAGCTTTGATTATAATGAAAAAACAGGGTATAAAATCTCTAATCAATTTTAAAATCGCATTAATAATTCACTATCTTATCATGATAGATGAATCCCCATATAAATGATTGCTGTGAACAACTTGTTGCCAACATGAAGGAAATGTCAAAGACACCAGGGGGACGCTGTGAAGTCAGAGGGTAAGAAGAGATCATTGCACTCAAATCAGTAAGACTCGGACAGTAATCGTCTTTCCCTCCTTTTGTCAATGTAATCAACCCCCTTCCCCTCCCCCAATATCTTGTTGAAAAAGAAATCAAGTAAAATCGCAAATTGCGAATTTACAAGTTTTCGCTTTCAGAATATTTTAAGCCTTCATGCAATTTTGAAATAAGATAAAAGTTTGTTGTTGTTACTCTCTCTATAAAAAGCAATGAATATTGACAATTACTAAATATGGATAAAGCCATGTTTCTAAAAAGCTGATTGCCGCAAATTACGATGACAAATATGGATAATGACCATATCCAAATATAAAGCATAATACATATCTCTATATACAGCACAAAATCAATAATTCGGAAAGTCATAAACCGAAGGCATACAAAATCAGGATAAAACAGAAACCAAAGCAAGCAAACAAAAACCTTCACCACATGAAAAGAAGCGAACTACAGGTGCCCAGGAAGAGTCAGCATCTCTTGCTTGCATGCAACACCCGTCGCTTCAATTCGGTAGAGTTGCCACATCCGGTTACTTCCATTTCGGAAGATACAAGTACATTCAGTGGTTGGATGGTTCAAATGGTCTACGACAGAATATCATCCACCATTCTGGACAGTGGGACATGGTAGTGTATGACGAGTTCCCCGTATCGACCGTAGAACTTCCTCAGTGACGATGTTCGTCGGTCACAAACGTATCCCACCCTGACTGAGAAGCTTATCTGAAAGACGCCTAGATTTTACATTGACATTTCTTCTTCTTCGGTTTTGCCTAAAATAAAAAAGAAGAAACGAAACAAACTCGAATAAGAATTATCTTGATGAAGAGTGCCTACTTCCGCTCTAGATTACGCTTTTTGCTGATGACTAATGATATGCTTATTCTTCAACGATCGTTAAACCTTTGATGTACCGACAAACTCAGCTGTAAAATACAAAATGTTTATTTCAACTTTTTTGCATTTTCTTTGCAAATTCACATGCAGGATTTCATTCTAGTTCATTTGATACTAAACACGACTACAATACTCCAAATAAGTGCTTAGAATTAAATTCACAAATGTTTAATTTTTGTTAGTCATCAAAGTTCTTTTTTCCAATAACTTTTTTTTGTTTCGAGTCCGATTTTATTTAAATGAATTTCAAAATGACCGTCTCGGAAAGACCTCTTCAAAAATATTTACATCAATGAGGTTTTCTCGAAAAATTAAATTCATAAAATGTCGATGCCAATTTTTTACGGGAAACCCCTAAACGCACTGTCGTCAACTTTGCTACATCAATGTCAACTTTTGCTACATCAATGTAACAAATTGAAACAAATTGTAATGTGATGGAAAAGGTACTTGCATTCTATCCATTCTTCTGTTATGGGTCGGCTACCTTGTAGACATGTATTTCCCGATTTCTGTACATTACAGTTTGTTCAGTAGTTACACGATGGACGTTATAGCACGGACAGCCTTTGGTATCGAAGTTAACTCTCAGAAAGATCCGGAAAATGAGTTCGTAAAACATGCCAAGATGGCTGCAGGACAAGACGAATTCCTTTCTGTTTGGAGTATTATAAGAAGTAAGTTTAGAGACACAGAACATAACATCTAAAAACAATTTCGTACAGACAACCAAAACGAACACCTGTTTACGACAATTGCACTGTCGTCAAAACAAATCGATTTGACGTGAATCCTATTACCTTTCATATTTGTCACTCCGTTTTGATATTCCCTTATTTGGAGCAATGATACGGAAGTGTTCCAACTCTTTAGATTCTTAAGGAAATTTTTTAATGCACCAGACATTAAATCTACATCAGTGGTACTTATTAAATGCAGAATTTTCTCACCAAGCCCAATGCATTTCAGTAGCGCCCTCTGGTTTTGAATTCAAATTTGTGCATTTGATTTGCAAAGAGTGTGAATGGTCGATTCAGTAGCATGGTTAAACGAAATCTATGACCAAATTAGCATTGGAGGGATGGTGCTAATATGCTAACCTCCTTTAAAATCGATATTTTTGGATGAAATGACAAGTTTCTGAAATAGCAAAATAATATAAATGATGTCAAACTGATAAAGGGCCAAAACAAATGCTTCCCCCAGACACGAAGCTGGAAAGAAGTTATTATTACGGGGATTTAGACTGCAAAAGGAAATAAGTGTTTATAATAATAATAATACGGAACTGATCCAACTCTTTATCATCTTGAGTAATTTCAATTTCGAAGAAAGATTGATCAAAGTCCCAGTGGTCATAACTAAGGAATAAACAACCAATAAAATCGACGTTATCTAAATATATTGACGTAATATTTTATTTTTATTCCAGCTGTCATTCCCATTTTGGGTCCACTACTTAACGTCCTTACCCGACTGACCAACAAGAAACCAATCATACTTCAGCATTATTATTTTTTCAAAGATGTTACAATGTCGTTAATACAGAGCAGGAAAACAAATGACCAGGTATGACTTCTAAAATAGAAAGCTGAAAAATACATTAGCCTACAAGATCATCAAGATCAATGGGTCATCTTGATTCGAAAATTACAATTTTTGGTTAAAAATCCTTATCAATTGCTTTCTTTCTATCATGTTTTGTAAAATTTGCGGTTGTATAGAAAAATTTTCGCCAGACGGCCAACGACAACTTTAATTATTTACAGCGCAACAACTTGGGTACATGATCATTTCTATTTCTATTTACTTTGGATAGACAGAAAAATGTGTGATAATCCGGATTTTTGCAACAATCTCAACCCCTGTCACTAAGTCTAATCCGAAAAAAATGTCTTTATTTAAGGAAAAGAGGCAAGACTTTCTACAGCTGATGTTGAACGCCCATGATGAGGACAGTAAAGAGAAGATCAGGGATACGTCAGGGAATGTTCTACAGCAGATGGCCAATGCAAACAAAGATACGGAAAACAAAGACGATAAGGAAACTAAACTGAGAGGTATGTCTTCACTGCAAGCCCGCTTAAAGACACAAAATGACAAATCATAAAAATTTTGTTCACATCCTGCTGCCTTAATGTAACTCTAAAATTGAATAAAATGAATAAAAATAAATATAAAACTCTTACTCATGGTCTATTGGCATTCATTCAAATGTAGTAAAATAATGATTATCTGCGAAAATATGACCATATAATATTCGTGTGACTAAGCGATTAAAAATATAAATAAACCGTAGCTGTACATGGACGCTGTACGAACTGAAATATATTATTTCAAGCAATTTTCGTAATTTTCTGAAATTTCACTTTCGTTTGAATAGCGCTGACAACGGGTGAAATTACGGCAAATGCCTACAGCTTTTTCTTGGCTGGCTACCACACAACAGCGTCAACTTTGACCTTTCTGGCTTACAATCTGGCCGTGAATCCAGAATGTCAGAGCAAATGTATTGAGGAAGTAGACAGAGTCTTGGGAAGTGTACGTACTGAAAAGACTGTAATGATGATGATTGTTCAAAGAATACAGTCAAACCTGTCTTATGTGACTCTTCAGGGGAAGCAGGAAAGATATGGTCACACAACACAGGGGTCATTGTGAAAAGGTTGATTTTTAATGAAAATAATATCGTTTGAGAAGGGGAGGCAAAATAATTTGTCACTTAGTCCAGGGAGTCTTTAAAGAGATGGATACTAAGACAGGTTTAACCGTATTACCAATATACATTAAAACAGTAGTTGGTTTAGTCGTTATGAAGTCGTTTCTTTGGTGTCTGCAGAATGAAAAATAATTTGAAGTCAAACTTATCAAGACATACTTAAATAGCATTTTTTTCTTTTGATTTTTGATTGTTTGGGTTTTATTATTATCATTAATGCCCATTATTGTTTTTCCATTTCAGGACAAACCAAGCTATGACAATTTGTTAAAACTAGAGTACCTTGATAACTGTGTGAATGAAACTTTACGTTTACATGGTCCCGCAATAAGGTATTTCAAATTGTTTTAAAATGCAGTGAACAGTAAATATTTACATATGCCCATTTATTTGTATTGAATTTTCACTGTGATTATAGGAGTATAACCGCGGTGGCGTGGTTTGAACTATGACGTCATAGTAACTTGGCTTGATTTGAACTTTGAGGGTACGCAGTAACAGAGCCTTAGCAACGGAGTTTTAAGCGTATTTTAACGTCATTTAAGCGTGAAAAACTGAAATGTATAATAACTGTCTTTTGGAATGTGATTATACTGTGATAACCTACAATGGATCCAGGAATTATGTTTCTCATAATGCGCTAACGCGCATTATGGAACATAATTCCTGGATCCATTGTAGGTTATCACAGTATAATCACATTCCAAAAGACAGTTATTCTATAAATATTTACATATGCCCATTCATTTGTATAGAATTTACACTGTAATTATAGGAGTATAACCGCGGTGGCATTGTTTGAACTATGACGTCATAGTAACTTGGCTTGATTTGAACTTTGACGGTACGTAGTAACAGAGCCTTAGCAACAGAGTTTTATTCGTATTTCAACGTCATTTAAGCGTGAAAAACTGGAATGTAAATATATATAATAACTGTCTTTTGGAATGTGATTATACTGTGATAACCTACAATGGATCCAGGAATTATGTTTCTCATAATGCGCTAATGCGCATTATGGATCATAATTCCTGGATCCATTGTAGGTTATCACAGTATAATCACATTCCAAAAGACAGTTATTCTATAAATAATATTCTTTGTATCAGTTTGAAGAGTTAACTTTCCCTTGTTGCCTCCCTAGTTTATTGCTCAAGGGCTGTCGTATGTTTTCCGAATCCATATAACTTTACGCATAGCTTTTGAATGATGTCCCTGCTGTTTCGCACTAATGCGTATTCCTTTGACAAGACCAAATTTCTTAATCTTTGCAATTTCGATCTCATTTGATATCTTGGTCTTCGTAAATATTTTTACATGACTGTCGATGAGAGAATGACTGTTAATAATAACATATAACTTTATTTTCTCCCTGTTAAGAACAAACAGAATGACCTTTACAGAGACCGATGTAGGAGGATACAAGATACCCAAGTACGTGGTGATGAACATCCATATCTATGCCATTCATCATGATCCGGAACACTGGCCGGATCCATATAAGTTCGATCCAGACAGGCAAGTATTAATGTAGTTTTACAGTATAGAAAATAATCGTGCAAGATAACAATCTTGGGCTTTTTTTCTTGTACTATTTGGATGGATTTTGCCAAATTGAAAAGACACTTTATTGTTCGTACTGCACGAATTAAACAAACATGTAATTTGTAAATTCTTCGGTTATGCTGAAATTCATTTACATGTATTTTCATTTTTATCTTAAAACCAGATTCTTGCCAGAGAATTCTGCCAATCGCCATCCGTATGCCTTCTTACCATTCGGCCAAGGTCCCAGACATTGTATTGGAATGAGACTGGCCTATATGGAGATCAAAGCGGTCATAGCATCCATCTTACAAAACTTCAGATTAGTTAGGTGTGACCAAACCGAGGTATGGACATTACAGATTTGTGTCCCTCTATTTTTAGACTACTACACAAGAATAAAGTCCAGTTTATACAATACTCCAGTTACCTTAATCAAACTTACTTTCACTATTCATTTCTCAGGAAAATCAAGAACATTTAAACACAATTGTTCAGCCCCTAAGCCTTTTAAACGACAAACAAGTATGTTAACTAATTTAAATCCACTCTTTGCATATCAGCCTCCACTGATAAAAGACAAAGGGGATATGTGAATTTTGAGGCCTCCACTGATAATAGACAAGGGGATATGTTAATTTTGAGGCCTCCACTGATAATAGACAGGGGGATATGTGAATTTTGAGGCCTCCACTGATAATAGACAAGGGGATATGTGAATTTTGAGGCCTCCACTGATAATAGACAAGGGGATATGTGAATTTTGAGGCCTCCACTGATAATAGACAAGGGGATATGTGAATTTTGAGGCCTCCACTGATAATAGACAAGGGGATATGTGAATTTTGAGTTTTTCTTGTGCTTGACTAGTATCCTCATTATTTAATCATTTTGAAAAATGTGTATATAAATTGAGAACTACAGTATTTTTCTACTATAAGTGTTTTTCAAAGTCAACATTTTCTTCGAAATGAAGAAAAACAGAAAAGTTGAAGGATGTAATTTAATATAATAATATATTATTCTCAATTCTTTTCAGGTGCCTGTGAAATTAAGTGGAAAATCTTTACTAATAGAGAAAAATAAAATCATTGTGAAAATTGAGCCAAGGGCGAGTTAAGCTGGTGGCTTCTGTGATGTATTATGGAAAAAATATTGAAAATTTGACAGTTATTGTAACGATTGTCTTTTTCTTTGATTAATTGTAAATGAATATTTATAATTTTGTGTAGATAATCACTATAGTTACATGTTTGTTATTTATATCAGAACAAAAACTCATATTTTCAAATATACTATGCTTCGTGTGAAAGTAAAGACCTTATAGTTACCCGACAATTTCAGAGTACACCATATATGAAATATATATTTCTATTGGTAAATTACCTAGTCGTCTCTGTTTTTCCTTTATGCATGGCCTGATATGCTCATGTTTTCATGATGTTTTACGTTCACACAAAATACATTGTTGACATTTCCCTTTATTTCCCACAAATTATCCCACAAAGGCAGAAACTCAGAAGCATTTGTAATGTATATTGTCCGTTTGTTAACTCACAACTACAGAATTTCTGAAAACTTTAACCACCTCAAACTTCAAAATAAACATGCAGATTTAGTTATGTACAAAGTTTGAAACAGATATAAAATTTTGACCTCCACAACCTTGAAATGTGACCTTGGTACTTCAAAATCAGTAGGAATTTTCAGCAGATTTGCTGATTTTCAGTTTAGTGCCCACGTACAGAGACGTTGACCTTTGATTATCAAGATCAATACTACATTTCTCCCTCTTGTTTTACATGTAAGATATAGGAAGTATTTTAAAAGATCCTTCCATTCCAGGTTTTGTTGCTGTCCAGGTTTTGTTGATGCAGGCTGATGCAAAGATGCTCAAACTTTTCACTACTTGACCTTTAATTCTACTTACATTTAGTATCCGATTGAAAAGAAAGTGTTACATGTACACAAATATTTCTATTCCAAAGAGCAAGTCAACTCTCTTAGAAAATGTTGACAAACACACATGCATATTGACCTACGAGGGCCGATTAATATGATGTGAACCTCGGTTTTCTGGGTTGCAGAAGGTATTCTGCTGACAGATTATCTCCAAAAAGGACATACAATCAATGACACATACTATCCTTCACTTCTGACACAGTTACTGGAAAAAAATAAACTTAAGCGCCGCAGAAAGCTCACTTGTTAAAGGCGTGTTGGTCCATCAAGACAATGCTCCAGTTCACAAGTCTGTCACTGCCATGGCTGTCATTCATGTTTAAGGCTTTAATTTGATTGAGCATCCACTTTATTCACCTGATCTTGCTTGATCAG
The DNA here is from genome assembly GCA_028142955.1 of Pinctada fucata. NCBI lineage: Eukaryota > Metazoa > Mollusca > Bivalvia > Pterioida > Pteriidae > Pinctada > Pinctada fucata. The sequence continues at coordinate 7,699,294 of AP027103.1, forward strand.
ACTTTCATCTATTCCCAAAACTGAAAGCAGCTATTTCTGGCACCCATTTTCAGTCTGATGATGACGTCATACTTGCAGTGGATGGCTTTCTGACCAGTCAAGATAAGGAGATATTCCTTCAATGGAATATTATGCAATAAAATTCTCTTTCATCTAGAGTAATCAATACATTGTACTCTTTTATCATGTACATGTATATATCTATAATATATCATTACATGACATAATTTAAGGGTGACTTAGATAAACGATTCACTGATAATACAATGTAGGTGTTGAATTAAAACTGGTTTTTTTACGCAATCTTACTTATGAAATTGATCAATCTTAAAAATCAAATTTAAAAAATTAAATTCTCCAGGAATGCTATATTTGAAAATGACAATTTATTCCAATTTTATCAACATTCAGAATGCTTCAATAACAAATGTTTCAATAACAAACAATCAGAAAGTGAAATCATCTGAATTTTTTTCTATCCTCTACAAATTCACAAAAGAACCTAACTGATGTAAATATTTTAAATATGCTACTTATGTCACCTGTGTCCGGATCCCAGTACCCTACAGCTAGTCTCCATATACATTATCCTGATGTCAGAACTGCATACAGTTTCTTATTCAGCATTTCTCACAATATCATGTTTATCACTTTACGTGCATACACTATGGACTTTGACCCTATCTCTGGGATGATTGTTTGTCACTTTACATGCATACACTATGGACTTTGACTCTCTGGGATGATCTGCCACACCTTATAGGACCATGGGGCTACATCTGTCCTCCTCTCACTGCTCTTTGTACCGTACCTGTCCACACAACTAACCTAACCAGTCGTCTGATCTACTCTAGTCCTCTAAGTATTAGACTCCTCATGCGTGTATCCTGAGGCAATACCCTTCCTGCCTTCCACAGCTTTAATGATAGGAGTCTCTCCAAGCTGCTGGTCAAGACCCTTCCATGATCTAGCGGACAGGAACTCACCTTGGTAAAGAAGGATAATGAATGCATCAACATTTTAAAAAACAGAACAACTTGTGTTACCAGTTCCTTTAAAGATGGCGAGTAACTACCAATAAAATGAAGCTAATTATTTTAACATAGTGTGATTGCAGGCTTTCAAATGGCTACATATTATCTGAATGACACTGTTTAGGTGATACCTGCAGTATCTGCCGATACATTGGACACTGCCATGGATTCATTCCTCAGTATGACAGCCGTAGACGAAAGTTCTGGGGTGTCTGTCTGTCCAAGTGTCCTCATCTTGCCAGATATCAGGGATACATCCATACTTTCTTCCTTTGTCTTCTCCGATATTTCAACATATTCCTCACCACCTTTGAAATATTAAAGAAAAAATTCAAATGCATTGGATTTATCAATTAACTATTGGAGCATTTCTGTTTTAATTTTACTTTTTACATGAACATTTGTCCAATAGGGAGATGAATTAATATAATTGTTTTTGCTTCCTTTTAAATCAGTCATTGTCAAATCAAATCATTCAAATCATTTAATCTTTGTTTAAACGAAGAACATTTTGTCTTAAGAATCCATTCATCTCTGTTATTATTGATGAAAACTGAAACTGTGAAGTATTTATCTTATTATTGTATGTGAGTCATGCGTTTTCACATTAAATAGTTGTAAACATTTCACCTGGTAGTAAGGATCTAAAGTCTGTTACGTAATTCCCAGTCCATTCTCTGTCAGAGTTACATGCCATCTCCATCTCAAATGGCGTAACAACAGGTTTATAAAATTCTGACGTATCAAGAAGTGAATTCTCTGGACATGCGACAAGCACAAACACATCTATCTCCATAAAATTGGCCAATTTTGGAACGTTCATTTTTCCAACCACAAACGTGTAACTTTTTTTACCTGCTGCATCTATGAAAGATTTGAGTCTATTTATCACTTGTAAATACTGGGCTACTCCAAGGGTTCCTACCACTATACCAACGATTCTTGCATCTTTAGCACGTTCTATCATGTAATATCGTTTCATTAACGCCTTATTTACATTTAAACTTTCTTTCCGTGCCGTTTTAAGTTCTGGATCATATGAACTGAATTTACATTTATTGAAAGTCATCATCAGATTTGTTAGTGTCAGGCTTTCCTTCCCGATGTAGAACATCTCACATTCATCAATACTAGTGCTGCTGGAGAGAATGAATGATCTACCGCACTTACAGACGACACGTTCAGAATTGTTACATGACGTTTCACTGATTTCAAGTTTCTTAGACTCACTCCAACTATCTTCTAGTATGGAACTTGTACTCTCAGTTTCTTGTGAAGATTTACTTAGCTCTTGACTAGGGTCATCCAATATTAATTGATGAGGTTTTGATTTGTTGCTTTCTGGTATACACAGTTTTGAAATCACAGTGTTGCTATGCGTCCTTGATATAGAATGAGCCAAGGTGTCTGAAAGTGAGAAAGAGTACAATTTTAGCTTTCAAGGAAAATACGTACATGACAATAGATTTATAGCAACAATATTAAGAAGAGATTTGGCAATTGCTAACCTCATCAAATGTGAACTCCTTAATTTTTGTTATGGTTAAACAAATAACACAAATATTTTCTGACTTTTAGGGAAGAAAAGGATTCATGCCTCTAATGTCCTTTTAATGTTTAACAACCTACATTTTCAGAACTTACAATGTAACTGTCAATTTAAGACTTAAAAAATGACTCTAAGCAGGGCTTTCACACAGTATTTTGAGAATGGGGCTGGGGCCTTTTAAATTGAGAAAAACAGCTAAATTTGAGCTGAATATCCATCCCAAATTAGCCCTAGTGATGGCCCTGCTCTATTCAGGAAAATTCTCTGGATTTGTGCTGTGTAACTTTATCAATTAATCTGACATTTCTTACTCAATTACAACAAAATCAAGTTTAAGAAAGCCCATACCAGTAGCATAAGAGTAAACTGTGTCATAGAATACTACAACTGTGGCCTGCTTGTCTGTATACAAGCTGCTGAATTGCTGCACACAGTCAGAGACATCTAGTGGTAGATGACCAAAAACATAGAGGACGGGTAAGCGTCGGGTGGGGCTCAGACATGCGTGGCCATAATGTATGACGGAGTCGGCGGAATAATGCTGAGCTGCTATTTCATCTACACAACAACTGTAATACAATGTTTACTTAGTGTTGGAAAATACTAAATAAGAATACCTAGAAGTAAGCAATACATGTTAGGGCTTGTCTTTAGATAAATTCTTTATTTTCAGAATGTTTCATTTGCACTTGAGTTCCACATTTTATATCAGAATGTCTTCCTATCCAAAGTTACTGCAAAAAACTTCAATTCAGAGTCTTAATACATAAATGTGTCAGATGATGATTAAAATCCATCAATTCTACTTACCTTCCATATGAGGTATCACCTAGAATAACAATGTTAGAAGATGTCCTTGACCTCAAATGACTAAGCACTGAGGTAGAGTCACACATCAGCTCATCTGGAAACTGGAGTGCAACCTAAAGAGAAATACACGTTATAAAATCTTACAGTTGAAAAATAATATGGTATAAAACAAATTTCACCAGACAGTGTTCATGAAATCTGTAAGCATGGCATCAAGTTTCCAGTACCATTAGTTTCAATCACCATCATAAAGTTTTACCAAAACCTCGTAATTCTGGGGCAAGGAGGTTGTCCAAAATGTAATACACAAACAAAGGTGACTTTCAAAATCCATTACTGAGTAAGTCTCGGTCATTACACCTTTGTAAGATATTAGATCGACACTTTTAAAAATATAAAAGTGCTTGGAACAATTTACATGTACTTATACACATGTAGTGAACTTCTATATTTTTTAACTTAACCTATATTCCAGAAAACCCAAAGGAATACTTTTTATTATTTAACATGTTTAATGTATCAAGCTGCAGCAAAATTTATCAAGCTCTTGAGATTGCTAACAGAATAATCCAAATTCCCCATAGTGAACTTGACCTTTAACCTTGATTATCAATGAAGTTTCACCTTGAAACAGTAATGAACTTACCACCTTATACTGCCCCTCATTAATCCATTCCACACAATGAACTTACCAACTTATATTGCCCCTCATTAATCCATTCCACACATCTATGGAACAGTAATGAACTTATCACCTTATACTGCCCCTCATTAATCCATTCCACACATCTATGGAGCGGTAATGAACTTATCACCTTATACTGCCCCTCATTAATCCATTCCACACATCTATGGAGCGGTAATGAACTTATCATCTTACACATCTATGGAGGGGTAATGAACTTACCACCTTATACTGCCCCTCATTAATCCATTCCACACAATGAACTTACCACCTTATACTGCCCCTCATTAATCTATTCCACACAATGAACTTACCACCTTATACTGCCCCTCATTAATCCATTCCACACAATGAACTTACCACCTTATACTGCCCCTCATTAATCCATTCCACACAATGAACTTACCACCTTATACTGCCCCTCATTAATCCATTCCACACATCTATGAAGCAGTAATGAACTTATCACCTTATACTGCCCCTCATTAATCCATTCCACACATCTATGGAGCGGTAATGAACTTACCACCTTAAACTGCCCCTCATTTATCCATTCCACACATCTATGGAGCGATAATGAACTTACCACCTTGAACTGTCCCTCATTAATCCATTCCACACATCTATGGAGCAGTAATGAACTTACCACCTTAAACTGCCCCTCATTAATCCATTCCACACATCTATGGAGCAGTAATGAACTAACCACCTTATACTGCCCCTCATTAATCCATTCAACATAATGAACTTATCACCTTATACTGCCCCTCATTAATCCATTCCACACATCTATGGAGCGGTAATGAACTTACCAACTTATATTGCCCCTCATTAATCCATTCCACACAATGAACTTACCACCTTATACTGCCCCTCATTAATCTATTCCACACAATGAACTTACCACCTTATACTGCCCCTCATTAATCCATTCCACACAATGAACTTACCACCTTATACTGCCCCTCATTAATCCATTCCACACAATGAACTTACCACCTTATACTGCCCTTATTTAATCCATGCCACACAATGAACTTACCACCTTATACTGCCCCTCATTAATCCATTCCACACAATGAACTTACCACCTTATACTGCCCCTCATTAATCCATTCCACACAATGAACTTACCACCTTATACTGCCCTTATTTAATCCATTCCACACAATGAACTTACCACCTTATACTGCCCCTCACTAATCCATTCCACACAATGAACTTACCACCTTATACTGCCCCTCATTAATCCATTCCACACATCTATGGAGCAGTAATGAACTAACCACCTTAAACTGCCCCTCATTAATCCATTCCACACATCTATGGAGCGATAATGAACTTACCACCTTAAACTGCCCCTCATTAATCCATTCCACACATCTATGGAGCGGTAATGAACTTACCACCTTAAACTGCCTCTCATTAATCCATTCCACACATCTATGGAGCGGTAATGAACTTACCACCTTAAACTGCCCCTCATTAATCCATTCCACACATCTATGGAGCAGTAATGAACTTACCACCTTATACTGCCCCTCATTAATCCATTCCACACATCTATGGATTTCATACACCGTTTCAATTTGATTTTCGGGTATTTTATCCTGGCTGGGTTTGTCAACATCTCTACTCAGGACAGCCTCATCTGGGGTACTAAAGGCACTCGTACTCATCCCAGGCTCCGAGGTCTGATAGTCAAATTGATATAAGATGATTAATATTGATTTTCTGGCAAGTACTTTAATTGAATTTAAAGTTAAAGACCCTATATTCTATAGATAGTAAAATGGGATAAGTATGACTCGCTGTCCCCAAATATAGATTTTAGTATGACAGTGTCAGATCCGTAGGCACAAGTAATCCGTTTTGCCATACTGGCGGGTGTTTTGTTGCTGCTGTTGACCAATAGCTCTAGCAGTCAACTGCAGCCATAGGGACTTGAATCCTTCTTTAAAAATTTGTTACCCCAGTGTATACATCCATAGAAAAAAGACAGGGAAATATGGGAGCATAAGTTATTTTTTCTACTGGGTGTATACAAGGGTTAACAAATTTTTGAGAGGGATTCTAGTTCCTGTGACTGCAGCATAACAAAACGGCCCGCACCAGAATGGCAAAAGGGATTAAGGCACAAGTTGAGACTTTATTCTTGGTCAAATAAAGTATGTAAAGGGTGGGAATAACATCAGATCAAGCTATTATAGTTTGATTGGACCATAATAGCTCCATGTAGCTATCATAAAACTAATTTTTCTTAACAACAAAAACTGTGTTTGTGAAACATGAATGCCCCCATTCACATCTTTTAAGTAGGTCAACCTGATGGGAAAGAAGTAATGTTAAGAGTTTTTCAAAAGTAGGTCAAAGATCAAGGTCACGAGGTAAAATATTTTGTTATGGATGGAAAGGTCTTGTGACAAGGAATACACATGTGAAATACGAAAGCTCTACTACCTTCCAATCTAAAGTTATGGCCAATGTTTAAGTTTATCAGAAAACCGGCAGACAAACTGACAGACATACCAAAAACTATCTGCCCCGGCCCCGAAACTTTGTTTTTGGGGGCATGAAAATTAAAATTTTTTTGTAAAGAAAGCCATGTAGAAATACCAACAAACAAGGATGTAAGAAACCTCAAATTTTTCAGTTTTCAAAAACTTGTTGCTCATTGTTGTGGTCTATATTTGAATATACATGTCTTAAGTATCAAAAGTTATATACTATACATAGAGTACAAATGAAATAAGTGACTATTTTATTTTTTAATTTTTGATTTTAGATTAATTTCATACTGGAAAATGTTAAGTACTGGTAAGCCATAGCTCAATAAAACTTTAATAGCTCGATCTGAAGTTTTCCCGACCCATGATGATGCAAGATGAGGAAATGAAGTATAATTTTATTGAAGAAGTTTAAAGGAAATTATATTGTCCTGTAAAATTTGTCTATAAAAAAATGTACAACGATCAATATTTCATTTAAGTGATGAAAGTTTTCAGTCTGGGTAAATGAATTCTTGAGAAAATTGTATACAGCTAGTACCCTTTTACAATATAGAGATATTGACCACGAGTCGTCACATGTCGTGGACATCTGAACAATATTCGTGAGTACTATATCAAGTAGTTTTCTATTTTAAGTTCGTACACTTTTCTATGTTCAAACAGCAAATTTGTAATAATAATTATAATCATGATAATCATTTTGTATTTGTCCGATTGTTAATGGAGATGTTTTGCCGAGTAATTCTACAGTTTCTGTAATCGAAATATTCCTGACACGCTAACTTTGTGTTGAGTAAACCCTTAAAAAAATCTTTGGTCTTATCACATTCACAGGAATCTATCTATCTAGTCTATCTTCTGACTCTTCTTTTGAAATTTTAAGCTGTCAACCACCTAAAGTGCTCCGAGCCGGTATTGAACCGGGATCGTTGGCGTGGAATGCCAGAGCGTTACCGAGTGAGCTAAAGGGTCAACCCGATAGTCCAGTCATTTAACACTCTGGTCTATCGGAGGATCGTAATCCCACAACACTCTTCCCTCCTTTCTTTGAGGAGGACGGTGGTGTACCCCGTATTTTTTCACTCTTATCTCCTTTTGGAAGGAGGCGGTGGTGTCCCCGCTATGTGTGACTTAGCACACTGCCATTGTTCACCTCGTTGCCAGTAAAGTGCTCCGAGCCGGTATTGAACCGGGATCGTTGGCGTGGAATGCCAGAGAGTTACCGAGTGAGCTAAAGGGTCAACCCGATAGCCCAGTCATTTAACACTCTGGTCTATCGGAGGATCGTAATCCCACAACACACCCTAGCTATATTCTTATCTTTTTACCTTTTAACACCTGCACACCCTTCACAGAGTACTCGTTAACGAGGGCATGAAGTACAGAGAGATAGAACCTGTCGTTTCGAAAAAGTAAATAATATTTGGCAAGGAAACAAGAGATTCTCGGTGTTACTTTTATACGAACGGTCACTCAAACGATATGTCATGGTATTGCCATATCAACAACATATCTTATCAGTAGCGATCTGTTCACGCCGTTGAATAGTCATCAATTGTTGATGGTTCAACGTACCATGTAGATTAATTTCAATGGAAACTGAGGAGCTTCTTTAATTTTTGTCTAGCGCAACCTTTTGCGCTAGACAAAAATTAAAGAAGCTCCTTAGTTTCCATTGAAATTACCATGTAGATGTGGACTTGGCCTGGGATTTTATATTCTTTATTAAAGATGGTAAATGTGCTGATCGCTTCCTGGTTATTTGCCACGACTTCGATAATCTTCAAAGTTCAAAAATTCAAAATTCTTTTTGCACGTTTCTGTTATTGTCTGTGTTACCTACAAGCATAAAGCGCATCGAAGAGATTCAGCTTTAATGTAAACGTTCAAATGAATTTAAAAATAAGGGGCGTGGCACTGATAAGTGATTGTATTCGAATTGAACTTATTTCGAGCATAAACACAGAATTATCGATAAATCATGAAGATGGAAAATAAAATGTTCGGATTTGCCAAAAACTATGAATTTACCATAGATTCATCTTTGAATTATCTTTCTTTGTCCAATGAATGGACCCCCAGCTGAGTACTCCGTTTTTTGAACTATCGTCTGTTACTAAATGAAGAAAAGGTGTTGAATATTTCCATTTCTTTCAGGGACGTATAGTTATAAAAGGGATATGCAACTCCCCGATTCCCCCCTCAAATCTCGTTTATTTCTTTGATACAGAAAAACTATGGGACTCTTATAGTGCTCACGTCTGTTTCTGTCGAGCTTGAAAAAATTCCAAGGGTTCATGCATATATACTTTACTTACTTCCAGAGTGCTGTGAGTGTGAAAAGTCGCTTTTGATATGAAAAATTTGGTAGAAGTTCATCCTTTTTCCTAATTACCCAGGAATGACATTGGAAGATAATTTATACTATATATTGTCGGTTGTAAAAGCTATGAACAGAGCTTATGTTCTATGATATTTATGTACACAGTGCCAACTTTAAATCGTACATATTACTTCATTACCTACTTAGTTACAAACTCCCCTAAATTCATAATTCGCACAAAATACTGTTGTACACAACGCTTCGGTCGCGAGTCACAGTTGTTTTTTTTTTTTCTCTCTCTCTCTCTAAGCTACGCGCATGGAATTGATCATGATTTACCTGAGATTATGATATAAGTATATATACAAGTACGTCCCTGTTGATACTTTGAGAAAAATTGAGTTTATAATTTCTTGGTACAAGTTTTGATTAATTCTTTCAGCCATTAATAGACAGTCCTGAGTGCACATTTTGTTCGTCCGACATTTTTCAAGAAGAAAGATTTTTAGTGTTGCACAGAATTTTCCCATGATCAAATGTTTGCATACCCCAATGCAATCGCATGATATTAGAAACTAGACTATAAAAGAATATTACGTGACCTTGACCTTAACCTTGAAACTGACCTTGACCCGCATTGTATCACGGTCGAATCTTACCATATAGCACACGGGTGAGATATCATAGCTTGATCACAAACTCTTTCCTCAATACAAACCCTCTCGTCTACAAATCTGTATTTTAAAATACATACTTGTAAAGAGGAAATGATTTGTAATAAGGAAAGGGTTTGTGACAAGTTTACAAGTTTATTTTGTTTCTCATCATCAACATATTGAGAAAATATATATACATTACAAAATCAAATCAACTTAATGCATGCGCTATACTACTTAAATTTCTACATAAGTTTCTAACCTGGTGGGTTAACTCTCTCGTAAACAATATCAATGAATTTACAAAGATTAATGACCAATTTTAAACTTCTTCAAATTCAATAACATCATTTAAGAACAGATAAATTTGCAGCATGAACCAGACATGCACATTTCGGGTACTTAATCCTCAATCTAAACAATGTAATATATGGCCAAAGAGTGTGAAAATTATTGTGTCCAAAAATGTACCGAAAGACGTAGCAAGCAGGATGAGTGGGATATGATGCTACAGGAAATTTTGAAAACATATTTTTTTAGTGCAATGAAGATTGGCAACATGTGCCCTCGGGGAGTCTTGGTCCACCAGCAGTGACACTCGCCAAGATTCGTCTTCAAATTTAATAGAATCATTTAAGCTATGATACCTCGCCCCTGTGATTTAAGCTATGATACCTCGCCCCTGTGGTTTAAGCTATGATACCTCGCCCCTGTGATTCAAGCTATGATACCTCGCCCATGTGATTTAAGCTATGATACCTCGCCCCTGTGATTTAAGCTTTGATACCTCGCCCCTGTGATTTAAGCTATATGATACCTCGCCTCTGTAATTTAAGCTAAATGATATCTCGACCCTGTGATTTAAGCTATGATACCTCGCCCCTGTGATTTAAGCTATGATTCCTCGCCCCTGTGATTTAACCTATGATACCTCGCCCCTTTGATTTAAGCTCTGATATCTCGCCCCTGCGATTTAAGCTATGATATCTCGCCCCTGTGATTTAAGCTATGATACCTCGTCCCTGTGATTCAAGCTATGATACCTCGCCCCTGTGATTTAAGCTATGATACCTCGCCCCTGTGATTCAAGCTATGATACCTCGCCCCTGTTATTCAAGCTATGATACCTCGCCCCTGTGATTCAAGCTATGATACCTCGCCCATGTGATTTAAGCTATGATACCTCGCCCCTGTGATTTAAGCTTTGATACCTCGCCCCTGTGATTTAAGCTATATGATACCTCGCCTCTGTGATTTAAAAAAATTTAAACTTTATTTATTTTACAACGTTTAACAAACAAGTTACACAACTTATATTAATGTCTCACGTTGGCTCAGATGTTGGCGTGAGGGGGTCCAAGGAGCAGGAGGAAACCGGAGTACCCGGAGAAAAACCCCCTGCAGAGGCCTGGGTGGGGGACCACCTACCCTCCCACATAAGACCTTTTGCCGAATCTGAGATTCGATCCCGGGACCTTAGAGGTGAGAAGCGAGCGCGCTACCACTGTGATTTAAGCTATATGATATCTCGCCCCTGTGATTTAAGCTGTGATACCTCACCCCTGTGATTTAAGCTATGATACCTTGCCCCTGTGATTTAACCTATGATACCTCGCCCCTGTGATTTAAGCTCTGATATCTCGCCCCTGCAATTTAAGCTATGATATCTCGCCCCTGTGATTTAAGCTATGATACCTCGCCCCTGTGATTCAAGCTATGATACCTCGCCCCTGTGATTTAAGCTATGATACCTCGCCCCTGTGATTCAAGCTATGATACCTCGCCCCTGTGATTAAAGCTATGATACCTCGCCCCTGTGCCATATAATAGTTGATCATCCATGTGAGTTTGATTCAGTTACAAAGTAGGTTATAGTCATTTTTGTAAAAGTGTTACAGTCAGACTTACATACAGACGGGCAAACGGACACTGGATACTATCTTTATGTTGCCCTTGTCGTGTTTGCGTTGCAGGCGACTTTTTAAAAAATTCTTAAATACATGAGCATACCTAGGCTATGAAAATTTTATAGAGAATGGGAGGTGGTTTCAATCCGACTTAAGGGTGAGGGGCGTCCTATGCTTTACACGTGAAAATGAAAATATGATAGTAAGCATTTTGCAGGTCGATTTTGCTTGATTTACTCCTTACAAATATTTTCAAAAAATGTCCATTCAGCTCGTTCTGTCGTCATAAAAGGTATACACACCTTTATTTCTTTAATCTAATGAACAAAGATACGGGGGTTCAGTGTGGCATTCAAAGAGAACTCGTGCGATATAGACGATGTATTTATTAAACCGCACGTTAGGATGTAAAACGTTATACGTGCATATCTAAATGCACATTGGATTACAGATATTATACAAAAGAACTCAGATTTAGACAGATACACCTGAATGCATGTTCATTACACGATCCATATTCTTTGCACTCATTATGTCATAGGAAAACCGAGTTTAATGGTATGACTACTTAAAACCTGTAAATATTTTAAGGTAAGTTAAGAAATTTATCTATGAAAATGTATAAGAACATCATCAAAATCAAAATAATTCATGGTCGGTGGTATTTTTCTGATTCCTATCGTGAATTAATATCAAACTACATGTAATTAGTAAAAAGGCACAGTTTGAAGCTATTCTTTAGGGAAATGGATCCCTTTTAGCTCACCAGAGCTTTTGTCATAGTGCGTCGTTTCACGTCCCTACATGTATCCGCCTGTCCTCTACCGTCAGTTTTTCATCCGCAACCGCTACATAAAATTCCATGAAAACTTACAAAGCAATTTATAGTAAACAAAGTATATCAGCAGGTTTGTGATTTTGAGCTGATAAGCAAATTTTAATTAAATTTAATTAAATTTGGTACGAGGGCTGATTGATTTGTTTTGAGGCTCGTATTGATGGATTTGAATTTTATCTACATAATCCTTTCAGTATCTATACACTTTTGCCACCGGTGTTTAAGGGCATCAATACCACTTTTAAAGAACTCCTTATCTTGACTGGTCAGCAAGTATGACGTCATCATCGGGCTGAAAGTAGCTCTCTGCTTTCATGGAGCAAGATCAGGTGAATAAGGCGGATGTTCAATTCAATTAAAGCCACAATCATGAATGACAGCCATGGAAATGACAGACTTGTGAACATTCAAAGGTTCCAAACTTGAACTACTTTAACTTTAACTTGTTATCTTTCCACGGCGCTTGAGTATAATATTTTCCCGTAACTGCGTCAGAAGCGAAGCATAAGAATATGTGCAACTGATAATTGTTGCTGGAGATAATCTATCAGCAGAATACCTTCTGCATCCCAGAAAACTGAGGCTCACAACATATCAATCAGCCCTCGTATATATACTAAGGCCGATGAGAATTGGCTTATAATGTGAATTCATATTATCGTTGCACAGAATTTTATGAAATTTTTCAGGAAGCAAGAACTCAAGCTCCAGTTTTTGGAGCTTGCCAAGGTAGCTGGCTTCGAATGGCTGACGCAGAATATATTATTTAAACGTAAATTGGCTTAATGAGAAAGGACATTTTGAGGATTAGGTTTATTGCTTGGGTTTCTAGAACTTAGAAATAAAATTATTTACAAATATGCAGCATATCTATAGAATATTTTTTTTGTAGTATATTTGTTTGTTTGTTTTTTTCTTCATTTTTTAAAACATTTTGAATTTGAATTTAAAGCTCTCGCCACAGAAATACCAACCCCCTATCCCTTCAGCTCTAAAAGATGTACATGTAGATCAACTTTTTTGTTTGTTGTAAGTAGGTCAGAGTCCATGGTCAAGGTCACCAGGTCAACGTCAAAGTACAAAACGAAAGCTCTGGTCACAGTTTGAATTGAATTGAGCATTGAACCCCTTTGGCTTTGGCACACATAGCTTATTAATAACTTACATTTTGTAAAAGTAGGTCAAATTCAAAGTTAATCCGAGGTCAATGTCACTAGGTTTATACGAAAAGATATGGTATTGTCATGCTTAAATAATTGCGTAGTTTCTGAGAAACTTTCACCAAAATGTAGACAGACAGATAGACAGGTTTTGAGCTGCTAGGACTGAATTTCGAGGTGCACCCCGAAAGTCGGGTTTTCATCACAAGTACTATATATCTACTCATGACTTTCATCACAAGTGCAGTTCAGTGAGTGCGGACAGCCTGCTCCGGACGGACGGATGGATTGACAGCCGGACATCGTCAATTGATCTATAGTGTAATACACTGGGATAGTTTCAAGTTGAAATAGTTATCTCTCTGTCATTTACCGTTGGAGGGATATACGTAACGCCACCGTGAGGGTGCGAGTGTGTGTGTGTGTGTGGGTTCCCTGAAAGCCCGTGGACACTCTAGAGGTCACAGTTTACTTCTAATCTTTATGAAACTTTGTATGTAAGTTGTCAGTGGTGAGAAAACGACACCTATATATTGTCAAGGTCAAAGGTCAGGGTCACACAATTGGTTATAAAAGAATAACCTTGTGGATACTCTTGAGGTCGCAGTTTACTTCAAATCTTCATCAAACTTTGTAAGCAAGTTGTTTTTGGACAACGACATCTTCTGATTTCAAGGTCAGAGGTCAAAGGTCAAGGTTACAATTGGTGATAAATGAACAACCTTGTGGACACTCTAGAGGTCACAGTTTAATTCTAATCTTTATCAAACTTTTTATGTAGGTTGTCTTTGGACAACGATATCTATTGATTTTCAATGTCGGAGGTCCAACATTAAATTCACATGTACAACTGGTGATTTTAAAAGAAAAACCTTATTATATGGACACTCTAATTCCAATCTTCATCAAACTTTGCATATCAGTTGTCCATGATGAGACGACAACACTTATTTATTTTCAAGGTCAGAGGTCACAATTGTCGATAAAAGCAAAACCTTTTGGACACTCTAGAGGTCACAGTTTACTTCCAATCTTGATCAAACTTTGTTTGTAAGTTGTCTTGATGAGAAGATGACATCTATTGATTTTCAAGGTCAGAGGTCAAGGCCACAATTGGCGATAAAAAATCTTATGGACAATGTGAATCTAGAGGTCACAATCTTCATATAACTTTGCATGTAAGTTGTCCAAGGTGAGAAGTCGACATCTATTGATTTTCAAGGTCAGAGGTGAATGTACAATAAGCGATATTAAGATAAATATGAGAATGGTACAATAAGCGATATTTAAAAAAAAAAAATAAGTATGAGATTTTTTGCCACGTGGGGGGATGCTACGCTTTGCGTTGTTTTGTTTTTATTTGAAGGAATTAAAAAAAAATGTATATTTGCTCTCTCTTCGAAGTGAAATCCCAATCAGCAAAACCGTTTTGGGTCCGTAAATTACAAACGACACGGTTAGTTCCTACAAACTCTAACTTCTCAAGTGCGAAGAAGCACGAAGATCATGCTATTATTCCAGTATAATAATATACTGTAGTGTACTGTATGCTTGTAGTATTACTGGGGTGACTGTTTGATCCTTAAGGTGAGGGAGTTTTCTTTTCTTTTTTTTTGAAAGAGAGAAGAGAAAAAATCACTTAAGCAAGACAATGTCATTTTTTGAAAGTTTGATCAAAGATACGTCCGATGCACAAGTTTGGTACATGTATCATGATTACATTTTTGATTCACCTAGGGGCTTATGCATATGATAGCTGTATCATGATTACATTTTTTGTTAAGCCCCTAGGTGAATCAAAAATGTAATCATGATACATGTAGCACTTATACTTTGCTCAATATTGGCTTTTGAAAGCAAAATCATTCAAGTGGAAAAAGTAGGCCAGATGCTGCATCCGATGCATGGGTCCATCTCGGCATCCAAAGATGAATGACTTGTGCAAGCTTGGTTACTGTAGCATCAGTACTTTGTCAGATACTGAGCTACCCCAAACTTTTTAACCAAGCCACTCTGAGCTACCCCAAACTTTGTCAGATACTGAGCTACCCCAAACTTTTTAACCAAGCCACTCTGAGCTACCCCAAACTTCTCAAGAGGAAAATGTAGGTCAGATGCAGCATCCGATGTATGGGTTCACCTCAGCATCCCAAGATGAATCACTTTGACAAGTGCAAGTTTGGTTACTGTAGCATCATTACATCACCCCAGTCTATTCTTGCCTACTTTACGTACTTGTCCCAATAAAATCTTTTTTTATTGGGACAAGTACGTAAAGTAGGCAAGAATAGACTGGGATTTTCTCGAGGGTACTTGTCATTTTTTTTTAATTATATGGGGCCTTTAGGGATACACCTCCATAACTTCAAGTGAAGTCTCTGTGAAAAAAAACGTTCCGGGGTCTTGTAAACAGGACTAAAAAATACCCTCAGTGATTGGGAAGGGCATTTGTCATTGCGCGATACTAGTCCCATTTGTTTGCAAAATTACCCATTGAAGACCTTAGAATACTGAGAAATAAACAGTAAATAGTCTAACCCGACATACCCCCCCCCCCTTCCCTATTCCCTTCAGAATGAAATGACCATCCCCTCAAAACTACCAACTCCAAATAATAAGGTCTACTGACTCAACTGTAAGTATAGTGATAAATGTAAACATGTACAGCACATGGAATATAGTACAAAGCAGTATATACGATATATTAAAACAATGAATTCTGTCTAGTTGTCAAAATAAAAAAAAGCATTGTCGTCCCTCTCGCATGAAAATTAATTGTTAAAAAAATTTCATAAACATCGTTTCATGGACTGAAATTTATCCTTGCCGGACTGGACCACACAATCCACTCAGTTTGGTGTTCCTTTTATTTATTTTTTTTTCAGTATGCCGAAACTACTGCTTCATAAGGTTTTTGTTTGTTTAAATTTTAGTTTCAAGTCCTTTGTATTTGCTCTGAATGTTTGTTTTAAAGTTTACTGCACCATGCATTTATTATGTAAATCAATATTATTGATACCCAATGACCTCGCTGGATGACATCACTTGTTCCTATTCTGATGTGACTGGCGAAGCGGCCATTTTCTGCTGTATATCTACTTTTCTTTTGAAAAATCTTTCTTGTCACCAGATCACCTACAGATCGCAGTAAGCCTCTTATGTGTTTGATCTTTATTTTATTGTCTGATCTGTGTTACGGAGGTATTCTTATTCTAACGGAGAGAAAAGGTGTGTGAGTCAGACGTTTTTATTGACACACCGGTGTAACATGCTCTCCCCAGCACACTTGACTTTGCGTCTTGCGTCTTGCGCCTTGCCTGTCAGATTAGGTGATTACTTCTCATTTGAGCGATTTTTTTCTTCATTGCAGAGAATGGATTATTGAGAAAATCAGAAAGGATTATGTAGATGTGAAGATTCTTAACTGACAGAGATCGGAAACATTCCAACAGATTATTTTGTCGAATACCAACCATGTCGGAACATTATTATCAGGAGTATGGTCATGGAACTATTCCCCTCCCCCTCAGCGTTCTACAACTTGACCCCGCGGACAGGGCGGTGCTCAAAATAGCAGGTAAGTAATACAATTTCGCCACAAGAGCAAAGAATCGCATATGGATCTTATTATTGTAATATTTGATACATTGTATATTCCCCTCCCCGTGCCTCTGATGTATGTTAACTAGAAATCGATTACCCACGTGCGTTGGATAGGGTGATCTCTATTTTCACTTTCGTATCGCAGACCATTGTCATTGGTGGTGAATGTTTGCGTTTCCAAACAAACTGTTTATCTTAAATACACATTTATATTGACCGACTTAAAGGCCATCAATCGAACTTCGGATGTTGAACAAGGAGTAATATATATATATAATTTACCAAGTATATTGGTTTCGACACCACGTTGTTTTGTGACCCTTTAAATTAATCTATGCCATATCGGGGCACGGATTGCCAAATTTGGACTAAATATAGTTCATTGAGACGTCATGTGTGAAAAGGACAGGTAAACACAGGTAATCTTTGGCTGGTTAGCACTGACATTCGCGCACAAGGACACGGTTCATTTGTCCTATGAGTGGCATCTTTAATGGTAGATTTCATTTCGCTTGGGAACTAAGAAAGAAGCTACGTCAAGGTTTTCTCCTTGAACATAGGATCTTGACAAGATGCGACGAAATTTAAAAATCATCTTCAAGCTAGATGATTAATCTCTGTGGGGAATACGATGGTTTATTTTCGGTATTTCACCATATTTGGATGTTGAACAAGGCTTTTTACATTGCTCTATATTAGCAATCTGGGATTTAAATAAATTTAAGTGGTGACTCACAGAATATCACCACTAACGGTTGGATTCTACTGTCGGCAAAATATTGATTGGTGCATTAACGTTATCATATCTTTAGAATCAACAGAAAGTGATAACCTATGGTACAGGTCAGTGTACACAGATGGGAGGGATGTCTATTTCACTATCTAAGTGCATACCTGTAGTTGATACAAATGGATATATTTAGTACTTCCTTACCTTAAAATAGGATAAAATTCTCAGAATGAGTACTTCATCGTATTCCGACCCAGGGGAAGTGCCCCCTTCACCCCGGGCAATGATGCAATACGAGCAGAATCGACGAAAAGAAACAGGTGAGAAAGTGAGAGTTCTATGCACCTCGGTGTCACCTTGGCACACCGGGGCTTGGGGTGATCATGTATGATATTTATATAAAAGATATGTAGGTGTATTAAGTGGCGGTAGTGATTGATCTGCAAGTATACCTATATAATGGACTTCAATGTCCTCGTATTTCCTTCACAGTCTAACACACTAGTGATTATAATTATTGAGCTGTATATAATAATCTTAATATGCTGGCATTCCATCAAGCTTTATAATATGCATGCTGAATATGTAGCAAGCGAATCTATAAAAGACCACTCCAAATTTTGAAACCTTCTTACATTCATCTTTCTGACCAAACAAATATCGACGGGTGGTAAAGAAAGTCAGTAGGTGTACATTTCAAGTTTGACCAAATTTGACCTTTTGGTCATAACGCATGTTATAAAATATCATAGCCCAAAGAATGCATAATAAAACAATGTATGTCGAAGCAACAAAGAGAAATTTTATACGACATTTGGTAATGCACTTTAAGTTAGCGAAGGATTAGTCCACAGGTAGTTGGTCAGATTATATCATAAATGGGAGGGAGGGAGGGGGGGGGGAGTGGAGAAGATCTACGTAAAATTCGAGCATACTTATGACTTGGTTTCACTTTGCATTATCTATATTATACCTATTACATTGTGCCTATATCACAGTTTTTCCCCATGTCATGGCATAGTGCAGTGACCAGTGCATGTGAAGGGAAACATACTGACAAAAGTATAAGATAAGAATATTGTCATGACATACATTTCATATCAGAGAGAAATGAACAAACATGACATGGTCTCGATGGGCTATGAACAAATACTGTGTTTTCTTTCCTCACTCGATAGGTATGCGTAAGAACACTGGCTTTCTCTGTCTCATAGTGAAAGTTTAAGTATTTATTTACATTTTTATGAAGTTGACATCACCCAATAACAACAGAACAATGGAATGTTTGTTTAACTCGGTTACTTCTATTTTGTTACAATTTTGAATAGATCAACATCTTGTCAACGTTCGGATAGGTATTTAACTTTCGTATGCAAATTGATATAATTTTTCACTGAAACAGTTGCCCCCTTTAGCATCTGTCAAGTGTCCTACCCACGAATAAATCAAACATCCTTCTTCATATTCGTAAAGAAGTCATCCATGCGCTGATCCAGACAAGGGGGGGGGGGGCTCCAGTTTGACCAGGGGTTAGATAGATAATAAGCATATAATTTCCGTGAAAAAGAATGGTCGTTAATACCCGATCCTTCCTTACCGGTAGATCCACACCGGGCACTGGATAGGTTTCAGCTTTTTTCTCGATCTATCATCTGCAAAAAATAAATGTTTTTATAGAGGTCCAGGAACTTAGGATCCAGACCCCTCCCTTAATCCGTGCACGTTATCGTTGTGCTTTCCCTTCCCAAGACGCCCATCATACATTTACCTCTTTTTAGATATAAATCTATGAATGATAAAGCAGTCCTTCATGGCATTCAAAAATCTAAATCTTTGTACATAATAGGTCTATTTACTGACACGTATCCAGATTAAATATGTCAAATCAATATTGATGGTCTTGTAAATGATTCCGAGTATACAGTGAATGATGTTATTCTCCGATTTAGAGTCCTGATTTTACCATATCAAAGTTTATTTTCTCGTTTTCAGATGAGCGTGATGCAGTACAAAAGAAGACTTTCACAAAGTGGGCAAACAAACATTTACTTAAGGTAGGGACTGTCAAGGATTATGAAAAACCTCTATATATATAGCCTTAAGGACAATGTTCATTTGTGTGAAAATAGCGAAAAGGAGAGTACATGTACATAGATCATACCATTGAAAAATGAACGGCGCACATGGGTGTAGGGTCTGTTAGAGTTTTGTAAGATATATATTTAGGGTCATCGGAAGTTTAGGTCAAGGTCAATGTATTGGTCCAAATTTCTTCCGACGTTCGATAACCTGAGTAACCAAATCCTTTCTGAAAGGGAGATCGACCGGGGGAGTTTTTGTTTTGGTCAAATAAGGTAGTACTGTATTTGGTCACTAGTTGTGTGTTATTCTTCACGTACCTCTGTCATACCCTCGACGAGAAGACAGAGACAGTTTCATTTAATCAGATATCATCGAAATAAAAAAACAAAACAAAACAAAACAAAACAAAAACAATGATGCATGCACGCTAAGCGAAAATGACGCTTTTAAGAAACATTTTTGTGAGGAAAGTATGTAACTTTCGGAAAAAAAAATCGCATGAATATGTAGAAAATGAATAAAAAGTGACATCCTCGAAACTCCAGAATCAACATGCACTTGTCTACATGTTATACCTAAAATACGTCAGATGTATCAGTAATATGAAATAAAACAAAGATAAATACCATGTGGTATGTCAAACGAATGTACAAAATCTCACAAAAACATTTACAAGTCAGCTTGAGGAAAAGATGTATTGCTTTTTGCGGATAAACCGGTTTTGGGATGAACGTCTTGCATAGCCAGGACCTGAATTCATCAACGTGTCTAATTATCAAGTTAATTAGCTGCTTTGCATTTTTAGACGAGACATATTTTCCCATTGTTCATGTTGAAAAAAAGAAAGAGCTGGTATGTTGTTGTTTATTATAAAAGTTATCTGTTTGGAATTTGGGGGTATGATCCTTCCTTATGCTCAGTCGCCCCTCAATAACTCCATCCACCCGCGAATTTTCACGAGGTTCTAAGTTTCATAGGAAGATTTTACTGTCCATAAATTACTTTAGATAGCTACCGATGTGCTCTATATTCTTCCCCCTTTTATTCATTCTTGATGCGCTTCACGCTTTACCACAGACTGAACCTGTATTTGAGGTAGCAATTTTATCATTGAATATCTACTTTTTCAAAAGGTTTATTTTGAGGGATGAAATTTTGTTTACGTAGTTTATGCAAATATGACAATTTTTTTTTATATCTGAAAGTATTCTTACAATGCGTTTGCCCGAAGGAACTGAATGGTAGTTTTTGCGGATTTTAAAGGTTTTTGAACTTTAAGCATCAAAGATAGATTCATTTCGTATAAAGAACAAGTCAGGTCATACAGAGTATGAAACTAAAAAATAGAGTAATAAGGTCTAGATTTGACCCTTATTTTTTGTCTAAAGGCATTGTTATCGACATTTGAACGGACTTGCACGTACCTACATGGTCGTTGGAATGTCTTATTCGGCGTCAAAATCATATTTCAGAACTAAGTTTTGATTGTCTACAGGGACTACGTCACAAGAAGAACAGAAATTTACCCATATATGGTAATTCTACCTCCTTTTTGTGCAGAGAATGAGATGGAGGAGTAAAACCTCCTTATTTTTTTCTTCTATATTTTCGAATTTAAGTGTTTTCGTTAACATGTAATATGTAGCTCTTGAAACCCAGATGAAAACTGTACCAAAAGACACCATGTCGCTCCCATGATATCCAAACCCATTATTGCCCTTCCATGGGGTCTTAGGGTTACCATCTTCTCATTCACAAACGGCCATAAGGAGTATTTGATCTGGTAATTAAAGTCAAAGGAGGGTCCACACAAATGTGTAAAGGACCTCTTTTGTATAGCTAGCAAACAATGAGGAAAGGTTGTTGAAAGTGATCGATTTTCTGCAGTGTGAAAGGGCATATTAATACTACAGATGGACCTTTTAACCTCCGTATAAGGCATGTTAGATTTGGCTTTCCTTGCATGTTAGATCAGACCTACAGTTATTATACCGGTCTCCAACAGCACCTTGCTCTTCTTTGGTTGCCGAAATTTGTACTGAAGATGGTTCTCCTCAAAGATAAAAAAAGAGGGGGGGGGGGTTAATCCGTCTGAATCAGGGTTTGGTCGGTTTGTCATCCAAGCAGTCTATGAATTGTAAGTTGAAAGGAAAATTACTACTGGACATAGCAAAATGCAAGAAAGATCAACATATCCATAATCGGTGGATCACACAAGCTGACCGAGTACAGACAAGACAGTTATAATAACTTGCACGTTTTAAGATTTTACGATAAATTGCCAGGGATGTAGCAATCAATAATAATCACATTAATGCAATAAATGCATGCTGAAATAATTGTATTAGAAGTTGCTTCGGTGGTTTTCTTTCTTTATTCACGTGTATGTCCGTCTACAGACAAATGTATTGCGCTGTCCTTCTGTCCACAGGCGAAAGGATTGGATAAACATGTATGTATGCACACGCATATCCAGACAATCTTTCTGCCTATACTTCTGTCCAACAACTAGGATTAGGAAAATTAAGAGTCAGAATGACAAAAGGTAAAATCCAAATGGATCTACGAGGTCAGAGGTCAAAGGTCAGGGCCATACGCACTTTAAAATAAAACTTGCTGGATATAGACTGAAATAAGTAATGTTTGTCTTGGTCAGAGTTCAAGGTAGGCTACATAAGGCAATGGGCTGATATTATACCCTTGATTTTAATTCGTCGTAACTTTTTGTGTTTCTCTCTTACTGCACCAAGAACAGAATATATTTCTCGTTTCTTCGTATGAATGCTGGGGGCGTGTTGCCAGATGTTTCTCTACGTCTCCACCGTATGTTTCCTGAAATTCCATGATAATAGCCAAGTCGAGTTGATGGCAAGCCGATAAACGTATTGTGATCAAGAATCTGTTTTCATAACCATGTAATTTCTTTCTTTGTATAAAGACTTTTGGCTTAAATTGAAGCATGGTTTATCAAAAATCTGTCGGTCCATGTGTACTGTTGTATAATATTTCATATCCTTAACAGGTATCAAGGCCGAAAAAAAAAGGGGGGGGGGGGGAGGGGGTGGATGGGTCACCAACCACGTTTCGGGCAGTTACAATATGTACCTAAACCTAGCTTTACAGTTTTCCACAAAACATGTATTGCAAACAAACAATCAGATTTATGCTGAATCTTCAGGAAAGTAAAAGTGCTGTTATTTTCAATTTGTTTCGTTTTTCGTCATGCTCATAAGCTAGCTATCATTCGAGACAAAGAAACTATGATTAATTACGTTCATTCTATTTGGTGCATAAAATAACAATTACAAGTAATATACTCCTCGCCTGGTCAAGGTAATTTACATGTAATGACAGTTGTCCCATCTGCTAGGTGACTTGTCCTTGTACAGTTTGCTGACCACCACTGTCCATCACTGACCGCTCGCGGCCCTGGACAGTTTTATGAGTTAGACAGTGCAGATGTAATGGAGTATTTATATACTTTGGCTACTTAGGTGTGTATTTATGGATTTCACAGTAAATATCTAACAGAAGATAAAAACGCTGGCTCGTACGAAGACGATGGAGTGTAATAAAATTTGATTGCCCAAATATTTGATCGGACGTGATGACCTACTTATAGAGGATACATTGTCTGTATTGTCTATGTATGTTATGATAGAATGATCTACAAGATTAGACCCATAATATATTTTTATTCTGCATGATGAAAAAGGAAGGGTTGGATAGGTCTGTCTTATATTTGGATTGGAGTAAGTCTCTACTAGGGATCCAACCAAGTTTTCAGTATATTTTTTTGTCAACGTCATGTGAAGAGTCGATGGCCTTGTACCCTGCCCTCTCCCCCACTTCGTGTGTACTTCATATAAGAAAACACGAAAAGAGAAATACATCTTCTTGTATGGTTGGGATGCTAGTCTAAACACATGTATCCTGCTAGGTTTGTCTATCGTTTGTCCATCAGTC
This sequence comes from Pinctada fucata, assembly GCA_028142955.1. Taxonomy (NCBI): domain Eukaryota; kingdom Metazoa; phylum Mollusca; class Bivalvia; order Pterioida; family Pteriidae; genus Pinctada; species Pinctada fucata. Next base: position 7,723,147 of record AP027103.1, read on the forward strand.
TGTCCATATACAAAATTCTAAACATGTTTCATAATTTGCACCAGGAAGCGTCTTCCAATCATAAGAACGAACTGATTTTCAACCTCTAGCTTTGAAAAAAAAAGTATCACTAATAGATGAAGTTAAAAAGCTGGGTCTCTCACTGGATCTCTTCCAGTCATTTAAAACATCAATTACTTTGCAAAAAATATGGAGAAAAAAATTCATAGCAGGATCTAATTAGAAACATAATGGCTTTATTTGCTTATAACCAGTTTTAATCAAATCTACAATACCTACATCCTTGATATATACAGGAAGAAAATTGGCCAGAAAAGGGCTCTGTTTGTGAACAGAATTATGATCAGAATTGAACGATAATTTGGAAAGGGGGGGTTACATTCTTTGTATGCACAAATAAGTAACAGAGTAATGAATAATTTCCATCTTACAATAGCCCCTCCCTAAGCCCACTCACACCTGGGACATGCTGCATGATGCACCTGGTTCTGTTATATGCATACCATTCTCTGATGCACTTTTCTTTATGAAAATTATTAATACATGCTAAATGAATGTCGTCTTTATCAAGGTACGCCGTATGTTTGTGATTAAGGGAGATTAAACAACACGCATAGAACAGGAGGGATGTGGCCTCTTCACATGTATATTATAACTTGATACGTGTCTACCCATTAAAATTATATAATCTCTGATATCAGTATAAGATAATTTTGACACGGTCCTATCGTACCTTACATGTTAAAGGTGGCGCTTTATAACCGTCAGGAGATCTGAATTGATAACAGAAATAATTGAAGAGCTACATTTCTTTGAGCTTCATAGGTTAAATATCTATTTGACATCCGTATGACAAATAATCCATTCTTTGTACACGGCCATAACATCGTGTATAGATGAACAAGATCGTGGTAATGTATTGATAATCCCATTAACGTGCCTACAGAAATAACAAAATACATCGTACCATTGTCCCGTCGTTTCTAGTAAAGCTGTTGTTTTCTTCTTGCATCCACTTGTTTCAGGCATTGGATTATGATCTATAGTGTAGTTTTTTTTTATGCCCCCGTAATCTAAGATTCGGGAACATATAGTTTTGGTGTGTCTGTTTGTCTGTTTTTCCGTTTGTCTGTCTGTTTGTCCACAAAAAACTTTAACCTTGGCCATAACTTTTGAATGGTTTTTCATTGGTAAGTGATAAGGCTTTCATAATTCACTTGTGTATTCCTTGTAACAAGACCTTTCCATGGATACCAATTTTTTTACCTTGACATTGGAGTTTGACCTACTTTTGAAAAACTTTAGCCATATGGCCATTACTTTTGACTGATGAGTGATAGAGCTTTCATATTTCACATGCGTATTCCTTATGACAAGACCTTTCCATTGATACCACCAAAAAAAATTGACCTTGTGACCTTGACCTTGGGGTTTGACCTACTTTAGATAAGCTTAATCCTTGACCATTACTTTTGAATGGTTTTCATAGTTCACAAGTGTATTCAATGTGACAAGCCTTTTCCATGGATACGAAATTTTTTAAAGTTTGACCTACTTTTGACATTTCAGCTGTTTTACTGACAAAGGTGACAGCGGGGGCATCTGTGTTTCACAAATCTGTGTTTCATAAACGCATGATTTTTTTTATTTTTCATATTTTCGTGAAGGTTTCAAGTTTCATAAATTTACTTTCTTGACAAATACATACCAAGAATAACAACACCCCCTATCCTTTTTCATTCGCTTTTGAGCCAGAAGATTTACCTCCTAAATTGTTTGTCTGTTACCCATCAATAGATTATTCAATCTAGCTGACAAACATTCGACGTGAAGAAATGCTTACGACTAGATGATTCAATAAATGCTTATCCATTGTATAGAAGGTCAAGGATCCTTTTGCTTTAGTTTCTCCCTTGACCAATTGTCTATACCTGAACAATATTTGATGGGCAAATCGAGACGTCAACTATAAGATCTCTCTGTCCTTCCATGAAATGGGATAGTCTAGCGCATGCACATAATCAGGACAACTTTGGGGGTTTCGACAAAGTATCTTTTCTGAAATACAATGATTCATTACTTTTGATTTGTTGGTCTTGTTTTTCAACAGAAAGACTTTTAGCGGGTATTAGACGAGAATAAATTTTTGTTTTCACTGTAAACGTTGCATTCGGTAAGGGATAAGGCACTTTTTTTTAAATCGAGCAGTGTCTTTTGTATTCGAAATAGGGAAATCTCAAATTTTCTGTAACGGAAGTATCTATTTTATTACGTGGATGCACACCTGGATTTAACCTGTTGGGTATAACGTCCGTAACAAGATGAAAGGGCCATGGCCACAGGTGTGTTGACTTATTGACCAGTCACCAATTATTCGACTCACTGAGTGGAGATGAGATTGTGTAGCGATTGCTGATGTTATTATATGGGATGAATCTGTAGTAATGCCCTAAATAAAGTATATTTAGATATATTCACCCCTGTTATCAAATACAAAGGTAAATTTGCTCGTTACCAAGGGAATTTCGTTTTTTTAAACAAATTAAAATGATAAGTTATCCATTGAATTACCAAGACGAAAACTATTTATATACCCAATGTGTCCTTTCAAAATGCCCCCCCCCACCCCCAACCCCCTTCCACCCGGTATCTCTTTGTAACAGCACTCATTGCCTTCTACATACAAGAAAAAGTTACTATAAAAGTATTTGTATAAAGGTTCAAGTATTAATTTTCTAGTCTGCTTCATAAATCCAGTTTAGAGGTAATTTTATCGCAGTAAAAACGAGTTTGATTGCAGGGATGAGCATGCAGAATTTCGCCTACACTCTCAGCACGAAATTTGGTTATGTGACCGCGACAGCTTGACGGACTAGACGGTAATTTGCTGAATTATATATAGTATTACCTCTCCCAATATTGACGAATGAGATGATTTAACATACTATCTATATACACCGAAAATTGCCGTTTTTGTTCGTACTCGGTGTGTGGCGGTGTTGAAAAATACGATCCATGTACTAGTATTTCATAGACTAGTAATATTTCAACAGACATGATTTAATTTAATAATTCTTCGACGTATCAGTTTCTTCAAAATTCACTCTCTAACATATTATTCAACATTATATTTACCTAATACAGAAATATGTATGTGTGCTTTCATTACTTGAATTTTAATAGAGGCAGAGACGATTTTGAAAAAAAAATCTGGGGTGGAGGGGTTACTAAGACTATGAGTCAGATTTGGTTCCTTAAAGTAATGTACAGTATTGTACTAGCAGTCAAAATATGATCAACTTTACGACGATGGCTCTATAAGACATAGACATGTATACATGTAAGCATAGCATCCATTATTGTTTTGGGGATAATGAGCTAGATACACCATATGATTCAGTATTGTGTCTGCTGCATCCGGAAATTCCCCATCAGAAGATAATCGTTATAAATGCATCAAGGTTGACACAGATGTCTCTCGAGAAAAAAAATCAATGTTCATGTAATCTGTAGTAAATCTCCCTACTTTAATCCCAGACAAATTGAAATTACATAGCATGTATTTAAGACGACATAATTTCTCCCATATATACATGTAGTGATATATTTTGCCGTCTGACCTATGAATGATTTTGCCGAAAATAAATATCCAATGTACATCTGTTTGTGGACGAGATTCAAAGAAAAGATTGAGATATCAAGGGATAGTTTAGAAGACACTATGGACATAATGGTACCCAAATCAAATCAAATCAAATATCAAATCAAATCATCTTTATTAAGAGTCGGATATATATAACAATACAACATTAGCTCTCTATGGTAACGTCGAAAAGTCTCTTACTGCCTCTCCTGGTCTTCACTCATACATTCATATTAGCAGTATGAACGAAAAGAAAGGAAAGAAATCAATGTATTTAAAAGTATATACCTACATATTGTGTATAGCTGGGATTATGAAGAATTACCCGTTACTTTGACCCTAATCCCGCCAGAAGGAGGATAAGCAACGCTTGTTTGTAGTTTAATGATTGATATGCAACTCTTTGAATTCATGTGTTATAACCCTGTAATCTCTATATACATTTATACAGTAAGATGTCCCAGGGGTACCCACCACCTGCTACCTTATTCTGTATATGTACTTTTTTGTACCTCGGAAAATAAGGACGAGTCATTGGGAGTGCTGAAAGTTTTGTTGTTCCGATTAATATGTTGTCGAAAATATGTACATTAGAATCTGTAACCAAATACACGTAAGTTTCAACAAGTATGTCTCCTTATACCAAAGTAATGTCTGGCACAGGTCAGCAAATCCCCCCTTCCCTTTTCTCAAGGGTTTGTTTTGATTCGTGTATATTTATATTTACCATATCTTTGATCATATTAATGAGTATAACATCTTTATTCATCAGTATCATGAGACCCTTCGTGAAGGGTACTGTTGTTTGACTCTTTAAGTTCCGACGTGCATGAATAAAACATTGGCTTCAATGACATGTTTTTCATAAAACAGAAGGAAAGCCCTCAAGAAAGATTGATATCTTGAGAGCAAACGGATTGGGACGTTTTACAGATGACTGTAACGTGCATCTGCAATATGTGTCCTAGGCAGACATCCAATCACGTTCAAGGTTTCTTTAATTGCGACTGTTGCAATGAAATGTTATTTTGATCATGTCGAAATACCCTTATTTTCTGATGTTTTAATTTAAAAATCGAACAGTTAATGAAAATGTTGATATCTCATTATGTTTGCTGAGCCATTATGGCTGTAACGCCGCGGACGACCAAGTTCATCGACACTTTGAATGTTTTGTAGAAATTGGCGGGAGTAAAAATCTATTTTCAAACTCGCCAAATATTTATCTTTTATTAAACACCCAGTATAGATGGAGTATTTTAATAAATATACACGACTGAAACCTCGGCATTTTAGAGTGTACATGGCATTTTATCACCAATTCAATCAGGTCTTTTGTGCTTCTTTGAAAAGGTTAGATATATGGCTAAATCGATGACGCTGATGTAAAAGCGGCCGACAGAATAATCTCAAATTTGGCATGCTAAGCGAAGCAATTTGAGATAGACCATTTTACTGGCTGACCAAAATTTAATCTTTCCTTTGAACCCGGACGACCCATTGTTAATATTTGAATCAAGGAAATACTCGATTACTTCTTATTCAAAGTCTAGAGAAAGGGATCCGTAAATATTTTTGAAATACCAAATATACCTTCACACAAGTAAAATAGAGTCTCAACTTTTGATTGATGTTTTATGAAAATTATTTATGGGCCTATCTTCATGAATAATTAACTGTAGAAGAAAAGACAAAGATTTTACACAACTGGGTTTATTCTGTATCCAAGACCGATTTCTATAGAAAAGAAGTTTTTTCATAGAAAAAGAAACCGATTTTGATGCCTCCGAAATCAAAGATTGTGGCACATGAGTTTGACTGTGCAAACAAATTAACCTTGGTCATATCTTTTGCTTTATATGTGATATGACTTTCATATATCACATGTGTATTCATTGTCCATATTGGTATCAAAGTTTTGACCGCGTGACCTTGACCTTGAAGTTTGACCTACTTTCTTATTTCACCTTATCACAGACCTTTTGCATCGGTACGAAATTACTTGACCTAGTGATCTTGACTTTTTTCTTCAAATGTCTAAACTGGCGATATCTTTTGAATATTAATGGATTCCATAGGTCACATATGTATTTCTTGTGACTTGGATGTCTGATGGTATCAGGATTTTGACCTCTTGACTTTCACCTTGGAGTATGGGCATATTTTACAGAAAACAGCATGTATCATGCAAGCACATCTAGGGAATGTAGGGAATATATAACATGTACATAGAATCTGTTCTGGTTTGGATATACATGTATATTGTATATTGAGCTTTGGTCAACTGTTCTTCATTGTGTTCAGACAAGCATTTGATTCGTTCTATTGGGAAATTAAGGAATGAATGTTAATGAATTATGCATCTCTTGTCTACAGATTGTTGTTATATTCGTCTCTGAGGTCGGATTATCTACTTCAGTAGCAGCATATATACATATGTGTGTTTTATGTGCTATTTCCCTTCAACATTTTTTTGTGGGATCATGCTTCTCTATTGATAAGAACCGCAATAAAAACATGTAGTAAGATTTATATTTCTTAATACTTGAATAGGTCATATTTCATTTACACCTTGGATCCGTAGTAAGAAGGTGGAGCTTTAAAGGTTACGTGCGGCCCTGAAACATGTATAGATAAAAACGAAAAAGGAGGTGTGTATTTCGAGTGTTTACATTTCAGATTTAGTGAGGTCTCTTTTGGGAGAATTTAAAAATAATTTAAAAATACTACAAGGAAGAGTGACTTTGATTTTCATGTACATGTAAATATAACCCAGTTTCCTGTGTCATTGTGTGTTTAAGTCGATTCAAGTCTCCTTAATTAGGTTGATCAATAGATGACTGATATATCATATTTCTTCAATGTAGAAATACACAGTTCGATTTAGCAACTCCCAATTCAATAAAAATGCGATATGCATGCAAGTCAACAATTACGAACGTTTAGTAATCGAACTATTATTCATTCATATCTGTATGCATGTGGAAAGTCGTGTTATTTTGTATCATCTGTTTCTGGTTATTATGATGAATTCTAGCCTCATTTTTCTGGCATTCCGTGTGGATTTCTCATAAAAAACATGCTAAGCCGCTAATCATGTCTACTGCTTTCAAAAAGATATAGGTAACTTGTGCGCAATCCATGTATACCGCTAATTGTTTGTTACGTTTTCATCCTTTCATCTTGCCTCTTAGCTTGAAGCGGGTCTGTCAGTCCGTCATGTCGTTTTTCTGACCTCTATGTCATTTATAAATCATCACCCCTGTAAATCTGTACAATATGCCAAATCTTTCCTTTACGTTCATCTCAGTAACTCCAGGAGCAGATCTAGAATTTTATCCAAGGGAGGGGCCCTGTTAATGAATGGGGGAAAATCAGGCTATTGGGAGTCGGTCCGGACCCCGCGTCCCCTCTCCCTTCAGATTCGCACTTTATCTTGAGAACTTCTATCATAGGTATCTGACTTCATTCGTTCATACTTCATATTGTTTAAGATAAAATATGTGAGCATTGCAGTAGAACACTGCTTTGATTATGGGCAAGAAAAATGACGTTCAACTAATGTAACTACGCATTAAAGGACTTCACTAAATAATTTGTTCATTCTTTATGAAATTTGGGATGTCTAATCGCAGTAGTTTCACTTTTACACGACTTTCGATGGGAAAATTGTTAGTTTTCATCCTTGAATTGTCATATGAAATTCATGTACCTGTTTTTAATATAAATCTCTTTGGAACTCTTCCAAAATCCGTATTAATTGAAATGGGATATCCAAATGTAAACATTAGAATACACCTTGTAAAACATTTTATAGGTTCGAGTTCATTACACATAAAACATGTTTAAAAATACTTATCGAAAACGGAAAACATTGAAAGAGGGCGGTATTTTGTAAATTTCACCTCATGGCATTCAAATTTGATCTGTCTCGAGTTTCGAGGTCTTATTTACCAAGTACAAAAATGAAGGCAAATAATATTAATTAAAACGAAAAATTAAGTAGGCCATGAGCTGCTGACCTTAGAATTCAGGTGATGCCAGAATAAAGCTGAATACTTTCTTTTTCTAAGTCCTGTTACTGTATTATACGAAAAGTACCAATTGCAAGTCGCTGTTTACGTCATTATTTTCATGTACATGTTTTATGTTTTTTTAAGTGATAATAAAATGTCAAAGTAAACAAGATTGGTGACAGGGTTAGGTAACAAAGTTATTATTGTAGGGAGGTTTACGATGCACTCGGGGTATTCTCAAACATACAGTAAGACTTGAGTGAGGGAGAGTTCTGAATTCAAGATAGATGGGAATGATTGAATCTGGTATTTGTATGATTTCTATGATCATTTCATCTTTCGTCTTCTCTGTAAAGAATATACAATATATTACGAAATGATCCGAGTCTTCTGGAGACACATTTCGGTGCAATAAAGGATACTTTACATACATGTACATATATACAGTTTTCTGTTGTATAAAGATGACATTTTTTTTGCGGACTCAAATGTTTCTTAAGTTTATTTGTACCAGACACCCACAAGATCTCATCTTTCGTACCAAAAACATGTACAAGTAAATTCTTCAAGTCACATTTCCTCCTACTTACATTATATACATGTGGTAATTTACCACCTAAACACGGATTGGTGGCATCGAAGGATATGTACATCATCTCCTACTAAAATAGTGTTTTTTATTTAGATATAAACCTGTCACGTTAGAGATCTTGTAATTTAGAGGATAACTGAAGTGGTCCCAAAGTACTTCAAATCGTGACTCACTGAACACACTCTCCCCCTCAAGACGAATTCACATTCCTGTTAGGGTCCCTCGTTTCCTTGTTGTAAGTGTAGATTAAAAGATTAAGAGCGGGTGTGTCAGTTTGATTAAATTTACTTGGATGGCAGGAAGTCTAACATTGTTTATGCTCCATGTGAAAATATTGGCACAACAGTATTGTGGTGATGTTCATTTATCTGAGGCATTCAGAGTTTGACCGTCAGCCAAAACAGCTAGATCAGGGGCAGATAACTCTAAACACCTTGTCTGATGTCGTTATCAGTTACGGTGTTATTCTGAATAGACAGTGAAAGAATAAAAGGCAGTAAAATAGTAAATACAGCGAGTCTATGTTTCTGTCAGGTATATGATATAGTAACTACTTGTACTGTGTAAAATGAACAACAATACGAGCTCATTATCCATGGACTAGACTATTAGTTGTTTCTGAATTCTAATGGTTATTCTCTACACCAAATGGGATTAGGAAAGAAACTAAGAAAATATTGAAAGTAGATTTTAACATTGGTTAGTGATGAGATTAACGTGGAAGGTTCTGAATACAACTTGTAACAAACGTTCAACTTTTCATTTGATTTGGGTCGACTTCAATATAGATATTTGAAAGGTTATGCCAATAGCAGAATAGATGTATTCACATCAATCGTAATCACATCTCTCTCTCTCTCTCTCTCTCTCTCTCCGCTTGCTTGGCATATTTTTAGAGTGGATTTCAGCTTGATTTGTTCATTATAAGTCTACCGCTGGGTACTTGTACCCATTTTATTTCTTGGGACTGAAATAATTATGTGCTTATATACACTTTGATACTTTGATAAGACAAATTGTTTTAATACAGTGGTCTCCCCTTCCCGTTGACTACATGCAGCATTGGAGGTTCTCTCAGGTTTGTAGGCTAGCACGTAATAGAGTTGTTATGTTCCTTCAAATTGATGTTGTCCCAAGTGTCTTTGGTTTTGATATTCTAGCATGAAGTTATGCATGGTGTTTGTTTTATTTATTTATTTATTTATTTATTTATTTATTTATTTATTTATTTATTTATTTATTTATTTATTTATTTATTTATCTATCTACTTGTATTTTATTTACATGTATGTTCTTCTTACCACGTTTTGAAGTAATTTTATGGTATTTTATTTAGAGTTATCTCTCTTTAGGTGCTTAGAGACACTATCGCTGTGTCTGTTCGGCTTTCCGTCTGTGTTCGATCAACTTGTCAAAATTGTAAAGATTCCTGTTAGTATGAGAAAAGTGTGTGCTTATAATATTTCCAAATGCTTTCCATAAGCACTGTGAAGTTATATAATTAATTTTACATTTCAGGCGGGGCGGCGAATTCTGGATTTGTTTGAAGATCTCAAAGACGGACACAACTTGATCTCACTGTTAGAAGTTCTCGCACACGATACTCTGGTAACTATCTTTGTAAAAGTGAATATGAAATATTTATACTATTGTCAATATAAAAAAAAAATAGCCAAAATAAATATTTTTGATTTACAATTCACAAATATTTCATGTTTACACTATGTTTTAAAAATCTTTAGTTTCATTGATGATGGGAAATCATTCGAAATGTTTGAAAAATAACAACTTTCTCAAACTATCTGTTTACATTTATCAAAGGAGAATGGCATATCTTTATTTATCATTGATGTCAAAAGATCTACATAGGTGGGAAACATTTATACATTTTATAGCTGTAAACCGCCCAATAAAAACGCTATTGATCGGCCTACTTGATCAAGAACGGCAATGTTATTTATTGAGCCTATAGCTAATTAAACCATAAATTGGTATATATCTATATTGTATATATCTTTATATAGCGTTTTGATGTGTAATGTTATGATACTTGTTTACTTTTTTGCAGCCACGAGAAAAGGGACGCATGCGATTTCACAAGATCCAAAATGTACAGATTGCCCTAGATTATCTCGGTAAAAAAGGGGTAAGCAATTAAGTACATGTACATGTATCGATTCATGGTCCGTTGTGCTATGAGTTCTCTTCCTATGCAGAGGTAAACAATAATATACCCTCAGATGTCCCCCTCTACACCCTCTCCCATTCTTTTATTGTTCAAAATGATTTTATAGACTTTTGTCAAGATACATTATCCACACTCCACTGAGTAAATTTCCTTTTAGACCTCCATTTTACACTTGTCAGCTCTATAAGTATACATCAAACTGAAAGTTTGCTAAGATACTTATAGTTCTTCTATTCTATACTATTATTATTATTGTCACGTTTATAGTTCTTCTATTCTATACTATTACTTAATTATTATTGTCACGTTTATAGTTCTTCTATTCTATAATATTACTTAATTATTATTGTCACGTTTATAGTTCATTATATATCACGTTTATAGTTCGTTCTTCGTCTTCGCTACCCATAGGATATAGACTGGGATTTCATTGTTTTTTCAGATTAAGCTTGTAAACATACGGTCGGACGAAATCGTGGACGGTAATCCTAAACTGACCCTCGGCCTGATATGGACTATCATTCTACATTTCCAGGTAAGTTACTCACAAACGTCATTGTAAATACGTCATTTCAGACACCTGTGTAAGTGATATGACGAGAAGGAAAGTGAGCGCGGATATCCTTCGTCCATTATCGGTTTGTCTGTCCGTCTGGACGTCCCGAGGAAGGAATTTTAAAGATTTTCAGTTGTGAAAGTTGAAGTGTTTATATCATATGTTTAAAACAAAAGCTTTCCCTGTATAAAATTCCACACGGTATGCCTTTTTAAGAACATTGAATGAAACCAGGATATTTATGAAATATTTGATTCCTCTCTGAGGTACGAGCTTCCCGTTGGTAACACACAATGCTCTCAAGAATGAAATGAAAACATTCGTCAGAGCTCATATAGCACGGATTGATGGAGTACAGAAAGGGTATTCAAAGTCAATGAAAGTAAAATTGTATAAACAAAACTGTAAAATATCAGATAAAGGAGCTAAAATCTCAGTGTATCTTACCATCTCATCAATATTACCTTCTGAGATGTCACCATTACGACCTCTATCGGCGAGTATAGGAGATCGGCCTTTATGATAAGGCAACCATGTGCTTTATGGTGGAATTTTTCTTCACGTTTTTGTGCGTCAGATAAAGTCTTATCATATCTTCACTACCGTTTTCTTCTCTGATTTCTTGCACTCTAGAGTCTATATACCCTCAATCAATGCATCATCGTTTCTTCGAATTGAATTTCATAGCGACTCGCTCAGAGTGCATGATGAAATCGAAATTGACAGTAACACTTGAGCATAGTCAGACAGCGTATAATGAGCCAATGTAAGCGATGCTATCTTATGAAAATATGTTCTTTCTCGATCGTTTTGACGTTAAGATATTCAAAAATTGTATTTTGTGAGAGAAATTCAATTTCACGTCCGTCAAATAAGGCAAATGTTTTGCTGCTCAAAGTAAGGAAGTTCTATTTGTTTTTGAAGTTCAAATGCATACTTTTCAAATGTCTTTATCTCTTCAATATTTGCATTGATCCGTATTTAATCTTTGTGGCGCTAAGAAATTTCACGTGATTTCATGGTTTTGTCTCGATTGGATTTCATTCATTCCCTCGGTAATTCCAAGAAACATTTTGTATATTTACGTAAGGGATCATTTCTGTACAACGTCAATAGCTGACTTTTGAGAAAAAAATATTTCGTAAAAAAAAAAGTTGCAAAGTGCACAATAAAATCAGCTAACGAACGCAGTGGCTGTACACATTTTAGTTTAGTTTGATTGCTTTTAATTTGACTTGCTTAATTTGCTTTTACCTGTAAAATTGGTTTGAATACATTGATCATGAAGTTGATGGACGGCGAAATTCAGGAAATATGCTTTCAGTTTTGGTTTGGCCGCAGCTCAATCAGTTAGCAGGTGTAATTTGTTCGATGGGTATTTGTCAGTTCTTAAGAACCGATCTCTTTGTCTGCCTGTGTTAATCCTTGTAATACGCAATGATACCGATTTCATCCGGAAAGCATATGGTACGGGGTTATAGCTGATGGTGGTCGCCATGCAAACATACTACAGGGAATAGCACAAATTCTAGGTGCATGTCTTACCGAGGATTCAAGAGTTCAAACTCAAAGTATTTTTAAAAGATCAACGAAGCAAGCCAATTGTTTATACAAGATGGTTCCTTATAATTATTGCAATCCGTGGATTAAAGTTCTTGTAAATGTAATATACGTAGACTTGATTCAAAGTTTCAAAAGTGATAATTAAGTCCTCTGTTATATTTGTTTGGCCAAGGACACAGTCAGACAGACACTACTATTGATAATGTTTGCAATTGATGACAAGGAGGACAATAATTGTTGTTTTGGTATTGCATACTTTATTAACTTGATGGTTGATCAAATCTTGGATAGTAACATTTCATTCTACGTCCTTGATACCCAATGATATTGTTGCTCTCTCTGTAATGGTGAGATTGAGTTACATGAAGCGTTCCTCGTGGTAGACCTCTCACTTTGATGGTTTCAAGAGCTTCTAAGAGCTTTGATTTACGATTTTGTTTGTATACATGCTTTTTGACCTGCGATGATGCATGTTTTTATTGATGGAAACGAAACCCATGATTTATGGCTGAAGACATGCAGGTGGCCAGAGGGAATTATTACCAGACATTATTTGATTTCATGAAAAACCAAAAATATTCCTCTAAAGAGGCGTATTCGGTAGTTTCTTATTTATTGCGTAACATAGAAAAGTTTTCTGTGAATGTTTTCCTACTTAATGAATAATTTCATCGAAACAGTGTGAATCGGGTAATTTGAGAAATGCACGCGCACTTCTGGATGCAAATCTACATGCTTCCGCCCTACTGTTTTCATAATTAAGTTGCGTCAGATTCAATTTCTATGAAAATTTTGCGAAATGTTACGTAATTCATCGCCTGTAAGTCATTACGTACATAGATTGATAATTTATCAGATTTTGTCGCTGTAGTATATAATAACTAAGTTTGATATTACTCATCACAGAGAATCCAGAAACCCCCGATAGGTGTCCCTGCCTCATCTGAGAAGAAAAAAGAAATTGATATAAACCGGAGATATAAATTTATCTACTGTTTACAAGATGTTAAACCATTCACAGAGGGTGAGGGCCTTTCAAAAATCAGGAATGAGTCAACAATGCACTGGCAGATGCAAGGAAAAAGGAAGGCGTTTCATGCAATTGAGGATGCAATCTAACGTCAGTTTATCCCTGTCCTCCAATATCAAAACGCATCCCTTTTACCCATGCTTTCTTAAAAGTTCCATAGCCGTATTGTTACTTTGTAGGTTATATCTGTCTGTTTGTCTGTCTCTCTCCATTCATTGGTCCGACTGGAGGTCTTTTTTGTCGGTCATGGGAACTTTAGGGACAAAACGTGAATTAGGTCAGGATGTAATGCAGTTTAGACAGATTTCAAATGGCCACTAAGTATTTAGTTGAGGAAGAGGCCTGGTTCCATGCCTGTTCATGATTTGTTTTAAAGACCAAAATTATAGTCATCAATATCCCTTTGTATCGCAGTTATAAAGCATTTTATGACTCTATCAGGAATGTGCATTCATGTTTTTCTTCTCGTAGAAGACATTCAAACTTGAAAGATCCCGTGCACCACCCATTGATACGATCTGTAAGAAAGAAAGAACTTGCTTTTTTCTTGTTCAATTCCTAGATTCCATTCATCAGAGATAATGTTCCAATACACTGGTACATGCACCATGGCTGTACTGGGAGCCTGACAGATGCCATGGTTGTAATTTGGTGCTGTTGAAGCGTTCAATTGTTCAGACATTATTGCCCTTCTGATTGTTCAGATAAAACACTCCCCTTGAATTCTCCATCATTCCTTCTTCGCATTCAAAGAATTTATGCTTCTGTCTGATGTTTGTGTAGGTCTTGAATCATATCAAAATTACTGAGTCACTTCTTGTTGATTTTCTGTTTCAATGACACGTGCTGAAAGTTTTATTTTTTGTCATGAGCCATGGTCGATGCGGGAGTCGTATCTTGGGTTCGTCAATATCACAAAACATTGAAAAGAAGGAACTTGAACATATTGATACTATTATACAAACTAGACAAAATTTTATTTACTAAAACTTGAAACTTATTAGTAATTATATAAAAAAAAAATATTAAAATAAAAAAAAAAAAAAAAAAAAAAAAAAAAAAAAAAACCCAGTCTGACTTAAAAATGTCAGACAAACCAATGGATATGTCATGTTTTTTTCAAGCAAATGGATTAATGCCACCTTTCTCTATTCGTTTGTTTCCGTGTGTTTTATTTACCGTATGTCTGGTAAATTCACAAGACCTTTCTGCTGACATCAGGACATCATTTATGACGAAGAAGCTCATCTCAGATAAAAGTAGGTCAGCCGTGATTCAATCAGATTTCATTCTTATATATGTACCCCTTATTTCTTTTAAATAACTGGTATTCAAATAACTAAGCAGACTTAATTCCTCTTTTGAATTTCAAATATTTCCTCTGTTAACCTACATGCACCATACGATGTATAAATTACTTAGCTATTATATCTTGTCTTAGGATCTGAGGAAGTTTGATGGTCATTGAAAATGCATGTTGCAATATATTATATAACATATATGATTAAGACAAGCTACATAGCACTAGAAGCAAATTACATGGTTCACATAAATTCACCCAGATGTAATGGAATACCCTTGTAACATGCCAAAGCGTAGAATATAGATTTCATAGATTTCAGTTGCAGTATATAATGTAGACTTTTTATGACCACCCCTCTCATCACATCGCAAAGTTGATTTTGGAGAGAGAGGGGTCTGTACATTTTTGGTCAAATTTGGAGAGAGAATACTGCAGTTGAACTCTCCTCATTGTGTCATATAACATGTTGCTCCTCAATGACCAAGGCTCACACACAAAGGTCAACATTTGCCCCCTCCCCCTTTTTCATTGTGACATTTCTTATCTTTGAATACGTTCTGTTATTGCCATGCAATGTCATGATACTTGTTATTCTTCCCTCAGTTCTTTCATTCAAGGATCCTGTCAAATTGAGTAGAAACATTGTGCAATCTGAACATCAAAGGCTAGATATTTGTATGTACGTAGTATAAACTAACAAAGAAGTAGCAGTTATTTGGAAGGTTTGTTTATTTAATTCCCAGAGATGTTCCCGTGCTATCTGTAGCTTGATAAAGACTTAATTACCATGTCAATCTACGACCCATATCCAGTTAAGATAAACAGTAGCTAATAAAGCTGCAAGCTGACGTTGTCCCGAGTCGTAAGGTACCATGTCGGTTACATATGTCTCGTATTTTGTCTGTCCATATACACCATGTTTTCTTTAGTACTATTGCTCTACATCTCTTGAACATTATTGGAAAGTTGGAAACTAAGATGTTGTCCCAGAAACTAGGTTTCCATTGTATATCAAACTCAGTAGCCAGAGAGTCACAGAAATCACTTTAAGTCAAATTTAATTGGCCTTTTTATGATACCAAATTATCTCTTAGTCAAACAAAAGGAAAGTACAAGTTAAGTCTCAGAACGAAAGAAGAGGAAAACAAACTTCAGTAAGAACAAGAACGAACATCCATTTTGGTAACAGATACTTTCTGAAAGCATTAAAGGAGAGAAACATTTTGAAAAACAAGTTTATAGTTATTATCAAGCACCAAAGGCAAGCGGCATCCATTTTGGACACAAGTTCTGTCTCAAGCACCAAAGTAAGGTACCCGTTTTGGGTAACAAGCTCTGTTGCAAGAAAGAAGAGCAATTATTTTGGTATTAATGAGTTAAAGAAGATCCTGACGATAATCTCAACAGCACTCACAATAGAGCACTATGTTGAGCATCGACGGACCCCTAGCAAGCTAGAGGTGGGATCAGGTGCCCGGGAGGATATATCTCATGTATAAACAAGGGAGAGCAGCTATTTGGTACCAAGTTCTGTCTCAAGCACCAAAGGAGAACACTCATTTGGGTAACAAGTTCTGTCTCAAGAACCAAAGGAGGGCAACCATTTGGGTAACAAGTTCTGTCTCAAGAACCAAAGGAGGGCACTCATTTGGGTAACAAGTTCTGTCTCAAGCACCAAAGGAGGGCAACCATTTGGGTAACAAGTTCTGTCTCAAGAACCAAAGGAGGGCACCCATTTGGGTAACAAGTTCTGTCTCAAGAACCAAAGGAGGGCACCCATTTGGGTAACAAGTTCTGTCTCAAGCACCAAAGGAGGGCACCCATTTGGGTAACAAGTTCTGTCTCAAGAACCAAAGGAGGGCACCCATTTGGGTAACAAGTTCTGTCTCAAGCACCAAAGGAGGGCACCCATTTGGGTAACAAGTTCTGTCTCAAGCACCAAAGGAGGGCACCCATTTGGGTAACAAGTTCTGTCTCAAGCACCAAAGGAGGGCAACCATTTGGGTAACAAGTTCTGTCTGAAGCACCAAAGGAGGGCATCCATTTGGGTAACAAGTTCTGTCTCAAGCACCAAAGGAGGGCAACCATTTGGGTAACAAGTTCTGTCTGAAGCACCAAAGGAGGGCAACCATTTGGGTAACAAGTTCTGTCTGAAGCACCAAAGGAGGGCATCCATTTGGGTACCAAGTTCTGTCTTAAGCACCAAAGGAGGGCACCCATTTGGGTACCAAGTTCTGTCTCAAGCACCAAAGGAGAACAGCCATTCGGGTACCAAGTTCTGTCTCAAGCACCAAAGGAGGGCATCCATTTGGGTAAAAAGTTCTGTTTCAAGCACCAAAAGGAGGGCACTCGTTCGGGTAACAAGATCTGTCTCAAGTGCCAAAGGAGAGACACCATTCTGGCTGTTCTGCCTCAAGCATCAAAGGAGAATCAACATTAGGGCAGTTCTGCCTCAAGCACCAAGGGAGAGACACCATTCGGGCAGTTCTGTCTCAAGCACCGAAGGAGATACACCAATTGGGCAGTTCTGCCTCAAGCACCAAAGGAGAGCCACCATTCGGGCAGTTCTGTCTCAAGCACCGAAGGAGATACACCAATTGGGCAGTTCTGCCTCAAGCACCAAAGGAGAGACACCATTCGGGCAGTTCTGCCTCAAGCACCAAAGGAGAGCCACCATTCGAGCAGTTCTGTCTCAAGCACCGAAGGAGAGACACCATTCGGGCAGTTATGCCTCAAGCAACAAAGGAGAGATACCATTCGGGCAGTTCTGCCTCAAACACCAAGGGAGAGACAACATTCGGGCAGTTCTGATTCATGCTTTATTCGGACACATTGAATATGTGTTTTACGTAAGAAATATACAACCTTTTGATGATCTAGAGCAAATAAAATTGGAACCGTACATACTTTTCCTTAGAAAAAATATTCTAGTAAGTTATTCACCAGGGAATTATTCATTGCCATTGGTAAGGTAACTCACAGGGGGAGGAAACCCTAACATGATTTTCTTTACTCGCATGATAGATTTATTTTGCTGTAAATACTAACCACCCCGAATTAATTATTTTCTGAAAATGTCTGCAAACAGATTTCTTTACTTCTTGCATGATATATCGACATGCTCTATGAATAAGCGGAAGTGAAATTCTAAACCCATCAAAAATAGAACAGCTTATGATACACAAAGTTTGTAATGAATGACACCTGTTAATTAAGTATTCCTCTTATAGACAATAAAAACTGCATCATGGCAGCAAATTGGACGTAAAATAATTGGCTGTAAAACTCAGCATTGCTGTAGCTAATTCTATTAAAATCCCATCAGATGCCGAGTTGTACAGCATGATACAGCGAGATGTTCCTTTGTCTTTGTTTAGATTTTCATTCATAAAGAAAGTATAACTATTGAAACCACTTACCTTTTCTACCTGTCTCCGAGGCAGGTAAATATTGTTGGGGAGATCTTTTGAGTAGATATGACAACATAGTTTCCAGGAGGCTAGACATTCTAACATTTGCTGGCCAGATTTTGGCTATTGGGAGACATAAGGGGCAAGGAAAGGAATACCATCATATCTGTAATTGTTTACATCAGACGCACAAGCAAATCTAAACCAAAGTTCTGTAAAACCAATCATTGGATCACTTGTTATCTAGTCAGGGAAAGTCTGGTGATAGCTACACGGGGTGCTCTATCGTTTGATTAGACAGGTTTTGAGTACCTCAGAGACACGGTTCAATGCGTTCTGCTCGCCGTCTGCCATCACGTCGAACTTCGAACACTCTCACCATTTCTCCTGAAGTCTGTTGGCCATAACGTTGAGGCACTTGGAATCGTTTTCATCTGCCCTTGTCATAGGAAGTATACGTATCGCAGTAGTTCACTAATACGTTCACACGTTTATTTGTGTTTTTGTTACGTTATTATTTTCTGCGAGGATTTACGTTGGAGCACTTATTGTTATTGAATACTTGTGATTCTGGCAAGTGTTTATTGGAGACTTTTGTTTTGTTTTACTGGAGAAACATTTGGAAGTAATACAGAATTCAAGAAGGGAATAAATGTGTATGTATTAGTTACTGCAGCAGGTTTCTGTCGGATGAAATATTTCATTTTCAAAATCAAAGACGCTGTATAATCTAATGGAATGATACGCAAAAAATAATGGAAAAGAAGAAGTTTAGTTTGAAATTTAGCTTTGGCCAGAAATTCAGAAAAACAAAGATCACAAAGACCACTTCAAAGGTAAGTTGTCAAGGGAAAAAATGCTAAAATCAGTAAATTGTACAAAATGTGTATTGCATATCTACGTAAGGGTATCAAACTTTCTGCGTTCATATGAGATACTTATTTTAATGAATTCTACATGTATTTATCAAATCTTGGAAGTTTTGAAAATTTTGTTGTTACTAATGTTGCACTTGTTCTTTTTCTGAGAAGTTTTCCACCAAGCGACATAAGGTATGTTTTGGTAGAGAGTACCGTCTATTAGCCATGTTTGTTTGTATATAGATTCACTATAAGATTAGGGTTGGGTCAGTAGCCGGGGCCGGTAGAGGCGGTTTGTTGATGAATGTGATAGATACGTGTATTTACCACTTGATGTATAACTTCTCTCACATCCTCTCTCTTATCATCACCCTCTGACCATCTGTCAAACTCTATAACATCTCCACTCTGTAAGGGGACGTGAGATACTGGGATATAATCCTGACAAGACGGAAGCAGTGATAGCTAAAGATGTGTCTCTTCATCTTTGTTTTCTTTTATTGTTTCTCCGTGATTTTTGGATTCTATCTTTCCATCTTCTATCTTTCCATCAAATGCCATTGTCTTTCTTTGTTGTTTTTCTTTGTTTCTTTCTCATTCGGTCTTATTCTCTCTCAATCTTTCTATTATCTTTTCTTTCGAAATGTCTTGTATTCATATTTGTCTTTCTCTTTTTGTAGATAATAATGTCTCTGTATATGTAGATCATTCTGTATCTGTCTGTCCTAGTATTTCTACATGTATGTCTCTGTCTGTCTTTGCCTGTGTCTGTCTACATCATTATGGTAGTCCCTTGTCATTCTCTTTGTTCATCATAAGTCTCTCTTTGTCACTTTTATATTGTTTACATGTGTATCTTTCTTCTTGTCTATCTTTTATACATGTCTCATTACCTCTATGAATTTCCATGTATTTATACATGACTTTACTGCTTTACTGTCAGATCTGTATCTTAAGTCATTGCATGTAAATTAGAATCTCATCTCGTATAGAACTTAATCAAAAAGAAATTTAAGACTTTATTAATTCAACTAACATCTTGTTGCTAGTTCCATGGTACAAGATGATCCTTTTTAACTCTGCTGTTTAAAATTTGAAGTGATAGGATCATTACTAGTATATGGGGAATTAATTGTTTGATAAAGTTTTCATAACCCAGCATCTTAACCATCTGTTATTTAGATGGTCTTTGTTACCCATGCTTCCTTTGCCAGGTGCGTCACTGCTTGGTGCCGCACGTCAGAATCCTACAGTAAAAAACGAGAGTGAAATTGATATCAGTTTCTTCGATAAAGCGTTTAATGATATACTTATCGAACACTCTCCTTTTGAAGTTTTATATAATGAAACTCTAAATCAGTTCTCTGTGTATAGGGTGCTAACTCAAGGCTAAAACCTTTTTGCAAAATTATCAACTACATTATTTCCTCTTTGCATGTTAAAAAAGACTGGAAAAAAGTAAAAGCAATTAGTGTTGATAATGTGTTTTAATTGAAACCGTATGAGAACAGAGGTAAGCAAAACCTCATGAGATACAAGTCGCATATATATGTAATAGATTTATAGTAAAACGTGTAGAATAAGAAGGAGGATTGATGCGAAGTACCAGCATAGGTTTTCCGTTAGACCAGGGACACTTGACATTTCCCGTGGGTAAGGGGGTAAAGGACGCCGATGAGTTGCAAACTGCATTTTTGGGACAACCAGGGCGAATAAAACAGAAGGTATCAATTTTGTGATACCCTTCTTTCATATCATAGTGACAATTACATTCCTCGCTCAATTTTTTTGGTATGGACCAGATAAGTAACATTTTAACATCCCCTCTGCACACGCACGTGGTACACTGATATACTAAGTCAATAGAACATTCATAACTTACCTAGATACTGATGCACTGGTGCACTGGTGCACTAATATAGACTTATCATAGAGACAGCTTGAGAATTATCAAGTAACAAAGCTGGTTTCATTGAATTTGAAATATTTGATAATAGAACTGTAAAGATTGTAATATGTAAGCTTTTGTGTAATGATGAATGAGTATAAGATGCACGAGCATTAATGTCTGTAAGCACACATCACTGAGGTCATACATGTAATGGTCAGTGGTCAAGGGAATCTTAGAATGTCCGAGGTTTATGAGCATATAATGGCCCAGTACGCGCAATGCATTATTGATGCATTTGGATCTATGTGTTTGATTACTCACAATGCAAATTGCATAATACCAATGGTTGTATATGAATTAATAGCCTTTTCTTATCTGGGTAGAACGTTGTATAGTCTGTTTGGAAAGCAACCCCCTTGTGACTGTGTGTGGAGTATTGCCAAACTGGTACTGTAGGATTTTATGGCAGAACTAAAGGAAAGGCTCAAAGTTTGAATTCATTTTAATCCGGTTTATTTACTCCACGTTATGCACGAATTTGGATTTTTAAAATAGATGTGTGCAGTTTGAAAAAGATAAAAAGGTAATAGTCGGATAGCCTTCTTGTGTATAGATATAACTCTCTATTAAAGCGTGAATAAGGAAAATTTACGGATACATTATTGCAAGTAGACAGACATAAGAAATATTCATCGATTGCTAAGTATTAGTGCAGCTCTTGTCAATGTAGGTGTCATTTGTGATTAATTATCTGTACCAGGATATCGGGTTCTCTGTCGTGGGTATCTTCCAATATGTCCGTGAAAGGTCTGGCGACAATATTCCAAAGACTGAGAAATGCAGGTCTTGAAGTTCCGAAGAAGACGTCAAAATCCAAGTCGTCTGCTCAGGATAATGATTTCTTTGACCCATTTGTCAATGACAGTGTCAGGATGCCAGGAAACGAACAATGTGCATGGTTTAACCCTTTCTCGGCACAAATTGTCTACCCTTTGGATCCCTGCAATCAATGCAGGAATTCCATCGCAAACTCAAAGAAAAGTACGGGAAACACAACTGGAGGAAACATTGTCATGGAGACAGATTCGTTTATTGCAGACGACAAGCTTTGTTGGCACTGTAGATGTCCGAACGCCCTGTGTCAGAGATGTAGATGTACCAGACGATCACATTTCACCTTTTTGGACTCACAAAAGACCCCCAACCTGTACCTAAGGTCTAAATATAGGAAAATGAGACGTCGTCGCAGTTTTAGACATTCATGCTCGCGTTGTAGGAAGAACATTTTCCTATCTTGTCACTGTATTGAAAGAAAGGACATACTGGAAGAGATGTTCCTCAATGTTCCACTTTTTGATCTGAATTATTACCATACTAAGGTAAGATCGATGATATTGATAAGTTGTATTCCAGGGCAGTGATAGTCTTAATTTCATTGGATTACATGTAGATTGTCCCAGTAACTCTTTGTGTATTTGTCTATCTCTGACAGTGATAAAAATTGAGGCATTGGAACATTTTGAACTAGGAAGACTGCTACCTTCTTACTCTAATTTCAAACTACCTGCAAGAAAACTTTGCAATTTAGTCCAGTTTCCGAAACAGCTTCAAAACTTTTTGGTGCATATCGATTTGCATAATCCGCCTGCCCCTCCAGTTACGTTAAAATTTTCATTGGAGGAAAAAAATAGTCCAGCTTTCATCAAGTATTCTCATACTTACCTCAAGAAAGATAACTCTGTTGTCCTTGAAATAAAATTGGCAGGTAATTGCCGGTGAGCGCTAGGTGAGCTGGATACTTGAGACTATCATGAAAAATAAATACTGGGCAATAGAGTTCTGCCAATAAAGTTTCTAGTGTTTGTTTATAGATAGATTATGATGAGAATGACCGGCAGTGTTTTGACGCCTGGCATACGTTTTATACATTGATAGCCTATTATAGATTATGACAAAATAATAAAATGAAAGAAAAGATAGAGAGAACTGTAAGTGTTATAATGATTATGGTCACTGGTAAAATTGAGTTTACTTTATAAAAAGAAAAAAAAACTTCCAAAAAGCAGTCTACGAACATCTTTAACAGAGAATTGACAAAACTTATAAAAAATAATTATAATCAAAGGCAGATGCAACCGCGAATGTCTCTATACGAAGAAAACTTAAGGAACAGAACACGTATTTCTCTGACTTCGGCAGAAGATTTATGACACGTGATCGTTCCCGTCTGGGTAATATTGTTCGATCAATATAGATATTACGTAACGCATTAGTGTTTTCACTCTGGAGCATTTCGTTTGAGATAATTTTGACCTCTCGCCAACGTTCCTTGTATGTACTGAAGTACTTGCACTGTAAATGTAGGTTAGGAAGTAATTTATTCAAGATATCAGTATGGAAGAAAACACAGACTGTGACTTGTTATGGTGGATAGTTATTTGTTTGTTCGATTTGTCCTGTTTGATATTCTCATTGCTACTACTCATGCGACAGAGTCGCCGAGAGTGTTCGAATGGTGTTGGAATTAGTAGACAGTCGAATAACGTCGCCACAAATACAAGGAAGGTCAGTGTGTTTTTACCCTGTAATTTTGTTAATTTTAGCTCATCAGATGTATCGTATCCATATAAATTTTGTTGAATGTCATAATGCATTAGCTAACATTACTCAGAGTAGAAATAAATGTAGAATATTTGTTATCGACTATAGAAGGCTTTTATTTTGAACGCAACGTTCTTGTGACAGACTTCCATACATTTACCCTATCTGAACCTTTTATCTTTGTAATCTATGTATGTAAGACACATCACATCTTTCTTAACCAAAAATGGAAATCTTTGTTATCAAACACTGTAAGAATCTTATGAGTGAGTCATTTCTTGTAGATCGTTTTATTTCTTTTCTCATAAGAAACGTTTTGTTCAGGAGACTATTGCTATCTTTCTGTGTTCTTTGATAACTTTCACAATGTTGTTCTCTCTGTGTAGAATTCTATAGAGACTATTAGAGAGCACTAGACATAATCTTAACATTGTTATAGTATACCTTACTGACTATAAATTCTTCATATTACAAAATTATGCATGCCTTTCCTTTTATTACTTGTATGTAATTTCAGAAGACCAGGCTTTCTACTGTTCCTACTTTTTCTTCAAAACCTCCAACTATTCCTATACTACTTTTTCAACACTTGTAAAAACCTGTCACATGAAAGTAAATGCAAAAGTCAAAGTATAGTACAATGAACAAGTGCATCTAAACACGAGTATTTAAGTGTTTAATTAAATACATGCAAACTCGCCCATCAGTATTTTTCAGTTCTAAGACATATCTTTCTCCTTCGTTTACCTCCTGCACACAAAGTTTGAAAGAATATATATGTAGGGATCCCTCTCAACCATCTGCAATGCCAGGTGACACTGAGAAGAAAGAGTAAAAATATATATTGTCTAGGTCACATTTTGAAGAAATAGTAAATGTTTTCAAAAATCAATACTCTGGCCTTGAGTTGCATGAACTAGAAATGGGTACTATAAGAAGTAATCTTGCATTTATCTCTTTAAGGAAAATAATGGTTTTCTGGAAAGAAAAATGCCTTTCCTTTCCCTTTCATCTCAGATCCAAATAGTCTTCCCTTAAATTACCAGTTTACAGCATTTTAAAAATGGTTTACCATTGATTTTGTGGAAGTCGGCGATTTGGTCATTTCACATTGCAGCCTTACTCCGAATGTGTGGGCCAAAGTTGTTCCTTAGAAGTCTGCTGATTTAATATTACATTTGTTTTGAGTTTCTGCACAAAAAGCTGTCCGATTTGGTCAACCCCACCCACCAATATTGGTTTTCACGCTCCTCGTTTCCGTGTTGGTTACTTACTTGGTGACCACCATGACGTACATGAATTTATATGGTATGTAGTGCACCTGTCGGTCACTCATCAACACGTCATAAATGGCAAAGGTTTATTTAAGATACATAAACAGTTTTGACATATACTTTCACTTTTTGATAAAAAGGCGTATGTTTTTTCACGAGGATAATTCATTATGATTTCGCGCCATAAATCAGGTTGACACTCGATAACATCTTATCGCTCATCAGTTGTTGCTCAAGCATATGAAGGCATATGATCAAAGATGACAGTCTCCTACCATTTTACATTACAATACGGTTTTTAGGCACGATTTGACCTATTTTGTTAGTTCTACAGAGAGACGAGGATTCTTTACAACATGTATCTTGTGTATTGACCATCTAAGCCTGTTTCCTTTTTTTATGTGAAGCCCATTACACGGGGATTACGGATGTCCAACCGGGAAATGTCCTCAACACGGTGGTCCACTTCTCTTTAATTCAATATGTGTCTTGGGACTGATACTTTATTTGGCGCTTTTTCCGCATTATGGATTTTAACGAAAGTTTATGAATAATTAATTTCAAACCAAGAGCCTTGAGGAAGCAATCTAAGTGTTTTGCTGGAAGTTTTTGAATTTCAGTCAATATAAATTCTCATATTGACTACCGTAACAAGTGCGCAGAATCGGGAATTTTGATAGCGGTTATATCGAAGTTTCATCCCTCTGATTGCAATATTTGATGCCAAAATCTGATTTTATGACAGTAGGCTTTAAATGAAGTCGTTGAAAGCAATAAAAGACCGGTGAAAGGACATATTCTATCCCTGGATACTATCAAAATCGTTTAATCCAAATTTTTGGATCACATTAGAAGCGTAGGTTGTCGGGGGAGTGGACGTCTCGGTCAAGGAGCTCCTGTCGGTCGTATAACCCTTTTTCTCTCCAGATAGAGACTTGCAGTATCTCCGCTCAGGAGCCGTATCGAATGTCTTTAATTTCGTACTACCGTGTAATTATCTTGGGATATAACTTAGCTTAGCACATATGAAGCATTTCATTGTCGTTAAATGCCTCCGTATCGGCAGGTCAGGCGAACATTGTCGGGTACATAGGTATATGTAGGCATATACTGTATACCTCGACGGGTACCAAATACTGTAAGACGACACGGAGCTATTGAAGAACGTTTATACACGGAGCATTCTCTGCATTTTAAGCTGGAGTATAAAGTTTCGACATGGGTATCTTTTACAGTTTGTGGGTACATTGTCTGTTAGAGGCAGCCTTCTGTCCTGTTTAATCAACGATACTGATTGTGAACAATAACAAAGGATTAAACCGTCAATCCGTTTAAATATTAGATTTGTTTACAAGTTAAAACTGTCATAATTTCAACGTTCAATAACAGGGAGTGTTGCAGTTCATCAGTTATGATAAATATTTTATAGAAAAGGTTTTAAGCGGGTTTTATTTCATTTAAATTTTGAACATCGAAGGAAAAATAAGAAATAGACGGAATAGTGAATGGGATCTAGTACTTTTTGCCATATAGGCTATTTACAATGAAAATATTATTACATGAATTATGAAGGATTGGAGATAAGTTCATTGTCAAATAGATCAGCTCAACATGGCCGTATAAAGGATAACAGGTGGTTAAAGAGGAGGGAAAAATCTGTGATATATTTCTTTCGTAAAATTCATTTTGATGGGAATTAACCACCATGTTTAGTTGCTTTCGGAAGAAGAAGAAGAAATTGAAAGGGAAACCTCCCCTGGAGGCAACAGTCCCCCCTCAGGAGGGTGCATCTGTCACTGCAAATGCACAGGTATACATATATGTATAATCATACACTAAAACGTATCCTCGCTTCGTTACGTCTCTCGTTTCGCGGCTCGTTGACACAATTCTATATGCGCATAGGTAAACTTCATATTTATCACTGAATAAATAGATTTAGGAGATATAGTGCGCTTTCTTTTCAATGAAAATTTTTGAATAATTACCAAACTTGCTTACATCTTTTATAGCTTACGTTTGCACAAATATTGAGCATAATCAATAAATATACTTCAAGAATATCGTGTATGTTTGTGCTGGTTTGGCAAAGTTTTTAATAAACATTTTTTCCCAAGGTCCTGTTTGTTAATAATTGTATGAATTAAAATGTTTGCAATATAATTTTTTTTCCGCGGGAAAACTATGAAGGAAAGTTAAGATCCATCCGTCATCAATAAAGCGGGGTTTGTAAGTTATAAGTAAGAAGAAACTGACACTGCTTGGGGCGAGATTTACCCTGAGGAGGGCGTTACGATCTAGTGTGAGATTATAAGCTCAATAGAAGTAATTGTGATGTAACACCTGGTGCTCCAGGTATATAGATAGGTACCTTTCTTACCTTAATTTGAGACCACTCAAATGTAACAAAGATACATAAAAAGAAAGGAAATTATAGATCAACCTTCAATCTTTTGTATAAAGGTTCGGTAAATCGTTATTAATAAATATACAGAGCCGAAAATAAAGGAACATGCTCTTTTACAAAGGAATAGAAATAACGATATGTATTCTAATCGCGTTCAAGTAAAGACATTAAGGAATTACACGCTCGAATTGGTATCTTTGTATACAAATTTAGTGCTAGATCATTGAGCTAAGCGGTCGACGTTTGATCAAGTGTAAGGAAGAATTATACCCAGATCTTTTTTATTTGAATAAAAATAAAAACCTGCATCTAGCTATCAGGATTGTGCATGCAGAAGTAAGACAAAGCATTGGGGTGTAATAGATACATTTATCTGCATGTTACGCACATACTTGTTAATTTGAGTACAAGAACTTGAAAGAAGCGACGCTCGATCGAATGATGGGTGATTGGAGTGGGATCGGACATATTCCAATAGCCGGTATATATCTATTTTGTTTACAATGAGACAAAGTTTATACGAAAAAAGGCACAAGGTTGAATCAATATACATTATATTGATATGTTCCATGGAAAAAAATCCCAATACCCCTCTCTTCTGGTTTGTAAAGGTTCCCGTCCCCTTCAAATGTAGGAAACACACCAGGGGCTTGAACTCCGATGTTTACTAATATTATTACTGAATCATTAATGAGGACGTTTCGGACATTATCAACTTACACCCCTGACGTCTCGAACTTTTTGTACAGCGTGTCATTCCTATTTGTCATCTTTCTTGACCTCGGTCACTATTAATACTAGATGTTTGTTTAAGCTTTATGAAAGCGACCCACCTAACATAGATTTTATTCTAATCTATATGCATATAGGTCGCCGTTTTGGTACATCCCACTCAAAATATTTAGTGGAAGAAAATTAGAAGGAAAATGAAATTTGTTGGTATCTCAATTACCAGTGAAATAGTTTAGAAATTTGCATGTTTCCCAAGTTTTATTTGCATCGGAAAACTGTCATCTTCAATTTTAAGGTGGGGGTTATTTCCAGACTGCAAAAACTGGGATCGTTTTGTTATGATTTTAACCTTGGCGAATAATTTTAGGAGATATGTTGTGGAATTTGAGCATCTCAATGTCTGGATGGAAATAAAGATGTATTGATTTGTACCTGACAATATCTTGATTGTCTTGCTTGCTCAATGTTTTAAACCCTATTTTGCACAATCTACAGAAAATGTTCTTTCACAATTTTACCGTGGTTTCATCTCAAATCGCCCGTACAAATAGTGGAGTAATGAACGAAGGAACCCAGTATCAGACAGTGCAGTTCTAGACAAACCGTATCTAGAGGTACCTTTCCTTGCCCAGACGCTCTCAAAGGGTCTTGATGTTAACTAAATATTTGCTCTGTTATCGACAAACCCAAGTATAAAAAGCGGCTTTTGATTTATATTATATCTACCTGTAAAACTCTCGAATTAGGGCTACCTGAAATTACAAAGTATGATATAATGGGAACTTAAAGATAATCACTATAATTTCACCTACTAATGTCAATCGGGATTGCCGCATTTTTGCGTGGCCACAGAGTTATGTTTCGAACGCTGCCCAAACCGTATAGTAATCCGTTTGTATATAGACATAGTACGAGGGACTTTTGGTTCGGACCAGCCCTAATATTCTGTATCAGTGAAGGAATTATGTCAGTTATTGACCCATTTTTGCATTTTGTCTTATTTGTTTACATTAATGTTTATCTTCGAAAATTTGCCTGTCCAAAATAATGCTGTGTTGTATATGAAAACTTGCTTGTAATTGAGATATCAAAACGTCTATTGCAAACAAAGAACCTTTGAGTTGTACTTTCTCTACTCAGAATTGAAATTCCACGTACAGTAATACAATTCTTTGATTTTTGGTCTATAGATGAATTTGCCGAATCGACTGCGACAGAAAAAAATGTCGCACCTTTGCATGAAAATTGCACCATGTCGCAAGTACCGATTATTCAAAGTTACACTTAAAATGTATCAGCTTATAATCGAGCTCTTCAAAATTGTCAAGGACCGTCTGCCTTACCGACACATTGAGTGTAAATCAACGTTTTAGACGCGGTCGGTGCTGCAATGTCATTTTTGGTTACCAGGGGTCATGGTTCTGACGGCATGCGATGGGGCTCTGGCGACAAGCCATGTTTATATAACACATATTCTTGTCGATACCCTCTGAAATGAAACACTTGTCATTCGGCAAATTAGGGACTCACAAATCAAATTTGTCGATTAAAATCCGATTTACTACATATTGAAGTGGTATTTAGGGGATACCAAGATAGTTTTTCAATCTGTCTCAAGCACTTTTTGTCCTCATGCTTCTTTGATCTCTCAGATATTGTTCTTTGTTGGAAAATACCGGGAAGCGAAGGACTTGCTTTCAGTTGCAGACTTCAATGCAGTAATTAGGGTGGACGTTTCTGAATTTAGTGTCGTCTGCAAACATGAAGCAGTTTTGTCTTGCTTTAAAACAACACTGGTTATGCTACTGAATCGAATCTTAATTGACATTAAATTCTTGATTTGCCCAAGATGAGGGTTTGATATAATACGAAATGCTAACTCAATATATTGGAAGGGGGAGGGTGTCGTCCAGTCAATGTATTGTTTATGTACCTTATGTCGCTTGCAAGTAATGAAAGCAGCAATGGATAAGAAGAGTTTTAAAATCTCCAAAACCTAAAAAATTTAATTAAAAACTAAACTTGGAAAATTTCAGATTTCGGATGTGGTTGTAACAGGACAAGAGGACCTTTCAGCCAAAGAAGCTTTATTATTATGGAGTCGCCGCACGGTGGAGGGGTACCCTGGGGTCAAGATCACAGACTTCTCAAAAAGCTGGAGGGATGGACGAGCATTCCTTTCTATTATACACAGACACAGGTAAATCGTGTTACCTTATGTTCTTGTTACCATAGCCTCTCATCCTTTTTACGAGAGAAAGTTTGTAGAATGTGTGTCTGTACGTCTGTCACTCATCCAAAACAAGAAACTATTAAAGACAAGATATTTGCATCTTCTTACTGAGAATGAAGGGGTGGGATATTTTATTGGCCGGATTGCAAAGCAATTCCGGTCTATAGATTGACTATGTCCGTCCGTCCGTCTGTCCGTCCGTCCGTCTGTCCGTCTGCCGTCAACATTTTGGTTAAAGTTTCTGGTTGAGGCAAAATCTAAGGAACTGTATGCAGTAGAAACCTTATATTATACATTTAGGTTGCCCATGATGAGACCTTTCAATCTATGCCGTAACATTGGACCTAGTGACCTTGACCTTGGACTTTGACCTAGTTAAAGATTTTGGTTAAAGTTTCTGGTTTAAGCAAAATCTAAGGAACTGTATGCAGTAGAAACCTTATATTATACATTTAGGTTGCCCATGATGAGACCTTTCAATTTATGCCGTAACATTGGGCCTAGTGACCTTGACCTTGGACTTTGACCTAGTTAAAGATTTTGGTTAAAGTTTCTGTTTTAAGCAAAATCTAAGGAACTGTATGCAGTAGAAACCTTATATTATACATTTAGGTTGCCCATGATGAGACCTTTCAATTTATGCCGTAACATTTGACCCAGTGACCTTGACCTTGAACGTTGACCTAGTTAAAGATTTTGGTTAAAGTTCTTGGTTTAAGCAAAATCTAAGGAACTTTATGCAGTAGAAACCTTATATTATACATTTAGGTTGCCCATGATGAGACCTTTCAATTTATGCCGTAACATTGGACCTAGTGACCTTTACCTTGGACTTTGACCTAGTTAAAGATTTTGGTTAAAGTTTCTGGTTTAAGCAAAATCTAAGGAACTGTATACAGTAGAAACCTTATATTATACATGTAGGTTGTCCATGATGAGACCTTTCAATTTATGCCGTAACATTGGGCCTAGTGACCTTGACCTTGGACTTTGACCTAGTTAAAGATTTTGGTTAAAGTTTCTAGTTTAAGCAAAATCTAAGGAACTGTATGCAGTAGAAACCTTATATTATACATTTAGGTTGCCCATGATGAGACCTTTCAATTTATGCCGTAACATTGGACCTAGTGACTTTGACATTGGACTTTGACCTAGTTAAAGATTTTGGTTAAAGTTTCTGGTTTAAGCAAAATCTAAGGAACTGTATGCAGTAGAAACTTTATATTATACATGTAGGTTGCCCATGTTGAGACCTTTCAATTTATGCAGTAATATTTGACCCAGTGACCTTGACCTTGAACGTTGACCTAGTTAAAGATTTTGGTTAAAGTTCTTGGTTTAAGCAAAATCTAAGGAACTTTATGCAGTAGAAACCTTATATTATACATTTAGGTTGCCCATCACGAGACTTTTCAATTTATGCCGTAACATTGGACCTAGTGACCTTGACCTTGGACTTTGACCTAGTTAAAGACTTTGGATCAAGTTCCTGGTTTAAGCAAAATCTAAGGAACTGTATACAGTAGAAACTTTATATTATACATGTAGATTGCCTCTGACAAGACCTCTCAATGTATGCTGTAATATTTGACTTAGTGACGACCCAGTTGGTGACAAAAACTTACTTTGCAATCCGGCCATACCGTCTTTAGCGGTGTTTTATTAAGGTTGCAATGGTATAGGGTTATGAACTTGATATTTGACCTTTAGTATCTCAAAATATTAAATACAGTTGAATTGTCTGGCGAATACTTGTATTACTTTCCGTCATCTAACAATTTGAAAGGATAAGAGAAATTTATAAGGCTGCTGTGAAAAGACCGTGATAAATATTTCTGCCCTGTTTAATGTCGATCATTTGCGTGTTTAGAGCTATGATGCTAAGCCATTACTTGTCGTGTTTGTCTAAAGATTGCAATAGATAGATATCGTAAAGGCCAAATATCATTATGCAAAGAATAGTTTACATTCCTAACAAGTCCTTATAGTATTACTTCAAAGTCATTACACCGACTTTGATTGTACCGATAGCGGTTATAAATTATCGAAAAAGGAGGGGGAAATAAGAAAAGAATATAGTATTGTCATAAAAGGGGATGGGTATCGTTTCTCTGTTATTGAAAGATGACATCTGTACAAAAGAGCTATACAAAAAGCAATTTATATGGGTATTGAACAGGGTCATTGTACAATTGATGATACTTAATCAGTTTGATGAAAGAAAAAGTTCGACTTACAATGTATAATATATTTGTACTCATGTACACGTACCATAGAAGTCCATCTGACAAAAATAGAATGGAGATTAACGAGATATCACACGCGTTTCAGTAGCCTCCCTTAGACGAGAATTTTAAAGAAATCTCCACGCTGAAGATTTCTGATTTTCGTAACTTAAAATGTCTTGATGTTATGGCTTTGTTATAAACATTCAATCGTCAAGTCGACCCTATAGCTTAGAGGAAGAGCTCTTGCCCACCATGCGAGAAGACCGCGGTTCGAGCCTGAGTCGTATATCAGTATGAATGTTTTTTTTTTTCTTTGCAAAGTAATGGTAAGCCTAGAGTGACCAACAATAGTCAATATTTTTTGCTGAAATTGAACTTTCAAATGTATTTGAAAATTTTGTTAAGACTTTTTTTACCTACATACATATGTCGTTTCTATTCAGAAATAAGTCAGGTGTCAGTAAAGTGTTTGAATGTAGAGAAACTTATAATATAGTTACTCATATGGTACATGTAATATCATTACACATGTGCACATACTGTCGAGTTATCTCACAAAATCTGTATTCGGCTCTATTTATTTACATATTGACATCTTTGTGAGTGAAGGAACACTGCTGTGATATTTCAAAAAGATGATTATATAAATTCGGATGCTTTTGTCTTTGGTCACATAGTAAAGAAAGATAACTCGAATTGCACTTTTAATTTTTTACATGATAATCTACACATTCAGTCAGATTTTGCAACATATGACGTGGTCATTGAATGATTTCTTTCTATAAGAATTTGCACAATATGTTGAGGGAATCATATGTAAAGTTTCATTTGAAAATCTTGGGCTGAAAAAATAATATAGCCAAAAAACGAGCATTTCCATTACAATCAATGGATGGCTAAAAAGTCTGATCAATTTCAAAATCTCAAAATTTTGAATGGTGACCTCCTAATATTGTCCCTTACATCTGAATTAAATTAGGTAATCAGAATTATGCTTTTTTTCTGAAAATAAATGTTGTATAACACGAAACGTGTGATATCACCTTAAACAATATCCTGTGTACTTGCACTTGTAACAAATCCTATGAGAATACATTATCTTCTTCGCCCTGTTCATGTAATGACAATACTTTCGAAAAAAAGATACAATAGCAGAATTTTCGTCAGTACCATTTTAACTTACCCTATACATACATGTGTTATTTATAAACTCATGATGATGATAATATGGGTTATATTTTAAATAATTGTACCTTATAAAGCGTTTTGCAAGTGTTACCGTTTGGTATGAAATTTTCAGACCTGACCTAGTCGACTTCAGCAGAGTCCGTAGTAGTACAGCAAGGCAGAATCTGGAGAGTGCATTCAACCTAGCAGAACGAGAGTTTGGGGTCACAAGGCTACTGGACCCTGAAGGTATGCAGTCCATAGGAACTACACCAGTCTACTTAGACCGAAAAACCAAGCCCCACATGATATATTAACCCAGTTCACCATATTATGAATTAGATTTTGTCACTGAATTTAAAATATCCCCATCAAACCGTGACGCGTGCTCATGAATGAATGTGAAAATGCTTAAATTTCAGATGAAAGGGAATATAAAAGTCATAAATACGCGAAATTACCATTAGTCTTTCCCCACACACAAAATAAGGCTTTGTTTTCTTAAATATTTACCTTAGAAATGCAGAAATGAAGGTATATATAGAAAAAAAAACATTATGTACTTTCACATAAACATGGCGTCTTTCCTTGTTTCAATGTTCATGAGTGTTTGGCTTCATTTAACTTAAGATTAAATATTATTCAGAGGTTTCAGCTTTCAAATCAGCGACATCAATATTTTACAATAAACTAAAGCAGTAGACACGCCTTGTAATAGGGATGATAATGGAGGATGTAAAAAGGTGCGTCTCGTAGGTTTGTCGTGCCTTGTCCTGTCTATCTATATTTTATATTTCTGTTTGAGATCTGATATAATAGTCTACTGATATTTGAAGCACTGAGAAGTAATAACACCCCCAGGAGAAAAGGAAAACAAGTATGAAAAAAGACGTGCTTCACGAACAAGTCCATATGTGACAGTGACACTGTACCTTGTAGTTCTCTCTCACGGAAACAGAATTTGACTGGATTGTTTGACATTAAAGAGCTTAGGAAAAAAAGTTTTAGAAACTCCTTTCATGTATTATTTATTATTATGTATTAATTTGTTCAAAATGAATATTTTTGTAGTATTTTTTTGTGATTTTGTCACCTGTTAGGAAAAACATAAATATAGAAGGATCGTTGTTAGAGTATATAGAGCTATATAAAAATATTCTAGTGTAAAGCTATAATTCATGTTAAAATGGTCTGTAAAAGACAAGATAATAACCTTTTCAATTTGTATTAAATTTGAGCACAATACATTTAAAATGCAGGTTTTGAAAAAAAATGATTTATGCGTGCAAAGTCACGTGAGGAAGAAAGACAGCTTTTGGCAGAGGGCAAGGCACTGAGGGAATGTCTTTCAGAACTTGTCTATAATTAATATTATCTGAACTTCACATTTATACATGACAAAAATGTTATCTTTACTTTACATGTATACATGTACATTATTATTGACTCAGCATAATGATTAGTTGGGATGAACAGTTATGTCAGATGTGTTTCAGCCATACTTTATGATACATGTTCTTTAACTCTTCTAGCTTTGAGATTTGAAAAATCCAATTTCTATAACTGCATTCATCAGTCATTTGAATTACTTTAAAGTGGGAAAGACAGAAGAGTAAAGATAGGATGGAGGGGGACTTATTCGTACGTTTGTATGGTATAATGCAAACTATTGTTGGATTTTAGAGAATTTAGAAGAGTAAATAGACCCTGACCTCAGTGGGTGGTATTAGATTTGTCGCTTTGACAGATCACATATCGTAAGAGTTGTTTTTTATTAGGGATGTTCCCTCCTTCAACAAAAGTGCTGTCAATATTACGTCCTTACGGGGGTTTAAAAGTGAGGAGTATTTCAAACACCGTTTATATTGTTAGTATGGAAATTAGCCTTCAAAGGAACCAAGATTATAACACACATTGATAGAATGACAAGAATATCTCTTTCTACTTATTTACAAAATCGACATTTTTTCTTCGTTTCTTTTAAGACCCGCTTTTAAAATTGACGATATATTATCTGTGGGGCACATTTAAGGTTCTTTTATAGAATTCAGGTCAGGAGAAAAAGTGATTTGTCATTCATCTCTTTTAGATGGTGACTAGAGATATAAATAGGTCAGAAGGTGTACAGTGTGTTACCTTTAGTAGTAAAGACTGGAGACTTTTATCAAATGTGAATGTATGTTTTGATTTTTATTAAGGTTCAAGCTGCATGAAGAATTATATAAACACGGGCATCGTTATAAATAATCACTCAATTTTGCAACAAAAAAGATTTATTACGGTAGGAATGTCCCCATCCCTCTTTGAAAATCATAATAAAGAGAAGGCAACACTATTGCAAAATGATAGATTTTGTTAAAATGATTATTCAATGAATCATCATAATGATAGGTTACTTACTAGTGTTTCAAAATCTAAATTCAAGAAGAGCGGGAAAAAAAGGCTTCATATGAAACTTTAAAGTAATGCATGATGTAACAATGGAATGTTTTTTCCATAAGAATAAAACAATAAAATAGCATAACAAGGATTAATTTTTTGTGCACTTGAATAGCAAAATTGAATGGCAATGGCTGTATTTTCAGATATTGATGTTCCTCAACCTGACGAGAAATCTGTGATAACCTATGTCTCTTCCTTATATGATGTCTTCCCAGAAGTACCCAGTGTAGAGCAAACCCTCAGAGACAACGTAAGTTAAAGTCTGATAGTCATGGGAAAGGGGGGTGTGGCTAGAGGGAAATATGTGATAACCTATGTCTCTTCCTTATATGATGTCTTCCCAGAAATACCAAGTCTAGAACAAACCCTTAGAGATGTTGGGAAGATATCTAAAAATTAATTACATGTTCAGTATAAGTAAACCATTGGACAATTGATTTACCCAGAAATGAGTTCTGTAAATCTTGAAGCTATTTTAGCTTAAACATCATGTAAGTTCATGACACTTGAACATGTTGGTGCAGCATGCTCTACTACAAAAGTACAGCTAATCTTTCTATTTTCATGCACAATTAGTTATCTTATTTAAATGTTTGTTATCTCATTTGACATGTAACATTCCTTTTGTTATATTTTTGCAAGAAGCTTTTATTTTTGTGGATTAACAATCCCTGTTCCCTCTGTAATCAAAACCACAAGTCTCTGTGTAATGATGAGAAGGCTTCATGTCTTAGAATAGAATTTAAAACTGGAAACAATTATAGACCAAAGAAATGCTAGTTTCTGTGAAAATTTCTGTCTCTTTTTGTTTGCTATTTAAGAAAATTATGAATTCTAAATTTCAGGAAAGGCAGATAAAAGTAGATGAATACCGTGATTTAGCTTCCTCCCTCATTTCATGGATTAGAGATGCTCGAAACATGATGCTTGAAAGAAAATTCCCTACTACACTCATTGAAATGAAGGTGCGACACAATTTCATATTTCTGTTCAAGAAAACCTTAAGACTTCTTAACTTACGCCATTGGTATTATGGTTTGACTGGCTTAGATTTGTCAAGAGTAAACACACAGAATAGCTTTCATATCCATTAGCCTTTGATTGATATTAAGAGGAAAAAAATAAATTGAAAACATTTGCAATTTACATATTGCAGACTAGAACATATTATGTAATGATTTACTTAGAACAAAATTCTGATGAAATACTAAATGCCCTGTAAATACTTGAGGTAAAGAAATGAGTGTTTCCAATATTTTCTTACAGACTCTGCTATCAGAATGCAATAGATTTAAAATAGAAGACGTTCCTCCAAGGCTGGAGATGAAAAATAGACTAGTGAAAATATTTGACGAACTTGAGGTATGTTTTCTCGTACTTCTGTAATACTTGATCATCGACCTTGAATAAATAACAACTACCAGGGGACTTCTGATTTATCTGAAATTTTCCGTAATATTTGTTGACATTTGTCCGTAACCAGATAAGATTTCAAGCAGGAAACATTTTGTGAATTAGTAATGAGTGATGCTTGTGTGATAATTTACTCTTGAGCTAATTTTCAAGTGTGAAATAACAGTTTTATTAGATAGTAGCATGTCATGATTATTAAAATTAAATATTTCCTTGTAATTTGAGGCTGAATATCTTATTTAGATTGGTTTTCATGGTAATGATAACAATTTCAGGGTAAAAAATAATTAAAAGAATCCAAAATAATCTTGATTATGTTACATGGAAAATGCAATGTAAAGTTAGGTATTTTCAAAATAACCATGAATTACGTCATTTAAGGTTTATCTTCAAGTTGAATAAGTTATCTTTGATACGATAAAATCTTGTAGTGCTTGGGAATTTAAATTTGGTAAAGATCATCATTCTAATTCCAAGTAAACAATATTTTTATTTGCTACTTGCGGTTTTTAGCTGAATTCTCAAAAATAGCTCATTAGTTGAGTATTAAGTAATTTGCATGTATCTCCAGTTACAAAAGATTATGATATACATGTGGAACGGTCTAGTCTCATTTTCACCTGTTTTTACCTGTTTCTACCTTGATGTGATAAATCAACATACAAATTTCTATGTTTATTACATTACAATAGGGGGATGGATCTGGTACCGCACATCTTGCGATTCCCGAGGAAATCCATCCTGAACAAATCAACCGTCTTTGGACGTTATATACTCTAGCTCAACAAGAACATGACAACAATCTACAGTCAGAAATTCTAAGGTAAGTCTTTTTTTATACCCTGCTTTAAGGTTTCTGGAACAATTTCACTAGCATTTCTTCAGAATGGAGTAAGAACATTCCAAGTAGATAGAGAAATGTCAATATGTTCCTGCAATGAAGTGGAACAGTATAGAAAATTAAAACTGTACTATGAATACTGGATAAAAGAACTTTTGTTTTCTCCTTGATTACTAAAATATTCCTATTCAGACATGAAAAGGTTGATAATTGTCTTTTGAATTATCATAGAAGCATTATGCTAGGAATAAATTTGAAATAAAAATGATCATTTCAGGTTAGAAAGGCTGCAGAGATTAGCAGAAAAGCTCCACAAGGAATGTAAACAGAGTGAAGACCATCTGGACGAAGTCGGACATAGGATAGGTGTGGAGCAGGGTAGGTTAGATAGAATCCACCCTGTAGAAGCCAAGCGTAACTGTGATTCACTCGATAGAGCTCTTCATACGACAGAGGAAAATGTCCGCAGCCTCTTCAGGGATGTGCAGGTCCTACAAGAGGGGCGGTTTCCTACTGCAGATCAACTTTATAGAAGGTGCGTATGGCAAGTTTGTAGAAAGTTTAAGATTTAATAAGATTATATAAGGGTATGAGAAGTTAGGTACATGTATCTCAGAATAGTATTAATCTATCTCATATAAGCAACTACAAAACAAAAAAAAAAGATGTCTTTATAGGTGTTTTACTTCTAGAAATTTATCTTTATATTGAAGTAGCTTCTTGACTTTAGAAATTAGAATTTGAAATCACCGTTCTTTTAATCTATAAATTCTTAAAAGAAACTCCTGTACAAACTTGTATGTATAAAAAAAAAAATCTTTTTGTTCATCTCATTTTCCTTAAACATTTTATTTATTTTTATGTGACAG
Source organism: Pinctada fucata (assembly GCA_028142955.1). Classification (NCBI taxonomy): domain Eukaryota; kingdom Metazoa; phylum Mollusca; class Bivalvia; order Pterioida; family Pteriidae; genus Pinctada; species Pinctada fucata. The sequence continues at coordinate 7,762,406 of AP027103.1, forward strand.
CTCTGAAATCATAGAATCGACATAACTTTCTTACAGGGTTGCTTCCATACAGTCTCGGGTATCACAACTACGTACACAACTATTCAGTGAGGTCATACAGAAGTTAATAAGTAAATCATACATAGAGGAAGGAACGACAGTCACACGGCGGAAAGAGGTCGTAACGGAAATCAGAATGATAGAAACAAACCCTGTGTTCAGACACGTACAGGACTGCTTAAATTGGATAGAGGCAAAACAAGTAAGTATTGGAGCTAGATAACAACAAATAGAAAATGCATAAGGAATGATATATGCATCAAAGTTACCAACATTACCTTTGTCATGCGTATATAATTTTATAGCAATATGTAATGTAAAGAAAGATTGTATCTCTTCTTGTATTTCTTCTTTGTCAATATATTACATGATGTTGACACACTATTTTGAATATATCTAGCTCTTCAATATGTGGTTTGCTTCTTACACTTAATTAAATCTTAGTGTCAGAAAAATTGTAAGAGTTCTGTTTAAAATGTTTATGTCATTGTTCTTCTTTGTATGATTTATAGAAAGCCATAGAATCAGCAGAATGTGGAACAGAAATGGAGTCAATAGAAGCAAATCTTTCACAGCATCACATAGAGCATCAAGAAATTGTCAACTTTCGCAAAGAGATAGAAAAATGCATTTCGGATGGGGTAAGCTAGCCTTATAGACTAAAATGTCCTTTTGTGCCTAACTTTGAATAATTATCCCCATTCATATTTTCTTCACATAAATGTGTCATCTCTCTGATGATTTAGATTTGGAACTGCATGTACTGCTATAGAAATTATACACTTTAATTTTTTAAAGCAAGATTGTCTCCTCTTTAAAGATTTCTTTTCAAATGATTCCTCTCTGCTTTCAGAGGAGTTTATCACCAGAGGAACAAAAACTTTACACAGAATGGTTATCTAAGGTAGAAGTGGCTTACTCATTACTCATGGTAAGTTATAACAAGTTCCTTATTGCCTTTATCTTAAGAAATGAAGCTCTTTCCTCAAATTTTACTTTGGTCTAGATGCGTGTACATTTTTATTTTGAGATATTTTAAAAAGGTTAAGATCAGTGCAGTTATTTTCAAAGAAATTTTCTTGACCTATGATGTTCTTACCCAAAAGTGTTTCTTATTTCTACTATGCTGATTGGAAATTTTAGAGTCATCCTAAAATACTTAACAAATTCCCTTGTGATTTCTGTCATAGAATACCTCAAGTCGTCACCTGAAGTGGTTGGAATCCTTACACGAGTTCTTACAACTAGCAACGCAGGAACTTATCTGGCTGAACGAAAAAGAAGAGTTAGAAACATCAAAAGACTGGAGCTCGCCTGAAATAGATATGCAGCAGTCGGACATGATGTACAAGGTAGGGGGAAGAACTCTGTGTCAAACTGGGCGTTATTTACTCTTTGGCTCTTTTGTGCTTTGAAGTGGGAGTTTTTCAGAAAAAAAAAAATTGTTAGAATTTGTAGTGTGAAGGAATGATTAGAGATATGAATAGGAAGAAATGTTTCTAAGTAATGTGGTCTTGTGGTTGACTACATGAACATATATAAGTAAAAAATCAGTTGTCCTTTTAATTAAGAAGAGGTAAACTTGAAGAGATGTTGACTTGGGTGATATTTTTTCTATATTCATAAACTTCATTCATGATTTTTAAAGCTCCGATCTGATTTTCAGGAAATCGAGTCACTGCCTAAGGTTTGCAGATTTGTTGGAATGGCAGAAATGCTAAGAAACTCCTGAATGCCCTATAAATAGACCTACTAACTATGCATCTTGCCATATCGATAAAATTAATATTCAACTTACATCATGTACATACCATCATTCATGATATTAGATATATATGACAGTGTTTACTAACAGATCGGCAGATCCAGTACACTCTTGATGAATGAGTCTATGACGGCAGACAACTCTCTCTTTCAGCATAATATCAATATTTTGAATTTCCTTAACATATTATGAATAATTTCTGCTCTTTGAAACCCTGCTTTGGCCCTGTCCTGAATAAAATTAAGTACATTTTGTACAATCAACAAGTGCATGTTATTTTGGCCATTATATGTTTAAGTCTCTCAATCTATTTGTATAAAAAATGAATAAATGATACATATTTCTAATGAAAAACGTTGAATTTAGCATGACCTCAGATTCTCACTTTGCTTCAGACAAGCTTGTTGTCTGCATGAAAAACAAATAAAGAAATACACCGCTGACTCTAAACTACATCAAAGCTATAAAAACATGAAAGATTGCCTAATGTGAATGCACCCTGCAGCTTTTACATTTTAATATAGAAAGCTTAATTTTGCTTCAACACTGTCGTAAAATAAGGAAAAAAATTTACCCACTCTAACCCTTAAAGGATTCAAGAATCATAAAAATGTGGTCCTGAATTTTAATATCTACTGCCCCTTTTAATGAATTATCAATAAAGTTAAGTTCTAAAATAACTCTTATAAAGGAAAATGAAATGTTCAGTCATCAAGGTATTACTTCAAACTTGGATTTGGCATTGCCGTTTCCCTGAGAACCTCATCAGATCGTTTTTATTGGATGAGTACATATTTTTCCCACAGAGTATTTTACATGACCTAGAGAGGAGGGAGTCACAATTTAACTCGGTACAGGACCGAGGGTCGACCATGGTTTTGGACAGGCACCCTGCAGCTGATACTATAAAGGTAAAATTAGAAAGAATTGAATTATATGTAACTCAGATATGAATATTTATAATTAGGAAATAACTAGCATGTAACATACATGTATGTTTGCAGCTAGTTAATGCTGATTTTAAAGTCATAAAATATGTTCCGGCAAGAGATTAATGGAGCCAGAAAAAAAACAGATATTTGTACCCGAAATCAACCTTAATTGGCTGCAACCATTCAAGCTATTCCCATCTAAAGAGATCTCTCAAACTTAAAAAGATAGGTAAATTATATGAGAAACAAATCAGTCACTTTGTAAAAATTCACTAAAAGTTGTAAAGCAAATTCTAATTATCACTAGCACCTAGTCTTGCTTTGTTTTTGTTTACCATAGGCGTACATGGAGACGATGCAGTCGCAGTGGTCGTGGTTGATACAGCTTACTGTGTGTTTGGAGCAGCACATCAAACATAAGTCAGCTTATCACGGCTTCTTCCAAGAGTGTCAAGCTTGTGAACGAGATATGTCACGCCAACGTGAGATGTTAAGCACACGATACAGTCAAGAAGATCTCGATTCAGAAGAGGGCAGGCAGAGAATTAGGGAATTACAAGACATGCAAAAACAATTATCAGACCTTGATCGTCATATTAGTGCATTAGTGGCTAGAAGTTATGAAATTGCTCCTCTGAAAAGACGGAAAGAACCAGTCACATCACCCATAAAGACATACTGCTTATGTACTTACAGACAGCCCGAGGTTGGTTTATTCTTTTATCGTTTGCTTTATGCTATCAAACTACAAACATTCACTGCTAGTCTACTTTGACCTTCCAAACTACATGTATCTTTTACTTTCTCATTTAAGTTCCTGAAGACAAAAACAAGTATGAAAAATGTATCATCTACAATATACATGTATACAGCAGCATTGATCCTGAATATTTGAAAGTTTCAAAGTCTCAATATCTGATCTGTATCTCCTTACTCATTAATTACAGATCTCAATAGAGAAAGGTTCTGAGTGTTTATTACTAGACAATTCCTCACATACACGATGGCGAGTGAGGAGTTCCTCTGGCCATGAGGACAGCATTCCTTCTGTATGTATCCTCATTCCTCCTCCAAACCCTGAGGCCATTGATGCAGCTGAAAGGTAAGCGCTATCATCAAGTAACAATATTGTTAATAAAAAGTTACAATTCTATACATTGTTTTAAGAAATTTTGATCAATTATAAACTGTAATAAGCAAGCTACAAAAAATTAACATCATGGTATTTTTCCTACATAGATTAAAACTTCAGCTGGAGCATTTACATAGCCTGTGGAAACTACGATTAAAAGCAATGAAGTTCAACATGATATTAGCAACAATTAAAACAGTCAAATCATGGGATTTGAAACAGGTAATCAATTTTAATTCCAAACAGATTTTGTAAAACATTAGATAGAAAAAATAAGCATTGAAATCAATTCTCAGAAAGGATTGAACAGCTGCATGAATGTAGAAAAATATTACAATTTGCTCTCAAATGTTTCTGTTATATTCTTGTAACAGTTTCAGACACTAGATCCAGCAGGAAGAGAAGCTTTTTGGAGAACGTTAAACAGTGACGCAGAAAAATTGTTTCAAGAGTCTGGCGAAGCAACATCGGAAATGAGACGCCTAAGAGAAGAACTGGCCGAATGTAATCAAATATTCCTTAGTCTTTCAACCTCTGCAATGGAAGAAGGTAAGGTCATTTGTATATGCTTGGGTTTTGTCAAAATATTAACTTCATACTTTATACCTTACATTTGTTAGTTACAGGGGTAATAAAAAATAATTAAGGTCATTGTTAATCGTGGTTTGATCAAATGAAAATATCTCCAGCTTTCAGTGTTGATTTTAATTATCATTTAAATTGCATTACACTGGACATTAAGTTGCAGAAAAAGATTAAGGTCACATTTGAGTAAGTTTCCTCAGATTTCTTAGATTTAAATTTTACTCTGCACAGTGTCAATTTGAAAAATGATATTGTTGAAAATGTCTTTTTCCAAATTTCAGAAGTAATGCAAACTCGATCCCCAGAGCAGAAATTCCTTCAGGAACTAGACTCTGTCAGTCGACATGTTAATTCAAGTGACCAGGCATTGTCATCAAAGCTATTAGAGCCTCTCCCCAGGGACAAAGTGGCTGTCAGACATGCTACAGAACAATACAAGGTATTCTTTATAAACTAATGATAAGAAGATGCCAAAGGAAGCCATTTAACATCTTTTTGGAATTTTGTTAATTGCATGTTCCCAGTGTTGCTATAAGGAAACCATTCTAGAACCATTTTCATACCTTTATCATATGGGGATCTACAGGTGAAATTGAAGGGGGTGTGAGCACAAGACATTCCCCCATGATTATAAGAATTGGATGGATGTTGATTAGTCACTCTCTAGTTGTCACAGATCATATACTAAGGAGTGTGTTGACTTTTCTCGCTGTATCAGCAAAATTAGCAAAAAAAAAAAAAAAAAAAAAACAAACAAAAAAAACCCCTTCTAAGTCGGTTACTAACCTTTAAAAAAGTTCAAGAGGTTAAAAGGAGCTTCCCTTAAGGTTTTTCTTCAGTATTTAGAGTATCTCAATACACAGTATTAAGACCATAGGCATAAATGCCACACCTTATATGTAAATTTATGAGTTACACTGTTCTTTATAGGCCACATTAGGTAGGTATGTAAATATTGCCCCAGGCACATGGTGCATCAGTGAAACAAATATCAACTTGTAGCTAGGTGTTACATATTACTAATCGTGTAATTATTTTCCCACATTAATTGTTGTTTAAGTACAATGAAGATGGTAATATGATACAGACTAATTGTTATATATTTTTGGGGTCTTTGTCTTTCCTACAAAAACTAAAATTCATGCCTTGAATATCTGAATTGAATTGATAAGAATTTGATCTGTCACTGTTTGGACAGGTGAACTTATGTAAATTTGATGAAATTCAGGTGAATAGAAATGAGGAAAAATATGTAGAATGTACTCTTAAAAAAAAAACCAATTATGTGGGTAGATGTAGGAACTAATGGATTTACAAAGACTAAATGTGAGCTTTTACATGTGAAAAAAAAACCTTGTATGAAGGAAGTGAGAAAGAAGAAGGGGGGGGGGGTTTTCAAAAATAAACCATACCATAAGGAAAAAATAAAGAAATGAATGGATTACACATATAAAAGATGAAATGCCATTATAATATAAAGTATGAGCTACATATATGCTGGAGTCAGTCAGCCTCCCTAAATGACTATCACCTTAGCCAGGTATGCCTTCCCTGATAAATGACTGAAGTAAGATCTGTACTACACAAAATACATCTATATGTAATAATCAAGGGAGGGATGTAATGTAAGATAGCCACTAGTGGTCAGTATATCAACTTCAAAGAGGTCAGGGCCCACCCCTCGTTTATCATAGAAACATCTCCATGGCTGTAGGGGCATCATTTGTTTACTCTATGTCACTGCTATGCAGTGATACACATTACACTGTAAATCATTAAGCCTGGATAACTCCCTTTTTAGCATTTCGACTGTAGAGACTAGGGACAGAGGAAGTTTCTGGGGAAATAAAATTTTAAGTGGATCTATGTGATTTCTTTAATATGGATGATTGGTCATTCATATTTTTTCGTGATGTAGATTTTTGACATGTGAAAATTCAGAGATTGTGCTGTTGCTGGAATCTATACTAGTATTTCATCTTTAAACCTCTCGTTTAACTTTTCTGTCAAAATGTGAATGTGGAAATTATGCTGTTTGGAGGGGGTCCCCCTCTTCCCTTGACGTGATTTTTTGTGTAAATTACATTCATATTATTAACGGCATTGTAGTGAAAGGAAATTTATATATTTATTGGTATACAGTGATATTTTACAATTTTCATCATGACGGATATAAATGTGGCATTGCAGAATTGGGAGAAGTCGATGAGAAGTGGGGAAGATGATATTGAAGAACTTAAACGAGCATATGCTACCTTACCGAAACGATCACCTCAGCTAGAATCCAAATTTACAACAGTTCTCAACAAGTGGGGCCAAATGAAAAATCTCTCCAGTGCATATGTGGATAGGTAAGACAGTAAATTTTCATAAAGTTGCTGAAAAATTAAACAACTTTTCTTCATTTGTAATAAAAGATTATCTGTTTCATCCTGAAATATTGATTTGATGAAATAAAGAAGCAAATTTGAAATAGTTATTGATAAAATGTAATTTACTGGCCCCCAATTATTTTAAGGCTAGCATACATGATATGCCAGTATTGTTTCATCTTTGCATTATTTGTGTCCATTTATTCTGTCTGGCAAAGGGGCAGGTTCTCCCAATTTCATGAATCTTAACCAGTCGTATCTTTAAAGCCTGTTAATGTTTATATGAGAAATTTTTCCTAAAGTAACCAACCTAATGTGTTTCCATTGAAAACTATTTCATTGTTGAATAGCAGGACAATATAGTTGTATTGAAGAGAGGAACACATCTCTTATAGTGTTGTCATAATTCTAATTAGATTATTTGATATGATATGAAGGCGTGATCAAGTCAGTGAATCTTTAATCTATACTTTCAGGTTAAAAACAGTTGATGTCGTACTTTCTGGCTTGGAGAGTATGAGACAACTTGTAGCTGACTATGAGATTGCCTTGGTGTCACATGATAACATGACCTCTGACCCGGAATCACTCAGAAATCTAAGAGAGGAATTACACGTAAGTTATAACCTTTAATTGAAAACTTTGAGGATAATGTTAACATTTATTAATGAGAAAAAAGCTGCTGAGGTAATATGAAATTGTACAGAAAATATAAAGATAATGTGACGTACAAGGCTTTGAGATAACCTAGAATATGCTCTCAAGAATTTTGTTTACCTTACTGCAGAAAAAATAGGAATATTATAAATTGCAGAATGCACCTTTATTATGAGAGACTAATTGTTTGAATTTGATTGACTTTTTACCAGGATCTTCAGACTTCCATACAGCAGCAGCAACCAAAGGTTGAAAAGTTAGGTAATGATGTGTCAGGATTACGAGGTCTTACCGAAAGTAGCCGGCCAGGCACGTCAAAACACTACGACATAGAGGGACTAGAGAAAGAAGTGGGAGATCTGAGTCAGAGATGGGACAATGTGTGTATCCAGGTTGTGGAAAGGTAAGGGTCACTTTGTATAGGACTTTGTTGTTTTACTTGTCGGATCAACTTGACAAAGAGCATTGCTTAGCAATTGTAGAGTTGAACAGCAATTTTTGATCAGTCTTTAATCATCTAAATAGATGTTTTTCCTTATAATTTACATGAGTGCAAGTCATTTTACATATAAAGGTCACAATGAAGTGTTGTTCTTTCAATTTTGTGCTAGTTCTATAGAAAAACCAGTAGATATATTTCTTGACTTTACTCTGATGAGGTTCAAGGTCAAACTTAATACAGGTAACAGATATGATTCTTGAACACAATTCAGTTCATAAATAAGGATAAAATTCTCTTTTTAGACTTAGAAGTGCGGACACTGCAGGTGACCAGCTATCCCTGTACACTAATGGAGTGACAGGAGAGAAACAGTGGGTATCACAGATGGAGAGGAGGATCCAAAACCGGTCACCTCTGTCACACGAGCTAGAGGAACTCAAACAGCTTATAGAACCTACTATGGTATAATACTTGTTACTTAAATTAACATAAAGTCATATATCTTTTTGAATACAAACAGTTCTCAATTCAAACCTTTACATGTGAACAGTAGAACTTGAATTTCTTTAAATGTTTGAACTTCATCTTTTGGTAGTGTTTCAATTGTTATGTCACTGTTAACGATACACTGCCATTTTGATGTCTCCATGAATCTAGAATTCCATGTTAAAAAAATTATGGTAATAAGATATGATTTATTGTACAAGTAAAATTACGAATTTGGTGAAAATGGCATTCATATTAATGTAATTTCTACAAAAGCTTATTGTTTGAATAGGAAGCTACCTTTAGATTTACTTCCTGTATTAGAGGAAGTGACATAAGCAGTGCTGAATGAAGTTAAGAATTCAAAACCAAAAATAAGTGCTAAGTTAAAGTCACAATATAAATTATTTTCAGGCCATTTACAATAGTCTGGGAGAGAGACAACATCAAATAGAGGCTGTAAACAGGCATGGTGGACAGTTCATCAGGGAGGCAAAGGTCAGTATGTCATGACCTTGAAGTCAATGAAAAAAGAATGTGATATACTTCTTTTATCCAAGTTTGGTGGCATTTTAGGTCAAGTTACGAATTTAAGGAAATACTGCTTAAATACAAGCTTCCCTTGTGCAGTGTGTAAAAGTGAGAGGCAGAAAGAGAGACAGGCATTGATGTTGTAAGAGTTATTTCCCCTTTTTGTGTCACAGTTAAGTGTCTACTAACCTAGCATTTGTTCCTAACACTAACCTAACCATTGTTATATGTGATGGTTGTTTTACGAATGTTATGCTATTTTTATGCATCTGCATAGTTTGAATGTTGTAGTCGTTGCATTTTTTCTCTTTTTCCATAAATGTTGATCCTTTTAGTAATTTCCTTCCATTTCATCTCTGTATGGTATTTTGAAATCTGTCATAGATTATTGGAAATTTTCTCATAAAACATTTTTCAATGAATTGTAAATGACTTATTCTTATAGAACATATTTCTTGTTTGCATTGTACATTACGCAATTATAGTTTCTTTTGTCTTTGTTCTTATTGTTTGTCAAATTTTTAAGACCATGAACCATTTTGATTTTTTAAAGAAAAAAGCATTTGATGTAAAGAAGGGAAATTCTACATTAGTTTTGTAAAATCCATACAGGTGTGAAAATCCCAGTTTTCCTCAAATTGTTGATTTGTAGACTCTAGTTGCAGAACTTTGTCCTATTTGATCCAAGTTGCTAACAGCACGATTTGCATCTTGGACAGAAACATTTGTATGAAAAATCGAGTGAATTTTACCCGCACATGCACGGCTTGAACGAAAACATTTCCTAAGCATTGAATGAACTGCTTGCTTCATTGAGTGGTTGACGAGACATGCGTCGAATCATCGTAAGTAGCTTATCTCGGCTTATAGAGAGAATATTTTTAGAGGTGAGGCATAGAGAGTTAATTTATTACCGATTATTTGTTGGGATGGTTGCTTTGCATATTTTAACATAAGCAAGGAAGACAAATGGTGGAAATGATTCTTACGTATATTGATACCTATAGGTGGAATTTTTTTTTCCTTTAAAAGTTTTTGTAACATAGGCATATCTTAAATGGTTCTAATTTATTTTGGTACATGGTTGAAATGGGAATATTAAAGGAACCTTATTGAAAATTATTCTTTTAACGGAACATTGCTTAGGATCTGGAAATTATGCTTGAATATAAGCTTGCATGACAACTGTCGAATGACAGCTTTGGTGTAGTAGCCTCTTTTCCACATCTTCCTGCTTACATTAAATTGCTTTCATATTGCATGGCATGAAAGTTGATGTAAAATTGTAACCTTGCTTTGCATTTTAGCTCTTTGCAGTTGAAGCTTAAAAAGGGCAGCTTTTTTGTTTGCGTTCATCAGTTAAATATAGTCATATCACATGCATTTTTTTTTCAAAATTGGTTTGTAACAATTTATATAGTCAGAAGTACTTATAATGTATTTTTATATAATCATCATAAAAGCGCATTAAAAGCAATTTGATTTTATTGTGTCGCCTGCGAAGCAAAGCGACACTTAGGGATCACTTTGTCCGTTGTCCGTCCGTCCGTCCGTCCGTCAGTCAGTCTGTCTGTCTGTCACACTTTGGGTGTCACAGCCCATAACTTTTGATTGGTAAGTGATAGGGCTTTGATATTTCACATGTGTATTCCTTGTGACAAGACCTTCTTACACATACCATAATTTTTGACCTAGTGACCTTGATCTACATATTTGACCTACTTTTCAAAAAAATTAAAAATGGATATATCTTTTGATTGGTAAGTGTTAGGACTTTGAAATTTCACATGTGCAATCCTTGTGGCAAGACCTTTCTACACATACCATAATTTTTGACCTTGTGACCTTGACCTCGCTATTTGACCTACTTTTGAAAAAAAGATAAGATTCACTGTATCTTTTGATTGGTAAGTGATAGGGCTTTGATATTTCACATGTGTATTCCTTGTGACAAGACCTTCCTACACATACCATAATTTTTTACCTATTGACCTTGACCTACATATTTGACCTACTTTTCAAAAAAATTAAGAACGGATATATCTTTTGATTGGTAAGTGATAGGGCTTTGGTATTTCACATGTGTATTCCTTGTGACAAGACCTTTCTACACATACCATAATTTTTTACCTATTGACCTTGACCTACATATTTGACCTACTTTTCAAAAACATTAAGAACGAATATATCTTTTGATTGGTAAGTGATAGGGCTTTGGTATTTCACATGTGTATTCCTTGTGACAAGACCTTTCTACACAGACCATAATATTTGACCTTGTGACCTTGATCTAGATATTTGATCTACTTTTCAAGAAAAGTAATATTGGCTATATCTTTTGATTGGTAGGTAATAGGGCTTTGATATTTCACATGTATTTTCCTTGTAACAATGTCATTCTACACATACTATAATTTTTTACCTTTTGACCTTGACCTAGCTATTTGACCTTTTTAATTGGTAGGTGATAGGTTTTTAATATTTCTTATGATGAGACCTTTTTGTTATCAATTTTTACATAGTGACCTTGACCTGGATGATGACACTCTTTTCTTTTAATTTGTAATTAAGAGGTCTGATATTTCAAATGAATTTCATTTGACAAGACTTTTCTACTGATACCAATAATTTTGATCGACTTTCTAGAATAATAATCAAACCGCTTCGCAGGCGACACAAGCATTCCTTGGATTGCTATTTTTCAGTGACAGAATGATGTTTCGTTGGTCTTGAAAAAGTTATCAATTTTCATAATTGTTTTTTTTTACCCCATAATTACAGATTCCAGATAACATATATTTTTTCTTGTTTTCTGCAGAATTTTGATTATTTAAAATTATTCTCCTATGACCTTGACCTGAGGGCTTGACCTTCTTTCATAAAACTTTGCTTTAAAATGTTTGATAATAGAAATTTGATTTCTCAGATTTATATTATTTGTAACAAGGGTTTACTACTTGGAATAAAATTTATGATCCTGTGACCCATACTTTGGCATTTTATCTTCTTTTGAAAAAATAAAGTACAAAAAACCAACAGAAATTTGAGTGTATTACAAACATTTGGTATGGAACCCTTTGATACTTTTTAGAGCCAAGAAACAAAAATACTCCTGATTCTTGCGAATCTATATCACAGCAAATGTTATGTATATTCATGTTTGAACGATTATATTGGATACTTATTGCACAACTGATTCTTCCAAAGGAACTGTATTAGAATGATACAAGTAAATTTTGAAATTACTTTGTCAAAACATTTCCCTGAATTTTTATTATTTTTATGATATACAACTAAATGCTGTGAAATTCAAAATTATGAAAGTTAAGGAATATATCAATGATATCATTTAAATCACAGTAGATCCATTGTCGTATAGTAAAATACCAAATTTACATTTCATTGCATATAACGATAAATCGTAGAGACTCTTTGTACTAAATATCTTAGCTACCGTCTCATACTAACCTGCTAACAATCTATTATCAAGTCTTGAAACAAACTTAAAATGAGGAACCAAAGATATACGATCATTGATTTTATTTTTTTTGTTTATTTATATGGTCAAGACTTGATACAAAATTCTTAACTGTGTTCACAAATTGAGTGCTTGAATGGTTTGAAATTTTTTGTTCATTTGACCTTTCTTGAGTACTAAAGGCATATTATATTAGGTAGTAATATAAATTTCTAAATCAAACATAATTAGTTCTTCTTTCAACCGGATCCCTAGATATGAATGAAAATAGAAATATACTTGCACCTATTTATAATTTATGAATATTGCACAATTTGCATAGTACTTGTATCTTTTACTTCATGTTCCAGATGAGAGTAAGGATGAAATTTTGGGATGAAGATAAAATTATATAAGATTGATCCTAAATAGAAATGATTCCTCAATAGAAATGATTCCTCCAGAAAAAAAGGCTATAAAGACTTTCATATTCCCTGCATTGCTAAATTTAAACCTCAGTTCTTGGGGGACAAGCAATAAGTAAAGTAATTTGATTGCTTTATGCTGAGTTGTGTTTCATGTGTCCCTCAAAAAATGATAACAAATTCAACTGACATCTTCAATCTATTGTTTGTCTCCTGGAAATAAGCTTCAAATTTTGTACCGCAGATTATATAAAAGAATCTGTTGTAAATTCTTTGTAGTTCGTCTAAGACAAAGGATGTAGAATAATTTGGGGACACTTGTCAAAAGCATGGAACACATTAAAGATATCTTCTATTTGATACATTGATTTTTTTAATTAAAAAATATGAAGAAAATTTTAAGAGGATCTGAACATTTTGATAAAACTTTGAAAATAATGTATGATCAATTTTTTGGATTTTGTGGATTTTGGAGAGATGAGGTTTATATAAGATATGTGTATTTTCATGATCAATTTTTTGTAAAGTAAAAAAAAAATATATTATAATCCGCTAATTATTATACACGATATATAAATTGTTAGGCTGTTAGGCAGTTTGATGTGTGTTCATGCTTGTGCTTTGCTTTGCTTTGCTAATTTTACAGTATTTCAGTTACAAACTTTTGAGTTGAATTGATGATATTTTTTGAAAGATTTTTTTGCATTTCTACCGAAATAATTGAATACAATAACAAATTTCAACCGATGTTTGATTGGTCTCTTCCACACATATGTAAAGTCTTCCTAAATTTTTCAGATCCATGATAAGAGACTAAAGCAGTATCGAGGTAGCTTAGAGGACATTGATGCTGGCTTGGTACAGGGAATGACCAAACGATCCAAAAGACAAGACGGTGCGGAAACCGTTAAAATAGAACTTGATGAGCTGAATAGGAAATACATAGATATGGTGAAATGGACCAATGAGCAACTGAAGGAGATTACCAAGAGGCTTTCAGAATCCAATGTGGATATTAAGGTATTGTAGTTTTTTTTTTAAAAAAGAAAATATTCAATTATTTAAATGAGTAAAGGATTCATCTTGAAACTTGAAATGAAAAAATGAAAAATTTAATAGAAAATAAAATTTTCCGTGAAGTACATACATGTATGTAGGTTATGTTCTTGAAATATTGTTTATTTCATTTTGATGTTATAACGCTTTATTGCAGCTATATTATTGTATAAACAAAAATATGTATCCTAATAATATTTAACCTCATTTATTTATGAAATGTGTTTTATTTATAAAATACAAACTATGATAAAGATAATCAGATAGAATATTTATTTTTCAACCATGATCAGTGAAATTTTTCACTTTTCACATTTTAGGAAATAAAGATACTTTTGTTATAAGAATATACAATCTTGTGCTTGTACTAATATTGAATACATGTTTTTATTTGGCAGTTCCAAATGGTGATAGATGAAGAAATTCCCTTACTTCGAACATTCCGTGCTGAGTTAGCCAAACGTTCCTCTATGTTAGTGGATGAAGATATGCAGGACTTCTTCCAGCAGCTATCCGAGTTTGAAGGTTACACAGGACCAGGACAGTACATAGGAGCCCCATCTTACGTCAGCCATTCCACAGTGAGACCGCACAGGACGGAACCTCCTGCTGTACAGAGAACGGTGACCGTCACTTCCACAATGAAACCGGAAACTGTAGAACCCATGGAAGAAGCACCATCAGTGAAACTAAGACATCCTAAAAGAGTATTATCACCTCCAACAGAGGCTAAAAATAGACTATCTCAGAAAGTAGCCAGCATAACTAGCGTTACTGCTTTGTATCAAGCAGACGAAGTTGACTATAAACCACCACAAACTTCTCAAATTCTTGTTACTGTCCGTCAAGAGAATACAGCACCAAAGGGTTCAACTCTCTATGTGTCTGCTATCATGAACCCAAAAAGTGGACAGAAAGTGAACATTGTTGAAGCAATCAAAACTGGAATATTTGATCCAAAAACTGGAAATTTCTACAACCCTGCATCCAATACTAGGAGACGATTATCTCTTGAAGAGGCACTTCAGCAAGGCATGGTGTCGCCTGAATTACACAGACATCTTACATCTTCTAGTGGCCTTGCAGACGGTGTGACTGGTTACCAATGTACTGTTATTGAAGCTATGCAAAAAGGACTGTTTGACCCAGTTAGAGGGTCAGTACGAGATCCTACAAGTGGTAGACACATTCCATTGCATCAGGCTGTGATGAAAGATCTGATTTCCCCAGAAACTGCGAAAAAGCTTAGTGGGGATGGAGTTACTGTCACTACAATTACTCAGTCACAAGCTGTATTTGGTGATGCAAATCTAGGATCAGTAGATGCTCCCTTAGGATTGTCAGAAGTTGTTGAGAAGGATTTGTTTGATCCTGTAACAGGATTAGTTCGTGATCCTATTACAGGGAAGCAGATGTCAATCATAGAGGCTGTAGAGAAAGGGTATGTGACTCCATCAAAGAAAGAAATAAAGGACCCTGAGAGTGAGGAATACGTCACATTGATTGAGGCTGTCAGCAAAAGCTTGATTGATCCTGAGTCTGGCTCATACATTGATAAAAGTACTGGATCAAGGATTCCTCTGAATGAAGCCTACAAACAACAACTGATCAACAAACCCCTCACTCTTGCCAAGTGCCTTGCAGATGGAACTCTAACAGAAAAGGGATATATTATTGACCCTCGATCTGAAAACGTAATATCATTCTCAGATGCAGTTGATACAGGCCTGATAGATGATACCACCAAATGTGTTGTGGAACCTAGAACTAATGATGTGTTATCTTTAGCAGAGGCGATTGAAAGGGGTGTCATAGACTCAAGAGGTCTTTTTGTTCCACCTGGTGCTGCCCCAGCTCAGTCAGTTGCTGAAGCTATGGCTCAAGGAAGCTTGAAACTGGTCAGTGAGGAAGTGGTCTTCTCTAAGGAATGTGTATGTGACACTAAAACAGGAAAAATGTTAAGTGTTGCTGAAGCTTTGAGACGTGGTGTGATAACTTGTAACGGAGAATACGTTGACACAAAGTCAGGGCGACGAGTACTACTCAGAGCTGCAGCAAGCCAAGGATTTGTTGACAAAGATGTAGTTGACAAGCTAACCAGGGAAACATCCATGAAAGATTCTGTTGGCAAAAACATTTCTATTCTAAGAGCAATTCAGATTGGATTAATTGATCAAAGCAAAGGCAAATTATGTGACTTCAAGACTGGAGAAATGTTCACACTTCAACAGGCAGCAAAAGAGGGAATCATTTCTACAGATGATGCCCAGATAGTACTGGAGGTTCTGAGCTCGGCAATAACTCATACAGCAGTAACAACAAAATTACAACCAGGACAAGAAGAGGCCAGTTTCAGACCTGTCACTGTGGCAGAGGCACTAGCTAAAGGATTATTGGTGGAGAGAACGGGAACATTCAAAGATCCAAACACTGGTAATACCATGCCTGTTGAGGAAGCAGTAGAGAAAGGCCTGCTGCGGTTGTCTAGAGAATGGCCAGACTCACATGACTATACAGTGGAAGAGCCTGAGGATATGGAAGTAGACAAACTTCAAGAAATAGAGGAAGATCTTGATGAGGCTACACGTTGGCTCAGAGAAGTACAAAAGAAAGAGGTATCGCTGCAACCTGGTGCATCAGAAACTGAGTCAAAACTTACACGGAAAGGAGATCAAGGGTTTTCTTTAACAACAACAACCATTTCAAGGCCAGCTATTGCACAGAGTCTGGTATCTGAGACCAGGCACATAGCTGTTGATAGTGCGCTTGATCCAAGGACAAAAGAAAGACTCACACCAATGGAAGCTGTCAAACGAGGACTTCTCGACATGAAACAAGGAGTGTTCATTCACCCTGCCACAGGTGCTAAGTACAAAATTGTAGAAGCAATGGCCAGAGGGTTCTTGACTGGAAAAGAAGTTGATGAACCACATTTGATGGACAATGGGAATGCTGTACAAGATGTGAAATCATTCTCTATTACAGGAGTAATACATCCAAAAACAGGGCAGAAAATATCTGTAAGCCAAGCTGTGAAAGAAAAAATACTAGATAGAGATGCTGGTCAGTACATAGGAAGAGATGGCTTCGGAAGAGAAAAGAGAATGCGTATAAGTGAAGCTGTTGAAAAGGGATTTGTCCTAGCAGATGATGTTAGTACGGCTTCCGTTGTGCCTGGTGGGGGATATATCAGAGAGACAAAGTACTTTACTCTCAGATCTGTTGTGCATCCTGTATCTGGTAAATCTATTGCTGTAATTGATGCAGTCAGGGAAGGAATATTAGATGAACATAATGGAATTTACTACAACATTCGAACTGGAGAGAGGATGAGTGTGCCTGATGCTATTGAGAGAAAACTTATTGATGCTGAGCTTACATCAGTCACGTCCAATGCTGAAGGAGATGGGAGCAAAATAATAACAACAAAGTTGACAACTCTGACTGTCTCCTGGGTAGTTGATCCAAGATCTGGAGAAACAATACCTATCACTAAAGCTGTAGAGGAGGGAATCATTGACCAACATCATGGAACATATCATCACCTAGTGACTGGAGAATTAATGTCATTAAATGATGCAATTGAGAGGAAGCTGGCAATTGCAACTACATCTACACAAGAATCAAGCGCTAGCTCAGACATTCATAGTATTCACATCACAGATGAACAAGAATCTCATGAAGCAACTTTAGTGGAAGATGTGGTATCAGAAACTGTTACATTCAGCATAAGTAGTGTGATTGATCCTCGTACTATGGAACTGATCTCCTACGATGATGCACTTCTGAACAATGTTATAGACTTAGATCGTGGAGTGTACAGAAACCCCAAAACTGGAGAGACAATGCCCATAAACGAAGCTCTTAATACTGGCCTAATCAATGCTAGTGTTACCGGCAAGAAACGTGAAGAGGAACTTATGAGAAGTGCATTCCAAGCTGAAAGAATGAAATTTCCCTTGAAGAATGTTACAACAGTTATCGATCCTCAATCACGACAAGAGATGTCCTGTATGAAAGCCATTAAAGAGGGTCTGATTGATTTGGACACTGCTACATTCCTTGATACAAGAACAGGCAAAAAGATTCCACTTGAAGATGCACTGAACATGGGCTTTATGGAAATGTCAAAAACTACTGATGCAGCTGAGATTGAGAGATTACAAAATGAATCATCAGATTCTTTTAGACACCCTCCTTCATTTGAAGAAAATGGATTTAGACCATCTGTTGTTGACATGAAGCTAGAGGAGTCAGGAAGGAGGCAGTCTGAGAAAACTCCTGATTCTTCATTTGCTGAAGAAGTCTTCAATTATACCACTGATGTTGAACAAAGCCTTGGGATGGATAGTAAGACTGCTGTAAATGGATCAACCACTGGAGGAAGTTTGATATTTGATGTGACTGACAGTGCTAGAATGAGGGATGATGTCAGAGGAATAGGAATTGAGACTATCTCAGCACCAATGGGATTCTCTTATACTGAAGCAGTGAATGTAGGATTACTGGACCCAACATCTGGCAAAGTGAGAGATCCACGATCTGGGAATTTAGTTACACTTCAAGAAGCTTTACTAGAAGGAATTATTGACCCAAGAAAACAAGCACTTGTCAGTACAAAAGATGGGAAAAAGATTAATTTACAAGAAGCTTTCAAAAGAGGAATAGTGGATCCAAGAACCGGAAAAATGAATTTTCCCATTTGCAAAAAGGAGAAATTAGTAATTAGCCCACATATTTCATCACAGTTTTCAAAACCTGGACCTCTAAATCTACTTGATGCAGCCAAAGCAGGATTATTTGACAGTGCAACTGGGAGGATTTTGGAACCTCTCTCAGGAGAAAAGTACACATTGCAAGAAGCAGTGGACAGAAATGTCATTGATGGTAAACAGGTGACTGTTGAGGACACAGCAACCAGACGCAAAGTTCCCTTACAAGATGCACTAAGACAAAACCTGATTGATGGATCCACTGCAAATGTTACGGACAAAAAAAGAAGGAAGAGCTTACCACTTCTCGATGCAATTAAACAAGGACTAGTAGTAAATACAGTAGATGATCTAACAGGTCAGATGTATGATGCTTCAACTGGAAAGTCAGTACCACTGAACAAGGCGTTATTAGAGGGACAACTTGGATCAGAAGAAGTGACCGTTTTGGATACCAGTACAGGAGAAATGATCACCCTGGAAACAGCTTTTCATAAAGGCATTGTGGATAGGAATACTGGTGTAGTTGCAGACAGAAGAACAGGTGACAAAATGACACCACAGAGAGCAATCCAACTTGGACTGATGGCTGTTGTTGGAGCACCAGTACTAGCTGGCAAAGCTGTTTATGATGCAGTGAAAAGAAGGGCTGATTCTTCTAGACCAGATGCTGTTAGCTCACCTAGATTTGACCAGGGCCAGAATGGAGATACATCAATTCCAGATAAGCCAAGATCTTTCACAGAAATGTTTGACAAAGAACCAAAGAAATCGTTGTTCGCCAAACGAGAAGAAATTCATGTGAATGGACATAGTACAAAGGATGATGGACGTTCAAAGAAGGAAATAACAACAACAGTTTATGCAAAACCAACAGACAAGATTCAGGCCAGTAGGCCTGACAGCAATGAAAATGAGCAATACAGTTACAGCTCTTTGGTAAGTGAAGTTCAAACAGATGATGTGACGGACATATTCCGAAAATTAAAGGATGAAGAAAGTAGAACAGGTCATACCTTGTCTCGTCCTAACCTTTCTCCCTTAACTGTTTCTGTTACCTCCCCTCCAATTAGTAATACTCTTCCTACTTTGTCAACCTCACAAACTGTTTTGGTGGAGGAAAATAAGTTTCAGTTCCCTGCATCAGAATCAATATCTGAGACAGTGCTTCAAGAAGCTCCACAGTCACCTACTTCACCAAGAGGACCAATCTTGTCTACTGAAGACTTAACTATAGATTGGTTGGCTCAAAAGGTTATTGTCAAGAAAACTGGAGAAGTAATGAGTGTCACAGAAGCAGTACAGCAGAGATTGCTTGATTCAGACATTGTTGAAAAACTTGCAGAAGCTGCTGAGTTTGAATCAAAAATTCCTGAAATAGAAATTAACTGGGATGATGGAACTATTCTTGTCAAGGAAACACAAGAAAGAATAACTGTCACTGAAGCCTTGAATAGAAAGTATATCACAAAGGAAACTGCTCAGACATTGACAACTGTTATTGAAAAATTGGAAGAAATACGAAAAATTAAGAAAACAGTGCGCAAGGAAAATAAAACAAGTACACCAAAAGCTCTGAGAAAAGAGGAAACATATGAAGTGAATACTAGTCAGTCAGAAAACACAAAACAAGAGTGGAAACAACATGTGGCAAAAAGAAGTCCTGAAGTGACAAAAACAAAACAGTTGTTCAAAGTGCAAGTTCAAGAGGGATTCCTTCAAGGTCCTTGGTCCTTAAATGAAATACTTGCAGATTCTAGAAATGTTACACATGAAGGTACCATTTTCATAAGCAATGTGTCAAGGTCAATGACTGTTCAAGAGGCAATTGATAGAAATTTCCTTGATATCGAAAACTCGTGTATCATAGATCCTAGGACAGGGGTTATTGTCAGTTTGTTTGAGGCAATGAAGAAGAACATATTTGATACAGAGACAGGGAAAATTGTTCATACAGGAACTGGTGAGAGAATCAGTTTGTTAGAGGCTGTTTATGAAGGTCTTATTCCACAGCCTGGTCAGAGTGTTACAGGTTATAATGAAGAAGTGTTAGATGGGGGTGGTGAGTACACTCAGGTAGTGGACTCTTTTTCTGTATCTCTAAATGAAGCTTTACGTCAAGGTCTAGTTCATGAGGAAAGTGGAACTTTTACTCATCCTAAAACAAATGAAATCATGTCTCTGGCTGCTGCTATTCAGTATGGTTACATAAGTTCGTCAGGAGACACCCAGATAGATCGGTCTGAAAGGAAAGTTGAGGAAATCACCCGTGTAAAGTTAAGGCCAATGAAGCTACGTACTGTGAATATGGACAATCGTTTATCTTTCACGGACGCGTTAGAGCATGGTTTGATAAACCTACAGACACAACAGTTTACTGATCCTAACACAGGTTCTGGAATAGCAATTCTTGATGCCATTCGGGATAAATTGATAGATCCAACTGAAGGATCACATGTTCAGTCGACAACAAGCCAAAAGTTGACTTTATCAGCAGCAGTCGAAAAAGGATATTTCAATGAGACAACTGGATGTTTTACAGACTCTGCATCTGGAAAGGTTATGACCTTAGAGGAGGCAATTAGGTTAAATTTCATTGATGGGGAGAGTCAGATATATGATGTTAGAACAGGGAAAATGATGACATTGAATGAAGGTATCCGAAATGGCAAAATCGACAGAAAAACTGGAAAATTTATAAAAGAAGAAACAGAGGAAAAGTTTTCCTTGAAGGATGCTGCAAAAATGGGACTTATCGCCATTGTAGGTGTACCTGCTTATGCTGCGTCGCGTGTAACTAAAGCAGTTGGAACTCTGTACAATGATGATACGGAGAAGAGTCCAAGAAGGAAGGACAAAAAAGCAAGTACCCTCCCCAAAAAGGAAGTCAGGCATGTAGTAGAAAATGAAGAGAAATCGCAAACGTTGCAATTCAAGGTAGATGACTCACCAAAACAACGTAAATATGAACCATATAGTGTAACACCACAATCATCTGAAAAAGAACAGATGTTTGTTAACATTCCTGTTGAACGGCAATTTCCTCGTTTCCATGAGGTTCAGACAGTTGATCAGGAGGCCACAGCACCCAAGTTTCCAGTAAACATTTACTCCACAGTTGTCCGATACCTGCCTCCAGATTTGTTAGAGGTAACCAATTTCAAAAATATCCAAGGATTTGATACAATAAGAAGGTCAAAGGAGCCATCAAGTAATACTGTGGAGAAAATAAGCACAACCCTTAAAATCGAAAGTGTGCGTGACTCTGGCAATGCAGTAGAGATTCCTCTTTCCAGTGCAATTGAAAGGGGAATAGTTGACACGCATGAGGGAACATTTACAAACACTCTGACAGGTCAAATATTCACAATCATGGAGGCATTTGATATGGGTTATTTGAAGGGAAAAGTTGTTGACAGCTTGGAAACTAAACAGAAGACCACTCAGGAAGGATTTCATGCAGATGTTATACTATCAGAGAGAAAACGTTTATCAATAGCAGATGTCTTTGATCCTAAAACAGGAGAAAGAGTACATCTTGAGGAAGCCATACGCCGAGGAATAGTAGATCATGATGGACAAACATATTTTGACCATCGTCAAGGAAAAATGATAACAATTCTTGATGCAATTGAACAGAACTTAGTTACTGCTCATGGAGTAGATGCACACTTGGATACATCAGAACAATATGGTTCAACTCAACATAACACAATTACACACACACAATCACTGAAAGTTGACACTATCATAGATCCAGCTACAAATGAACAACTGCCACTACCTGTGGCAATTCAAAGGGATGTACTTGACTTGAGGGCTGGGATATTAAAGAACACAAGAACTGGAGGTGAAATTCCTATCAGTGAAGCTCTAAAGCAGGGCCTTGTAAAAGGAAGTTCAGCCAAAATCACAACAAGACCAGAATCTCCCGCTGAAACTCTTCATCTCAAGTCAGTCTTGGATCCAGAGACAGAACAGTTCATTCCAGTTAAACTTGCTGTTGAAAAGGGAATTATTGACACCCATACGGGAAAGTACCAAGAGGACTCAGGACGAAAGATAGCTATTACTCATGCTGTAGACAAAGGACTGATCAAAACTGAGAATAAACAGCCTGTGTCACCAAGGCACACTGACACTCGCCCGGTCCAGAAATCAGCAGGAAAAACTGAATTAGTGAACAAGAACCTACAAGTGAAGTATGTAGTAGATCCTGAAATTGGAAGACATATACCAGTATCTTTAGCTGAGGAAAGAGGGATTTTGAATTTCAAGGCAAATACTTACTTCAACCCTAAAACAGGAGAGATCCTTACCATTGGAGATGCTGTGGACAGGGGATATATCATCACTGATCAAGACACTATATCATCCAATATTTTGATTGAGGGGAAGTCTCTCAAGGTCAGGTCTGTGTATGATTCTAAGAACAGTGAGAATGTCTCTGTAGCAGAAGCTGTTGAGCGAGGAATAATGGACAAAAGTTTGTGCAAGTATTTAGATCAACATACTGGTCAGACTATGGAAACATCTGATGCGCTTAGAAGAGGGCTTATAGTTGTTGAAGAGAGTCATTTGACACCAACTTTTGGCTCTAGTTCAAAGAAAGAATCCATAGTAATAAAATCTGTAATGGACCCATTTACACGCACAGAAATACCTCTTCATCAGGCTATTTCAAAAGGGATATTCAAGCCAGAAACTGGAAAGGTACTTAACATAAGAACTGGAGAAGAACTTTCTGTGGAGGAAGCTGCTAAGGAAGGACTTATTCGGACGGACTTCAGTCAACAACACTCCTCACTTGAAAGGGATGTGGAAGGCATTGTTAGGGGTATAAAGATCAATACAGTCAAGGATCCTTTCTCTGGTCGAGTCATGCAATACAGTACTGCTGTTAGAAAGGGCATTATAGATGAAACAAGAGGTATTTATTATGATCCAAAAACTGGAGCATCCATGCCACTTGAGGAAGCTTTGAAGAGTGATCTTATTGAGGGTCATCACATTTCTGAAAGCCAAACAGACAAGAAATCTCAGAGTACATCCCAGGTACACATTTCTATGGTTTTGGATCCTGTAACAAGGAGAGAGATAACAGTTGATGAAGCTATCCAGCGTGGAATACTGGATTCTAACATGAAATTTTACACTGACAAAAGAACTGGTGAAACAGTGTCGATTGAGGAGGCTCTGAAGAGAGGGCATGTGTCAGGAACAGCAAGTGTCACCTCAACAATGGAGAGAAAGGTCAAGTCACAGAAACCAGACACAACTTACAACATAGTGAGTGTAGTAGATACAATGCATGGCCGTACCATTGATGTTGCAGATGCCATTGGCAGAGGAATTCTGGATAGGAAGGGAAACTTTCTTGATACAAGAACTGGAGAGATAATGAAAGTTTCGCAAGCAATGAAGAAGAATCTTGTCACTGCAGAGGAGATTAAAAAAGATCTTAAGTCAGTTCGTTTTCGAGATGCAATGAAGAAAGGTTACATAGATGTTAATACTGGCATGTACACAGAACCTTGGACAGGGAAGACGTTCAATGTAGATGAGGCAGTAAGAAATGGATTGCTTACATCAGAGACAGGCTATGCTTTTGAATATAAAGAACCAAAAATTGATGGAACAACAAGTTCATTCCAAAATGCTTTAAAATCAGGTCTGATCAATCCAAAAAACTTGCTAGTAGGGGACAGGGCTACAGGGTTCACCCTCTCCATTGAGGAGGCCCTATCTCGTAAGGTCTTGTCCCCGGTTACGGAACAAAGAATGAAAGGATCTGTAGTTATACTGAAAGGAGCTACTGCATCACCATTAATGACTCATGAAATTTCGCCTGGCAAGAAAAAGTTCGTTCATGACACCAATGGTGATGGAGAATCAGAATACAGAGATGATGGTGGTGAACCATTGTCATTAAGTGACGCCATCAGAAGTGGCCTTGTCAACACAAACTCTGGAATTTATGATGACCCAGTAACAGGTGAAGAAGTGCACATAGACGAGGCTGTTATCTGTGGGTTTGTTACACTGGATGATCTGGAAGATACAAGTGACATTTCTGTCGGAGTCAACACATCCCAACCAATATCCATAATAGAGGCTATCCAAAATAGTACACTGGATGTATCATCTGCTAGATTCACAGACCCAGCATCACAGGAACAAATGTCAATTCAGCAGGCATTGCAACTAGGTTACATCCAGGCAAAATTACCACCAGACCCATACAAAGATGAAATGTTTACAAGTGATGATTCATTGAAGAGTGTTGACACATCAAGAAAAGATCAAGTTACAATAGTGAAAGAAGGATCTCCCTTCAAGCCTGAACAACACCTGTCATTGGACAAAGATGGAAGGCTTATTTCAAAGACAGCAACAGAAGTACAAGTTATGACCGGGGTTACAACATATGCTGCTAAACCAGGGTTCTTTGTAGATTCCAAGGGAACTGTGGTTAATTCCACAACTGGTGATACAATGTCTTTCACAGATGCTTTTGCAGCAGGATTAGTGTTCACAGAAAGTGTTGATGGTGGAAGTGAGATAAAGATTACAGGTGGAATGGTGCCCCCTTCCCTGGACATGCTGGAATCAGCAACAGCAGACAGTGGATTCAGGTCTGGTTCATCCCTGTTAGGCTCCATGTCACAGTCCTCAGTGGTGGATGGAGTGGTCAGGACAGATACATGCTATGTGGATAGCATGTCAGCGTCTGGATCCACATTGCTGGGAAGTAGATCGACATCCACGTCAGTTTCTCCTACCCCCGGAGAGGAGGTAAGTTTGGTGTGTTATGTACTAACAAGAGATATATGGTACATAGGATGGGGGTCTTACGTGAGTATGCAGGTTGTGCATGCAGGTTGTCATTGCATTAGAAATAACAACATCATCAATATATTATGATTTTTTAGACGTACCTTTTGCAAAAACTTTGTCAACATTAGTAATTAAATTTGCAATATGAAATGTAAATTGTCATCATTTACCCATTTGAATTGAAGTTTAAGTGTATATACGTAGTAATGAACTAAGTAAAGATTTCATGAAAATTGAAAGCTGTAGTCAGTGCATTTCTAAATTATGAAAGTAAAATGAGCATAATTTGACAAAGTTTTTGCAAAAGTGAATTACAAATTGACATGTAGTTAGTTTCTCTCTATCATATGAGAGTTGGAGGTTTTGTGTCATTTATGCCATGCAGTAAATTCTTTGGTACACTATTGTGTGAGAAATGTTGAATTTAAGAGGTTTTTTTTTAATTTATGGACCCATACTGACATTTTTTTATTCACAAATTTAAAGTCAATTTCTAAATTTTATACGCATTCATTAATTTGTTTAATTATTCAATTTTTGTGAAAGAAGGTGAAAATTAAGACGATATTTTGGACAAATACTTTTAATCTGAACTGTTCAGTAAAGAACTCTTACATTTGAATTAATTTGATCTTTCTGCAAATTTCAATTTTTCAAAACGCCATAAAAATGTGGATTTTAATTCTTTCAAAGATTCTTAAGACCAAATAATTGTTTGAATAGAAAATCTTCTATTTTGAGATTAGACTAAAACTGGCAAAGTTTAAGGGATTTTTTAGATACTTAATCAGTGGCAGTATGATAAGTTGTATTTTTCTTTGTTTTAATCAAGTTTATTATTACAGCCAAGTGAAAAGAAACCAGTGAATGGAGAGATCATAACAGAGAAATCCTATAGTTCTCAGTCCCAATCTCAGGGTATTACATTGCCGGAAATAGTCAAACGAGGATTATTCAATCCCAGGAACAAGCTTTTCAAGGATCCAAAAAGTGGTACTGAATTAACTTTTATATCAGCAGTCAAGTGTGGGCTTATTAATCTCTATGACACCATCATTTGTTCTCCAGCCAGCGGGGAATGGATGAATCTTCGAGAAGCCATGCAGAAAGGGCTTATTAACAGTAGAGAATGCAGCGTATTTGATAGGAACACTGGAAAAGGAATAGACTTTGTAAATGCTATTGAAAAACGTATCATATTTGAAAGGAATGTAAGTAATCGTACACCAGTTAACAAGGACAAAGTTTCTTCTCTGTCAATGGAAAAATGTGTGACTAAAGAAACGCCAATAAGTAATCAAGATAAATCAGTGAATGTGTTAGATCGTAAAACAGGAAGGAAACTCTCATTGGACCAAGGACTGAATTTAGGAATAGTTAAAATGATGGAAAGTGTGGACCAATTACAATCAGAATCTGTAAAAGGGTGCTTTGTTAAGGACACTAAAGATAACAAGTGGATGTCATACGACAAGGCGTGTAACTCTGGCATTGTTATGGATCAACGAATATCGGAAAGGAGAGGATCCAAACAAATTAAGAGAGTGACATTTGCAACTGATGATGCAGATTTTCGGGCAAGAAAGAATCGCAGTGCATCTGAGCCCTGTTTAGACTTGGATCTCTCAGCTTTTAAAACGAAAAAGAAGCGTAAACATTCCATTGACCTTTGTGCGGTTTCAGACTTGCCCGTAACTTTAGATGACATCATAGAAAATGGATTGTATGATTCAGTGAATAATACTGTTAGAGATGTCAAAACTGATCGCAATGTACCATTCGCAGAGGCTGTCCAAACAGGACTAGTGCACAAAGAATCTTTGATTCGGGACCCTGTGAGTAGAGATATTCTAACTTTGGAGGAAGCCATAGATAAACACATCATCGATCCTTTTTCAGGCAGAATGATGCTTTCATCAGGTCTACCTATTGCTCTTAATTTTGCTCTACATAAAGATCTTGTAGTAAGGTGCAAGGCCCCATTTAGTCTCTCCCTTTCGGAAGTTATAGAGGAGGGTCTTTTCGATGAAACAGAGGGAATGTTCATTCAGCCAGACACTGAAGACAAAATCACATTCTCTTCAGCAATTCTAACCAGGATGCTAGATGCCAGTGTGATAAAAGTGCGAGACTTCAAAACAGGAGAAATTTTAAGCTTTGATTCAGCATTAGAGCATGACATGATCAACCTGTCATCTGGCAAGTGTTTGGATTCATTAACTGGGGAAACTTTCACCATTGTGGAGAGCATCGAGAAAGGATTACTTATAGATGTTACAAATCAACCAAAATATGGCTTGTATGAAATGGAGGAAGAATGTCTGCATCAGGAGGATGGACAGTATAGAGATCCATCAAGTGGATGTAACATGAGCTTGCTTGGTCTCATGGAGGCTGGAGTTATTGATAGAGATTGTATTCTGGTACGAGATGTGACTTCACATACGATGCTTACACTGGATGGAGCCATAGCAAGTAATATTGTGGATCCTCAAAGTGGTCTGTGCAAATTCAAGGATGGCCATCGCGTAAGCTTTACCAGTGCTATCAACAAGGGATATATACTTCAAAATATGGGCAGTACTGATCTAAACCTTATAGATGCAATTCATGAGAATGTCTACAATCCATCCAAAGCTAAATTCATGGATCCAAGGAATGGGGAAGTGAAATTATTCAAAGAAGCAATTAATTCAAAATTAGTCAGATGTGACGATATTGTCATCTTAGATACACAAAGTGGTGCTCTGCTGACATTTCAAGAAGCGGTGTGTAGAAGTCTAATTGATCTTGAGGAATGTACAGTTTTGGACACATCGCTGGACACTCATTTGGACCTGCGTAATGCATTAAGTGCAGGATTGATCCGACAGAAAATGAAAACACCAGGAACAACATTGATTGATGCTGTTGTTTCTGGAATGTATGACAGTGAACTTATGAGAATCAAAGATCCAGTTTCTCGTATTTGTATTACAATAGAGGATGCAGTGGAAATTGGACTCCTTGACACTTGCAGAACATTAGTGAAGGATTCATCAGTGAACAAATACATCTCATTGGATCAGGCTTTGTCCAGGAACATGGTAAACAAATATGATGGATCAGTCATTGATGCAGGATCTGATCTGAAACTTGGACTAGATTCAGCATTGGATCAAAAGTTACTGATAGACATTCCTCCTAAAGGCTTAACATTGGTGGATGTGGTAAGGTATGGATTGTATAATGATGATTCACAAAGGTTCCGTGACCCAAGGAACAATAAGGAGCTAACTCTTATTGATGCAATTCAGTCTGGATTTCTTGATGGTGATCAACCACAGGTAATGGTTCTGGAGAGAGGGATTTTAACTGTAAAGGAAGCATTGGAGAAGGGTATTTTGGACTCCAAAAGCAGTGTTTATCAAGGACAATTAACACTTCCTGAGGCCATTAGCAAAGGATTTATTTTCAAATCAGGCCAGAAAGAAGTCCAGCCTATCTTGTCTGCTGTGTCTGATCTACTCAAAGATCCAAACATCAATTCTTTTGCTCAGGCACGGCATATTCTTGACATGAGCTTGTCTGCCCAAGCAGATTTGATGAAGAGGAAAGGATTTGGTAAACCTTTATTTGGATTGCAAAGAGCTGTTGAAGAGGGAATTTTTGAGAAGCACAGATGCACGTTTTATGATCCTCGAATAAGTACTTCCGTTACAATGGCTGAAGCTGCCAAAACATCTTTAATACATGGAACAAGATCTAGAGTTATGAATCCAGAGACAAATAAATACATTGCACTGTCTGAGGCACTTGACAAGGGAATAGTCAGCGGTAAAACCGGGTCAATTCTGGATCGTCAAAATATGAGAAGTATTCCTTTGGATAAAGCGGTTGATGATGGCATGGTGGTAGATGTCCCGTTCACACAGGTTACGATCGATGAAGCAGTGCATTATGGTCTACTGAATACGGTGACGATGAGAGTGCAAAGCATGGTAACTGATGATAGATGTACTCTGAAGGATGCGATGGACAAACAGTTGATAGATTGTGATGAAACTTTGATCAAGGAGCCTGACAATGGTACTATTTTGACTCTAAGGGATGCAGTGAAAAAGGAAGTATTTGATGTGCAGCAAGGATTGGTCATAGGAGAGAGTGGAAGATCCCTTACAATATGGGAATCACTAGAGTTGGGCTATATACTAAATGGAAGGAGTCTGTGTAACAAAGTCACAAAGTTATTTGAAAATAGGAAAAGAACAAAGCCTTTGAATGATGAGATTGATGGTTCAGATGTTGCCTCAAAACAACCAAAAGTGTCACCGGGGAAAAATGTGAAATCAACAGGTCATGTGGAAACTGAAATCAAACCACCCAGAGAAACGCAAACTACAATAGATAGGCTATCTTTACCTCTCAGATCTGAAGAACTTATGATAGAGGATACAATCCCATCAAAGATGTCCAGCATCAAGTTTGGTAAAGCATTGAGACAAGGACTTATTGATGCAGAAAAGGCAGACATGATGGATCCAAGCACTCTGGACAATATTCCAATACAACATGCTATATCCAAAGGCTTGCTAGATGTGTCGTCTGTTATTTTCGTAGATAAAATAAATGGACAGAATATTCCACTCATGGAGGCTGTTTCCAAAGGTCTTTTAACTCTTGATCAGAATGGTCACATATCAAAAGTCATTTCTGGTGATGCAAGTGCTAAATGTATGAGCTTCAAGGAAGCATTGGATAATGGACATTTGATTGAAAGACTAAATCCCCTTGAAGACATGGAAATAAATCTTAAAATAAAGCCTAAATCTTCAGTAAAGGAACCAATGGTTGATGATGGTGCGATGGATTGGGCTCATTCATCTCGAAATTTGTCAGCATCCTTGGATTCTTTATTGAAAACTGTAGAAAAGGAGCAAAGCTCTTTCAGGATTGGAACATTGTGTAAAGCTATTCAGAAGGATTTAGTGGACAAAGTCGATGGAACTGTGAAGGATACATTCACAAGCAAACAATTCTCATTGCAAGAAGCTATGCAGAACAATTTAATCAACTCTAAAGCTCGTGAAATATTGTGCCCAGAAAGGAATATTTTCATCTCATTGCAAGAGGCAGTAGACCGAGGTATTATATTGCCAGATGCTGGGAAGTACAAAGACACCACTGGTCAGCTTCATTCTCTGCATGATGCACACAGAATGGGATTTATTTCTGAAGGCACACCTGAACCAAATGAGGCAGAGTCTAAAAGTTCTGTGGAAATATATGTGGAGGAGATTTTGTCAAGCGATCATGGGCGAGGTAGAAATAAAATCCAGGAAGCTTACGCAACAGGTGTTCTTCATCGTTCAAACTCTCAGGTTATCGACCCTGACACAATTCAGCCAATCACATTACGACGAGCTGCAAGTCTAGGTATGATAGATGTAAACACTGGAGAGTTCAAAAATCCCCAGACTGGAGAAACTATGGGACTGGATGAAGCAATGTCCAAAGGTTTCATCATGAGTCCCAGAGGACTAACACTGTATAGTGCTGTAAACCAAGGATTGTACGATGGAAATATATGCATGTTTGTGGACCCCAATACTGGCAATGAACATACATTGAAAGAGATGATAGAAATGGAGATAGTGACTCCAATGTGCCAGGAAATCCGTGATCTTACACATGATGGAATTGTTGTAACGCTGCAAACTGCCATAAATCGTAAAATCATTGAAAGTGAACAAAATGTGTACGTGAATCTCATGAACAACCAAGTGTATAATTTCAATGATGCAATAGCTGCAGGACTTATTGTTAGTAGTAGCCCACGGGAAGGCTTAAGAGAGAGTGATCACAGCTACAACTGTCTTGGACCTCAAGGAGTTAGCAGCTTTGAGCATGCTCGCGTCCGTTACATGGCTGAGACTCCATTTGGACCCGTACTATCACGTCCGTTTACATTGGGTAACCGATCGAGGGCCAGCAGCTCTTCTGACCTGTCTGCTACAGACTCCTCTAGTAACGATAGGAAGGACGCCAACTCCTGGTTAATACCTCTGTCATCAGACATGATCAGACAGATCATTATCAATGCCAAGTATAAAAAAGATGGATCACTGAAGAGTCCTGACACAGATGAGAATAAAACCATTCTGACACCAGCAAAGACTATGGATATTGTGGTGAATGAATCCATACCCAATAGGGACATAGAGGATACAAAGTCAAGTAATCAATCAGCAGATGATGTGGACAAAGTTGACATGGTGAAACCACAAGATGGAGAGAAGACCAGGATCACCCCTCAGTCTGTGCTAATGGAACTACGGAAGGTACATTCTGATATGACTGTTGCTTGGAATGAACTCTGCTTGATTATTCGTGATTCTGTGACCCTGGATGTATTTTCTTTTGTGACTTCTAGAATGTGATTGTGCAGTTTGACTTCTGATTGTTAAAAGGTGGGGCTTGTGATAAGTCTCAACATTTTTGTGTTTTGTTCAAAAGTGCATTTTTGATTTGTGTCTTAACCTTTAGCAAATATTACACTAATATTCAATACTTTGGATGAGATTTTTTGCATGGAAACTGTCTTATGAAGTATATATTTCATTCTTAATTTCCCTAGAATTATGCATTTCCCTTTGTGAGTGTGAATATGATATACGAGCATAATTAAATCTGTTTTCTTAAGGAGGGGTGCTTATACTGCATGTAATTTGAAATAGTACTAAATGACAAAGTACTGTATGATAACAGAATAAGTACCTCTACCTACCCTATTTTAAGCATGATAAAACTATGAGGTTTTCTTTATAAAATCCTTGATTTTTTATGGTGAGATTGCTGATCCTTAAGTGTCTACTTTGATTCTTTTTCTGGAAAGTTATTATCATTAGATTTCAAAAAAGTCTACAAGATAGAAACAAAGTATTTTTCAAGTTCATACAAAAATCTACATCAAATATATAAATCTTCTCAGCAAAGATCAGCCATCTTTTTGCACATTTTGATTCATGTGACTTAATTTTCTTATGGTCAGTTTATATGATCATTTTTCTATTTTAACCAAAATTAACAAACAATTTTTTTTTTGAATTTTAGAAAAATTTATTGAATTTTTTTAACTGAATGACCTATATTTATTCAGTATGTAAGGATAGAAATCATTTGGAAATTAAGGCAATGAATCATTTATTTTCTAGTCTATGTGCAGTGATTAATTTCACACCTAATAATTTTTTAGTATAAACTGCTTATTTATTTGAACTTGTAAAATGATGAAAATAAAGAGGATGTCTTGTAAAGTATCTCATGTCAGGCTGTGAAATTGAGGTATTCATTTGGCTTGAGTGCTATTTTCGAAAAAATGGAAATGGAATTTTTTGTTTGAAAACACTAATATTGATTTCAGTTGATATCAACTTTTCACCTACATCTAGCATGATCATTGATGTATATATTGCATTTTAAGTCATATTCCATTCCTGCATTTTCAGTTCCCTCCCAAGTATGCTGTTGAAGTAAAACTCTTTTAAAGGACACCTCTTTATTTTCATCATGTTTCTTTTAATAGTAAACTATGCCTTGTTTATGTATCTATGAATAATTACATATTTAATAAGTTTATTTTTATGACACAAAGTTATTGAAATAATGTAGATAGCGTTACTAATACTCCAATATATATGTCTGCTCTGTGATTTATGTGAAATAGAAAAGAAGTTTAGAATCTACAGTGATATTGAAATTAATATATTGATTTAACAAAACCTGCATGCACAACAGCAGAAAACGGATTTTTTTTTAGATTTGCATCATGATATAGAAATATACATCAAAATAATTATTTGATAACGACATTCAAATTTGAAAATAACATCTAATCATCATTAATGTCGTATTATTCTATTTATTGCTTATGTAAAGTTAACAAAAATATATCTTGAAAACAAGATGATTAAAATATTTATACTTTATTCGACAGCATATAAGAAATAACAAAATACAAAATGGTATCTCTTATGATGTAAATTATTATTTGGGGAAAGGTTAAATTTAGATTTACGTTTCGATTTTGTTATTATTTAGACTTTTAATTGCATTTGGTGAAGGGTTTTCTTTTTATAGAGTTAATTCACCTATCCTCGAATTTTTTACACCACAAAACCTTTCATTGCAAGTTTCTTTTAAATTTTCTCAACACCTTTGCGAAATGCAGACTCATTGCTTTTTGACATGCTGTTATTTTATGTTTCAGTATTATTTTGCCTGTTTTTCAGTTTGGTGATTTTACGAGGCCTGCCTGCCTGCGCTGTTCCATCCACCTCCCTCCACTTACAACTTCATAGGAATGCAATTTCTATTCCCATATTAACAATATAACATCTTATAACCAAGTATAACCTTCCCTCTCTTCTTAACTTTGTTCTGTTACATTCACTTACCCTCCCTCCCCTGGTTTTCAGTTCAACTAATTAATGTCCATCCTCTGTCTGTATGTTTGTCTTGTGTCTGTATGTATGTCATATTATAGAATGATCAGTGCATCTTGATGAATGAGTGAATGAGTTTGTACGCATGTTGATGAGTATAAGAATGTTTGCATGTAGGCAGTATATCAGAAGATGCTTGAAAGAAGTATATGACCTGTTTGACCTATCAGTAATAGCTAGAAGTAGATCTTTTTAGCCGTAGACTTGTCACATACACATGTATCCGAACGTTAACTTGATTTCTTCTAGAAATAATTTCTTTGAGTTTCTTGCCACCAAATTTGTTACATGGAACTATGCATTTCAGTGACTATATTTGAATCTTGCATGTTTCCATTGTAAAGTTTGTCTTTGTCTCAGCAATTTAAAGCAGTTAGTTTGCATTTCCCAAAGTTGTTAAAAAAATTCTCTAATTATTGCATAAATTGGTAAACTTTCTTTAAAGTTGAAAGTCATAGATTTGACATTGTAGATCTTTCACCTAATATTCTATTGATTTTCTTACTTTTTGCACGAAATTATATTGTGTGTGCCCTATTTGCACTTGCTATGCTATCTTTTGTACCAAACTGTCACTACATATTATTTTACATGATTACAGGGACGCCTCGTAGATTCCTATGACAAGCTTGTTCAGGATCTGAACAACGAGTTGAACTGGGTTTCTGATGTGGAAACATTACTGAGAGATGATCAGCCAATCGGTGATGAGGCGTACAAAGTACAAAGTCAACTGGAAGCTCAAAAGGTCAGAGGCATTATTATTGGTGTATATCATTTTATAAAGCTTTCTTTACACAAAGTTTCTTGTAAAGGCTGGTTTTCCCTTTTAACAATATGCCAATATTGTTAATCATATATATCTGTCCTTGATTTAAAACTACAACTTTGTCAGACTGCTAAGACTTGTTCAAATCTTCTGAAATTAAGGTGTTTTTATGTAATAAAACAACACAAAAGGGAAGAAATACAAAGCAGGAAAGGGATACAAAAAGTAAACAATCACATGTTTTGAAAATGCAGTGTACAACTCCTAGCAAAAATTTGTAAAATGATGCTATGATATTTTGTAGGCTTTACATGAGGACCTCCAGAAGCACCAGCAGCCTATCTTATCCCTGGTCTACCAGACTGAACAACTACTGGAACACCACCAGGAAGAACTCACGCCTGAACAAGTCAATGAACTACAACAACTATCATCTACACTCAAAGCTACTTTTGCCAAGGTGAGTATACCTCTTATGTTTCTTGTATAATAGAGAAAGTCTTTGTTCTGGTCAGTAATCTAATTTCACAATAATTTCTGTCTCTGTATTTCAATCGTGTCTGAAAAACAATGTCCTGTGTTTGTCTGCCTGTCTGCAAATCACACTGTCCATCTATCTGGACCAGTGGTCACATATTCACTAACATTTCAATCAGTGACTATAATAATAACCATCTCTTGTAAAAATTGCTCTAAATCTTCTTGTCTGTAACATCGCTTTAACAGTCCTATTTTGCTTCACACACTTGGAAAGGAGGGCAATCATGATTGCATGCATTGGACAATTTTCACCAAAAGTCAGGTCATGTTTGATATCTAGGTCATGTCTGACCTGTAGCAGAGGATTTGCACCAAATTATGATATATTTTCAGATTCAAAAGACAACGGAAATACGGGTTCGGCACTTGACCACAGCAAGTGACGAGGTGACAAAGTTTGAACAGGAGCTCAAGAAGTTTGACAACTGGATGAAGGAGTCACTGTCCGAATTAGATCAGCAGGAAGAAGATGTACGGAATCTCCATAACTTCCACAAAGTCGCCGAAAGGCAGAAAGTGAGTCAGGGATTGATATTGCTAAAATCTTTATACAGTCACTTATATCAAACTTCTGTCTTTACCTCTACAGTTCTTTTCTTTCTTTTCTTAATATAATTCTAGAGTGCTCTTTTGATTTATACCACTGAAAGTGATGTTTTCAATTTCTAAATTGAGGTCAATGTTAGAGTGGTGTTGACCTTGAAAAAGCAGTATGGCTGCAGCAGTAGGTCAATATGTACATATGTACAATTCACTAACACAGCATGTTGCTAATTTCTAGATTCTATTAATTTTAGGGAATGGTTTAAGTAGATTCTTCTCTCAGTTTAGTGAATGAATTTTTATTTAGCACATGGCTTTTTGCTTTTTACTAGACCTTGATGAATGACATCATTTCCCATCAAGCGGACATCAGATTTATGTCGATGGCTGTACAGAAATATATGGAGGAGGCTAAGGTAGGTGGATGGTAGTGTGGTTTGAACTTTATATGCAGTACATGTACCTGTTTGAAATGAGCATAGTTTGGATTTTTTTTACATAGTTTTTTCCTTTTTGTACAAAAAAATAGATATATATCCAGGAAAAGTTTACACATTATTAAGAATGGAATTTGGTCTAAATAGGAGACAAAATCAAAGGAAAGATAACTCTGTATTTAAACAAAAATCAATGGTTTTAATGGAAATCTAGCAAATTAAGACTTAAAGTCTGTTTTATTTGCAAACTGAAATTTTTACTGTTCCCTTTTGCTCATGATAGTTTAAGGAGCTATGTTTTTAACTAGATTAGATTGTGTAAACTTGCATCAAATAACTCTATTTTAAGTAGTATATATATCTACATGTATGGCTTTAGTGGAAGACATGTTGTACTGAAATTTACAAAAAAGACAACTTTATTTTATTGCATCCTAATAAGCATGAAAAGAAACCAAAAAAAAAAAAAAAAGATGGAGAAATCTTATATCAGATTGTATTCTTAAGGAAAATGTCAAAACATTATTGAAGCAGAGGTACAAATATAAAGTGCTTCTGTCATAGTATTTCTGAGATATTGAAGCATTATTTTTCTCTTGTCTGAAGTACAGCTAGGTATACTAACTTACCTACATGTAGTTACAGATCTTAGCCTGTGATCCTATCGACCATGAATTCTGACCTCTTACAATTTTGATGTATATTCCCTTCACGTCTCATTTTAATTGTTTTTG
Source organism: Pinctada fucata (assembly GCA_028142955.1). NCBI lineage: Eukaryota > Metazoa > Mollusca > Bivalvia > Pterioida > Pteriidae > Pinctada > Pinctada fucata. The sequence goes on from AP027103.1 coordinate 7,799,340, forward strand.
ATGTACATGTACTGTATTTACTCCTTTCAGCTCCATAAACTAGAGGTTGATGCATTTAAAGCCAACAGGAAGAAGACAAACCGCTTTAGCTGGCTTGGAATGGAAGGTATGGAAGCAGAAAGTGTCAATGATAAACTTAAAGCTGAAACTAACAAATATGAGGAGCTCAAGTCTAGATGTGCAACATTCGGTGATAAATTAACAGGACTTAATGCCAAACAGAGAGAATTCAATGATAGTACTTTTAAATTGTTATCTTGGCTTACCGATGCCGAGGAAAAATTATCTACCTCCAAGCAAGAGTCTGCAACCACAGAGCCTGAAATATTACGGGAACAGCTTGACATGATGAAAACACTCGGCAGTGACGCTATTTCTCAGGGAGTACATTTAGAAGAATTGGATAAATTAGCCAAAGACTTAGTGGGTTCCATGAGAGAAGTGAATGTGGAGCCAGAACACATAGAAAAATTCCAAGATATTATTGACGATATTGCAGGACGTCACCATGAAGTGTCATTAGAAATTAACGATAAGTCAAATAGTTTACAGACCGCACTCACAAAATCTCAGGATGTTGAAGATGCTTTAGAAAATCTTGTGTCATGGTTGAGAGATGTAGATTCTTCACTTAACAGCCAAAGGCCAGTTAGTCTCGGCAGAGATAATCTGAATGAACAATATCAGGAGTTAAGAACTATAGAGGCAGATATCAGTACACACAAACCTAGTATAGAAGCAGTCAGACATGACGCTAATGAGCTTATTAAGCACTGTGAACTTGACATGGCAAAAACATTAGAATCCAAAATCAGTGATCTTGACAAAAAATTTACTGCTGTGCAAGAAAAATGTCAGGCTAGAGCTAATGATTTGGAGGAGATTTCGGAAACGCTTGGAAATTTCCAAGACACTATGGATGATTGTAAAGAATGGATTAGAACTAAAGCTGAAAACTTAGAAAACAGAGACTGGAATAAAAAGTCGGGTGACGAAATGAAGGACATGGTCAAAGAATTATCACGTGATAAAGCTAGCAAAGAGAAAGTAGTGAATGAACTGAAACAACTAGGTCAGCTTCTGATCGAGGATCCAAGGACGGGTGAAGTGTCGTCTGTGAAAGAATCGCTCGCAGATTTAGACAGGCATTGGGAAGATCTTACAGAATTACTGGGAGAAAGGGACCAGGAGGCTCAACAAAAGGAACGGCAGAGTAGCGAGTATGATACAAACAAAAAGGCAGTACTGGAATGGATGACTACAATGGAGGCCAAGTGTGACGCTTTTGAACCTGTGGCTGTGGATGCAGAAGTTGTTGACAAACAAATAGAAGAGATCCAAGTAAGATATTGTATCTACATGTACAATTGTTCATTCACATTGCTATAATCAAAATTTTAATTTTTCATGTTGTGAAAAATTAAGGTATCCGTTGTACAAATAAATATCAAGTGTATTATATAGTTAGAATCATTAAATATTTTTAACTAAATATACCTTATATTATAACATAAAAATGGTTTCTGTCATCAAAGGTCAACATGCCAACATTCGCTTAATCCACGGAAACTATCGAGACACTGCCGAAGATTACCGAGATAATTTTAATACTGTTTAAATGGATGAGACGTCCGCGAGATCTCCATTTGTACACTGGATACGTTAATTTTCTGTGTATTTCAAAAGTTTAAGAATTAGATGTCCTAGGGAATGGGCAATCTTATATTCAGTTCATATGTGCAAGTAATTTTTCAGTTTCATTGAAACAATATTGATAATTGCAATACAAATAGTAATACATGTATGTTAAAAGTCAAACTTGCCTAGAGATATTAGTCATATATTTCTGTAATTAAACACATACGATGGTATTACAGCCTCTGATAGAAGAGTATCAGGAGTATGCCAGTATTATAGAGGAAGTGAATGATGCTGGGTTTGCCCTGGACGCTACACAGAGTGGAGATCAAAATAGACCTACCAGTCCGTTCAGGAGAATCCTTAGTGAGATTTATTCCTCAATTTAGCTATTCATGATTTTGAATTCGCGTAATATTGGAAAGAAAATATCTATATCTGAAAGCAAATAAGCCACTTATTTGTAAGGCATTTCATATGAGAAGATATTTTACACAAAAGAAATCTTTATTGTTCAACTAATTTAGAATTTTTCTTAAATTTGTATGCACAATTCTACGCTTTCAATTCATCTCACCTATTGACTTGCACATTTAAGGAGGACGCCGCTTCCCCAGTGTTGGCTCCCCACGCCTTCGTAGTCCCTCCCCTACCTTCACATATAGCACCTCTCCCACTGCCAACCTCCTCAGCCCAGTCAGTGATTCTAGTGGTATCAGCAGCAAGAAAAGCTCCTTTGACAGTCTGCAGGTTGAAGGTCAGTATTTCCTTGAACTCCTTGACCTATATCTTAAGGTCAGAGCTTGCAGTAAATAACTGAGGAATTGTGACAGGTTTGTCTATACATATTTCATTAACCAAAGAGCCCATGCATTAAAAGTTCAGCAAAGCATATGCTTGATATGAACTTTGCTTACAAAATATTGCTTTTTATGTCCAAAAGACATGCACCAGGCTGCACTCATATGTTTGTTGATCTCAGATTGTACTGAATTTTCAAACTTATGAAATTTCCAGAAAATTGGCGGAAGTCAGAAACCTTACTGTGCATAGGTAGGTGTCATATAGTTAATAATACTGTTCTGGTGTATGACTGGAATATAGTGCAATGTAAGTTGTCACAGAAATATTTTATAGTAGGTACATGTATAGTGATAATGGAATCTATTGTTCTGTGTGATGAGAGTGTTATTGGAAGCAAGTCAAATCGTATAAAGTGATGCAGCTGTCACTTTTTACAAACATTTTGTCGTAAAAAAGATTGAGTGGATTTCATTAACAAAAATTAGAATAGAAATAAATGGTGTTGTGAAAAAGAAAAAAACATTATTGAACTTTACTCTCATAAAGCTACCTACATGTATATTGTCTTTGCAAAACAAAATATTACACCTTATGTGCATATTTCATCAGTGGTACATCAAAACCTTTCAAATATGAATTAAGAATCTTTTTAGGAGCTCTCACATTAGATTTTACCCTATTTATACATGTACATGTATTTTGCCTGTGCAGACTTATCTGAGATCCAGCAGGAGTTAGTGGACATTAACCAGCGTTATGATCTGCTGGGTGAGCGACTTGCTGACCGTCACCAAGAATTACAGGGCATGCTCAATAGTCTCAGGACGTACCTACAGGACATGAATGACCTTATGACCTGGATTGACCTCAAAGACCTTGATGTCAAACTCTCAGAAGCTCTCCCTACGAGTGAAAGAGAGGCAAAACGTAAACTGAAGGAACACGAGGTTTGTATTGTTAGATTTTTTTTTTGAAAAATTAAAGAAATGTTGAAACATTTTGATGAAGTATTTTGCTTTATCTTTGAATTTTTCCTTGCACATGCATTTATCTAAGTAGATTTTAATGATATTCATTAGAGTTTCTTTTCATCTTTTCAATCTTTTTTCATATTAGCTTTAAACTTTGATATTTTGTCAACCATAACTAAGATAATTGTTTATGTTAGGAGAAAATTCTATGTAGTATTTGAAAAAAAAGAACAAGAATATTCTTTTATTTAACTTTTATTTTCAGGCCTTCCACAAAGAGTTACTGGACAAAGAAAACCTTGTAGATGACATCAGATCCAAAGCCAAAGACATACTGAAAACAAAAGGTGTACCAGGCAATGATATGGTACAACAACAACTAGCTGAACTAGGTATGTTATATTTCATATGAAAAAGATATGTGATAATAATGCTCCAGAAGTAATTAGGAGAGGAATTCATATTATTGTTAAGCTCATAAGAACAAAAGATGTCCATAGTTAACTATATACAATTAATTGCTGAAATTGTTTAATATCATCTCCTTCATCTGTTTTCGTCAATAAAAATAGGTTTCAGTACTAAAACAAAATGTGAATTAAAGTTTACATTTTAAATTTTTCATATACTGTGCAATAACAATCTTAGAAGATCATAGTGGGTTTATAGCATGAAAGTATGCAGTTATTAATCTGAACATAAATCTCCCTTCTCATTGTAGAGGACAAGTGGCTGGATGTGAAAGTAGCATCAGAACAAAGGAGGAAGTCTTTAGAGGACATGGTGTCCGATATCGCATCATTTAAGGATGCCGGCATGCAGCTACAGAAATGGATAGCTCAGAAAGAGAAGATGGTGGGAGTATTAGGACCTGTAGCTACAGACAAGGCACTAATACAGAATCAACTAGAACAAGTCAAGGTTAGAGATAAACTCTGTTTATGCAAACATAAATTACCAAATCATGTACTTGAATATTTGCTTCAAATAAGCAATGTCAATAATAAATTATGTTCACATTTTTTCTAAAAAATTGTATTTGATAAATGCATCTAAGACTTTTACATTTGCATTATAGAAAACCTATGAAAATGAATTCATTTTCTTTTGCAACAGGTGCTACAAGAAGAGGTTAAAGGACAGGAACCTCTGTACGAAATTTTCATCCAATCAGGACATTCCATTTTGGACAAATGTGGAGCTGATTCTAAAGATGCCCCTCACATCAGTGAAAAAATGGACGTCATCAGTAAAGGATGGGACCGTATTAATACGAGACTCAGGGAAAGACAGAAGAGCCTCTCTGCTGTCGAGGGACTGAGCTCCGAATTTAACGATGCTTTACAGTCCGTTATGGATTGGACCAATGATTTCTCACAACGGCTGGAGAAAATAACTCCCTCAACAGTCAGTCCTGAGGAACATGATCTACAAATTCAAGAATTACAGGTGTCAAAATCATTATTCTTGAGCAAAAAAATTATTCAGATTACTGAAAATTGAATGGAAATGATGGTACAAAAATGAAGTTTCTCTTAAATTATTTATGTGACATGCACATGTACTTAAACAATAATTTAAGCTGACTAACATGTACATTTAGTTGAATGTTTTAGAGCTTTGTTAAAATTCAATTAGAAAGAGTTGAAAAGGAAATTGCAATATTTTGTATGAGGACTTCACTTGTCAACATTTGAGTTTTTTTTTCCCAGAGTATGGAGGCAGAGCTTATGACCCAGAAATTACTAGCAGAGAAAGCACATGATCTGTACAAAAAGTTAGGGGATAGTGCCAAGGACCCAAGTACCAAGGCAGAACTCAAAAACAAACTGTCAGCCATGGACAAACCACTACAAGAGGTCGAGAGGAAGATAGGTATGGTGATTGAAATTAATGTTGATTTAATTTACTTCTTAGATTGGATATGACAGTCAAAATTTATTTTTTGCTGAATCATCATTAACTCATCTCTTCGTTGAAAGTATTCCGGTATACTTTGGAAAAATTTGCATGTATTTTTTAAAACAGTACATGTACATTTTTTTGTACTTCATAAAAGATGTGAAGACTTGTCATCAACAGAGTTCAACTAATTTAGAAGTGGTAAATCACTGACTTACAATGTATATTTGTTACAGCATCAAAGAAAGCTGAAGTAGAACAAGCCAGTAAGGAAGGACAGCAATTCACAGCAGATCTCAATGAGATGTTAGACTGGATCGTAGACGCCAAAGAGAGACTGTCAGAACAGCCGGCTGTGTCCGGTAACACAGATATACTGAAAGAACAGTCACAACAACAAATAGTTAGTAACTTATATTCTGTTTTCAGTCATCTTTTGTAGTAATTTACCGAAATCTTATATATATTTTCATTGTAATTGAAAATTAATCCTGACAACACACATGTAATTGTTGAATCTGCATCTGCTTTATGAAATAAATCTTTTGTTATGAAATAATTACCTGTGCAGAAAATCTAAAGCCTGCCTACTATTTTTGCCAGATATACACTAAGTCAAAGATTTATTTGAATTTCAGTTACTTTTGAAAGACATAGCTAACAAGGCCCCGGAACTGAAAGACATTCTACATAAAGGTGACAAGATCCTTAAAGCTACGACCCCTACCCAGCATTCCCAGGACCTGGTTGACACCACTCAGGCCATCAAGGAGGAGTGGGCGGAGCTTAATAAACTAGCCAATGAGAGAGGACAACAAATAGATACAAGTCTCAAACACGGACAGGCATTCCAAGACAAGCTGGATAAAACGTTACTATGGTTACAGTTTGGAGAGGACAAACTTAAAAGTACCGAGCCTAATAACTTGGATAAGGATAATGTGAATAAGAAACTCAAAGATGTTCAGGTAAGTCTCGTTTCTTCTCATTGGCTACCTCTGTCCCACTCTTTGATAATTACTTTGTCATAATTTATTGTGTGGGAGGGAATGTCAATTATGGTGGCAAGGTCAAAGTCATGATCAAGTTCAAGATTAATGATTAAGTTTTGAACACTCTGGTTTGAAAAAAGTTGTTTTTTTACCCTGATTGTACCAAAAAGTATTTTATACTAGTAAAGGTTCCATGATTTAATAATATCAAGAGCAGTGATGGGAAATCGGTTCAGAATCATAATTGATAATCGGTTAGAATCGGTTGGTATATCCGATGCGATTCTACCGATTATAATCGGTCATATTATTTTCCTAAATATTTCAATACTTTTATTTTCTTTTATCGGAGTAAAACATATATGTACGTTTCATTCATTACTGACCAACAAAGCAGCTCTATGTGTTTTAATTACATGCGCTTTTCGACGTAAACAATCAAATTTAATCAAAGTAATCAAAGGCCTTCTCCTTACAGTTGATTCATTTTAAAATAATTTATGATGAAAAGTAAACAAAAACGGATAATTTTTTGCGGAACGTGTGGTGTGGAATTGGGGGGGGGGGGGTCACATTTGCTTGCAAGTACAGTACATGTATCTGTGGAAGCAAACAGTAACATCAAAATTTAGACAGGAACACTCAATAAATCTCAATCAAATATTAAATCAATTTCAACTTGAAAATTGAAAAGGATGGCAGTAGAACATACTGTCACCGTCGTTACGTCGGAAATATGTCGTCCTTGTAGATTGTAATAAATCATTATTTTTTAAAGTTTTCTCTCTAATTCATCAGGGATCGCCTTATGCTAAAACACTAATTTCCACTGAGTAAGAAAGTTTTTACCATCAGACAGAATTTTCTCTGATCTTGGTCTCCCCCTCTCCCCTTTCATTTTCCCGCCATCGATTATTTTACTTTCAAATCGATTATCGAAATCGGATTACTTCAACACGCCGCTAATCGATTATTATCGATTATCGGCCCATCACTAATCAAGAGCTACTTACCAGTGCCTGAAGGGAGTCTCATTGTTTAGTGCAGGATTTAATGTTAAAATTTTAGTTAGAGGATTAAGAAAGTTGATGATTATTTTCTGTGTACAGGCTTTACAAGGAGAGCTAATGAAGATGGGTCATGATCATGAGAGTCTGAACAAAGAGGGTCAGTCTCTCATAAAGCTGGTGGACACTGACCAGGACACAGTGGACGGAGCGCTGGACAATGTCAACAGACGATGGAATAAACTCACAGATGGTAGGTGTCCCATCTACATGTACATGATTATGAACTTTGATGAAGTAAACTGAATGAATGACTCTAGGTACATTTGCAATCCATAAGTTTGCATTATAAGTAAATCTTGATAAATGGAATTGTAAGTAATAGACAAATACATGTAGTTAGAGAATAAAATATAATTCGAGACAATTTCTAAAGTATTTGCAGAATTCTGTGTGGAGAAAGTATCTTGTTTATACATGTCACATTGTCATGACGTTGAAACAATACAAACTTTATTTCTTCAGGTGTAGCAGATCAAATCCATGAGCTGGAGGATTTATCTCAGAGGTTAGATGATTTCCATGACAACCTGCGTGACATGAACTCCACTGTACAGAAATACGAGGATAGACTGGCATCTCATAACAAATTAGGAACATCTGCGAAGGACCCCAAACATGTAGATAAAGTCAAGGTCAGTAGATGTATCTTATGAATAAAGTCAAGAAGAATAGGGTGTTAAGAGCAGAGGAAATACTTACATGTATTGTCAGAGGGAACATTTGTACTCTTTACATCTTCAAGCTACATCAAGATTTTCAATCAAAAAATCATTTTGTGTTTCATGATTCAAAAAAGAAAACATTGATGCAGTGAAATTATATATGTATTTTTTATATTCCTTCAGAAAAAGTATATGTATCAATGGCCAATTTATACATATATGTATCAATTAAAATTTGCAATTACACAAAAAATGAATTTTGATTGAAGTAGTACATATCTTATTACAAAAAATACCTCAAATTCTCGTTTTCCACAGGCATTACAAGAGGATGTGGATAGCATCACACCACAGATGGATTATGTAGAGGCTTTGGTGGATGGATTTAGTGGACCATCCGCACAGACATCACAAATGACCAGAGACGTGGAGAAGATGAAAGACCGTCACAACAAGTTACAGAGTCAGATAGCTGAGCTGCTGGAAGAACTGGAGGCAGGATCTCAGATTGTCACAGAATTCCAGGTACAAACTTTAAATGCTCTCAAAGATCTTATTCTTTTCAGAAACACAGTAAAGACTTTTAAAATTAAGTATATTAAGTAAATTAGGAAAATAAGTGGAGATATGAAAACCGAAATTGTGAATGTGAAAATAAGTATGACCTTGTGACTCGTTTGGTTTGAGTGAACCAAGATATCATTTCACTTATAATTTTGGAAATCATATAATTTTAGGATGAAGTACAGTGTACTGCTGGTGAAATATCCGGTCTGGACCATGAACTGAATACAATGGCCCCAATAAGTAGGGAGGAGTCTTCACTGGCCAGTCAAATGAGACAAGTAGAGGTATGTTTAAAAAAACTATTGATATCACCAGAATTTTTGTTCCCTCTGTGTAATATTTCCATTAGATCTACATGTTCAAATTCAAAAGCTGAGTGTAAGAAAAAATTACTATATATTCACTGTATACATGCACATTCATCTGAGAGTTCTAATGACTAAATTTTATACACTTGGATATTATTTGCAGGAATTGATATCACGTTTGAATGATGCTGAAGGAAAGTTGAGTGACCTTGAGAAAAAGGACGCTGACCTGAAATCTTCAGGATACATAACCACTGAAGGACCTCTAGGCTCACCGGTAAGAGTTTTACTGTTTGTTTCAGCTGTGAAGTACATGTACATGAATTGCAATATTCTGTAACAGAATTGTACTCTATGCAAATGATACAATTGATACTGTTTTTTTTTCATGATTTCTATTAGATTGCTACTGTCAAAAACCAGTTTAAGAAACTGCAAGACAGAGCCATGGTAAGGAAGGGCGATATTGAGAAGACTGCAGACTCTATTGAGAGAGTATTAGACAATTTACGTAGGGTAAAAACAAGCATTGACAGAGCATCTGCTGAACTTGAAATGCACGAGCCAATCGGAACAGATGTAGCTGCTATTAAACGTCAGCAGGATGAACTTGAGCTTTTCACATCGTCTGTAATGGATCCGTTAAACAATCGTGAGGAAGACGTAACCAAGGACACTCATGAGCTGATACGGTCAGCACATCTAGGTGTCGACACATCGGCACTGGAGGCTGATCTAGTTACTCTACATGACAAATGGACTGATCTCAATGAAAAAGTTAGTTAAACTTAATTTGAATTTTTTAAAAAAATCAATTTCCTTTTTAAGTTTGTGAAATTTTCTTTCTTATAATCTTAATCTTTATAAGTTAAGTATTTTTTCAGCAGTGAAAGAGCACATGTACATGTACATTAAGTTCATGAAATCTATTTAATAAAAAGGGTAAACATATGTTTGAAATAATTAAATCAGAATAGATTGGACATATCGTGATCAGAATGCAAGTTTAAGTATTCGTACACTGTAATTATGAACAGGTGGCTGAGAGGGAACGTAACCTTGACAACGCCCTTTTGCAAGCTGGGAAGTTCCATGATGCTTTGGACCATTTATTGGAATGGCTTAAGGAGACGGAGGATATGGTAGCCAGTCAAAAACCACCGTCTCCAGATTATAAAGTAGCCAAGGCACAACTTCAGGAACAGAAGGTAATATTATTATTCTGTTACCTCATGATTTATACACTAGTATCTGTACTGGCTCGAAAATTTGCTAGAAATTTCAAATGAATGAAATGTAGTGTAATGGGAACTATTCTTAAGATTTGATGCAATTCTGGCTCAATCCTGGGTTTTGAGAGCCCGTAATTTCAAAAAAGTTCTTTATAAATTTTATGTAAAGCATAGAATTCTGTCCCCTTCCCTACCAATGTTCATTGGATCTTTCTCCAATTATTAAGACTTTCTTTCATTTTTAATCAGATTAAGTGAAGGGGTGATTTTTTTTCATTTGTTTATGTTTGAAAATTCAGTTCCTGCTGAAGATGATTGAGGACAGGAGTCCAAATGTCAGATCAGCTAAAATCACCGCAGAAAACTTACTGAAAAATGTGGACCCGCGAGAACAGAAGGGAATCCAGAATCAAATATCCCAGCTTGATAAACGATGGGAAGCTCTGAGGACAAGTACACAGGACCGAGGTGATGTGTTAGAGGAGATGGTCAAGCTGACCAAGGAGTTTCAGGAAGTACAGGAGCCGTTACTGACCTGGCTCGATTCTATGGAAAAGAAGTTTGCTTCATTAGAACCTACGGGAATGGACACAGAGGGAATAGAAAATATCATCACAGCCCTTAAGGTACACAGACTTTGATTGCACATTGTTGTAAGCTATAGAAATGTAAGCAGTGATTTGAAGCTCTTGCATGTGCTTTGAGAATTGTAATAGAGGATTTGTTACATTGTGTTACAGGATATGGAGAGTGACATTCTAGGCAAAGATATTGGTGTTCGAGAACTAGCTCACAAAGGAAAAGATTTACAGGACTTCTGCAAAGGTCAGTTAATGAAAAATAAATGAAAAAGAATTGCGTCATTTATTAAAGTGAATGTACATGAATTAATTAAGTTATTCAATTAGCATTACATGCCATTTTACATATATGTTTTATAAACAGGGAATGATGCTAAAGCTGTTCAGAAGAAAATTGACAATATCCAGGCAAGATATACCGAGCTTAGGGAGAAAGTGTCAGATTCTGCCGAACAGATGGAAGAAGCCTTGCCATTGGCTAGAAACTTTAACGAGGCTCATGCCAAATTCTTAGACTGGGTCCTCAAAGTAGAACCTCAACTTCGTGCTAAGGAACCAACAGGCCCTGAGGCTGAGGAGCAGGTTCAGGTAATAATGCCATCTGCAATTTTCATATCTACAAATATCTCAGAGATGCCATAGAAACGTGTTTTATTCTCTCAGAAGAGGAATTCGTTTACTGATTAGATAAAGACTGATTCCCTTTGACAATTTTTTCTTAATTTTCAAAGAAAAAATGACGTTAGTTTTTTTCTATCGTTTTCCAGAAATTTATGGAGAAGCTACAAGAGGTTCAGCCTGTCCTTGAGGTTCTAAGCTCTGATGGTGGTCAGTTAGCAGAACTGGCTCCAGGGGACGCTGGTCTGAAGGTGGAAGACATGGTCGGCAAGGACCTCAAACGATACGAGGCCGTCAATGATCAGATCATGAGACGGTCACAGAGACTGACCAAATCCAAACAAAGGTCATCAGAGGTCAGTGTTGAAACAGGAATGATTTGTTTTCAATGGGTTTATAAAAATCTTTACTTTTAGGACTTGATTCTTTTCATGTCTTAACTTGTTTCTTTTATATAGATTTGAAAATTTATATGAATAAGGTTACCAGAGGACTGATTAAAATGTTTTTTAGAGTCTTTAAAAATCCTTTAGTAGAAGTTGAAAGTTATTGACAGTGTATCAAGTAATGTTATGTACAATGTTAAAATCAATTTTCACTCTGAAACCACTTCTATGGTAATTTCACCTCATTGCAAAATAACTGAAACTTTTCTTAGTCTAGGATTTTTACAATCTTATGAGAGCTTTTTTATTTTACTCCACAGATTGTTGGTGAGATGACAGACTTACTTGAGTGGTTTGAAGAAGAGGCTGGTAAAATCCTGAACAGTCCACCAATAAGCTCTGATCCAGTCAAACTGGCTAAACAGATAGAGGATCAAAAGGTTAGTTTGTGTTATAACTGTCGTTAATGATAATATCGTTGCTGTACTTGACACATGTAATTTTAACAAAAGTATTGAAGAATACTTTTTGTGTATATATTCAGTTAATTTAATGCTTTCAATCTTTTTGAAAAAAAATTTTGATTCCGAAGATTATAAGTGCTAAGACAAATTATTAAAACTTTGAAGGAATATGTGGTTCTTGCATGTTTCTATCAAGTAGGGTAATTTTCATCAATTATACATGTACCTGTTTGTCTTCTATTAGGTACATCAGCATACTGACCAGTGTAAAAGAGAATATTTATCAATTTCAGGCCATGAATGATGAAATAGCTAGTCAAAAGAACAAAGCCAGAGATTTTGTGTCCCGAGGGAAGAAGATGCTCAGAGAAAGTTCACTAGAGGATGATCCTAGACTGAGAGAGACTGTGCCTCTGCTGAAACAAAAAGCTGACGAGGTGGCCAAGCTTGGTACAGACAGATTAGGTCAACTAGAACAGGCACAACCCCTAGCAACACACTTTAATGACACTCATAATGAGATTGCTCATTGGTTCAAGGAAGTGGCACCGATCTTGGCTGAACTAGAGGTTCTCTCCATTGACGCTGACCAAGTCAAGAAACAACAAGATAACGTAAAAGTTCTCAAACAGGAAGTACAGGACCATAAACCCGTCATTGACAGACTGAACAAGACAGGAACGGCTCTCATTAAGCTGTGTGGACCGGATGATGCACTCAAAGTGCAGAAAACTCTTGATGATGACAACAGACGATTGGACGATTTACGCAATTCTCTGAAAGAAAGATCGCTGTCTATTGATGAAGCTTTGCAGCAGTCTGCTGAGGTATGTCCAATGTTTATGCATTGTGTATTGGTATTGAATGTTTTGAATCATTGGTTTTCATTTTCTCTTTGTCCCAAGAAACACTCTATATCAATTATAATCTTTACTGAAGACGTGAACAACAGTTGCCTAGATGAGTAGTGTTATTGCAAATTATACACATTTAATCCTAAGAGAAGACTTTGGCCTGAAGAATTTTCTAATACGCTGATGACAAAAAATGGAAAAAATGCATGAGTTGTGTAAAATGAGATGGATAAAAACATTATTTTGTATATGATGAAATTTCTTTTAAGTTCTCGGACAAACTTGAGGACATGCTTGAAAATCTGACGACAACTGTGGAGCAAGTTCAGAATGCTGAGCCTATATCAGCTCATCCTGAAAAATTACGTGAACAGATCTCTGAGAATAGCGGCTTAATGGAGGACATGGAAATGAGGCAGTCCGCGTTGGAGTCGGTTAAATCTACGGCAGAGGAGCTCATCAAACAGGCTGGAAACTCTCAGGATATAGCTGTACAAGGTATGTGTGAGAAATTATATAATGTAAAAACTTTACAAGAGGTCAATTTTACATATTTTATTTGTATAAATATTTAATTTCTTTTTATAAAGATGTGAAACAGAAACTGGACGAGTTGGTACAGTTATATGAGGACATAAAGACGACTACACAGAACAGGAACCAGGATTTGGAGGACACGCTAGAGGTGTCAGAGAAATTCTGGGACGACTATCAATCCCTTAACAACGCCATCAAGGATCTACAGTGTCAAATCGTCAACCAAGATCCCCCTGCCCTGGAACCAGCCATCATCAGGGAACAACAAGACTTCTTAGAGGTAAGTACATGTACATGTATATAAATGTACTGTATGTGGAATTGAACAAGGATATGTTAACTCCTAGAATAGATTTAAAATGGCTATGTGTTAAATTTCATTGATTGCAAAGATGAATACTACAACAGTTTGATTTCATAGATGATACCATGTTTTGAAAAGAGATCTAGAAAAATTCAGTTAAGATTTAGATATGGACAAATATGCATAGATAAGAAGAGGGGTATGAAGAAAGAATACATGTATATGAAATAATGCAGATCAAATTATGCATAGATTGCCGTGGTAAATTGTTGGTGTTGTTTACTTTTCAGACGGCAAGTGTAAAGTCCCTATAAGTATAAAGTACACCATCTCACTCATGATCAAGTTTTATAGATCTTTGTTGTTCACTAGCTATGTTCATTACTTCATTAGTGAGCACCAAATCTTCTTTAAATTTTGATAAAGCTTTTTTAAGAAAAAAATTCATGATCATATTTGGCATTTGTTGTTATACAAGTCATTTTGACACATTCTTATCAATGTTTTATTATTGAATGTAAAAGTATGTACAGAAAAATGAAAGAATTCAATTGAGATCATATCAATGAAGACTGTGACAAAAGTGCATCATCATTATGTTGTACATGTACCAGAACAAACAAAGGAGAGAAATACACATGCCTGATGTGCAAATAGCATGTACTTACATGTATGTCCTCATGAGCTATATTGTTTGTTATTTGCTTTGATGTAGTGTATGGGTGTACTCATCCATTCATTATCATGCATTTGATGTATTTTGTGAAACTTTCTTCAAGGTAATTATGAAAAGGCAAATCTAAATCTACTATTGAAAATAGGAATTATTGAAGAATCAGAATGAAAAATACAAGGTAGGGGATAAAAGTAATTGAGGAAATATTTAGAGAGTACACGAAAACGAAATGTAAAACTGTGAAATCATATTTTATTTACAGACCCTGAAGGAGGACATAGAGGCCACCCAGGTTGACCTTGACGATGTACATAACACGGGAGATCAGCTGATCTCTATGGTCGGTGAGCCAGATAAACCGGAGATCCAGAAGAACATAGATGACCTTGACTCTAATCTGAACAAGGTCACAGAGGAGTATGAGAAGCGAGCCAGAACACTGGAAGACGCTCTAGACAAGGCTGTTCACTTCCAGGATGAACTCATGGTATGTGGAACATTTTTGGGATCATGTCTACTAGTTGAGGGTTCAGAAATTCTGTTACGAAGACGTATAAGAAGTTTCCAAGAATTAAACTGTAAAATGAGGTTTACACTAGATGTGAAAGACATAATTGTTGTATTTAAAACAACATTTTAAAATATTTGACCAATGTGAAGTAAACCTATCAGTAGTTTATACATGTATCTTTCTTTTCAGAAAATTCTTGTTTGGTTACAAAAGAGAGAGGTGAGACTGAGAGAGTTCACACCTGTAGGATCAGACTTTGACACAATCAAAGTACAGTGGAATCAAGTAAAGGTAGGATCATATTCTCCTTTATAGTATCATTTCTACTCTTCCTGTAGTGTGCACTTAATCAGCATTCCTTCAAATATGAAAATGATGCATATGAGTATGTGTACCAAATTTCATGCTTTTATCACTGAATGAAAAATTAGGCCCATTTTGGCAAGAATCTGCCGGACTAATAATGTTTATTTATTAGATTCATCATTTGAGATTGTCTCAATTTATTGTATAAAGGATCTGAAAGCTGACGTAGAGCCCAAGCAGGTGGATGTAGAAGCTCTGAACCAGAAAGCCGGAGATATGATGAAGGACTCTACGTCACCAGACCAGAGTGTGGTCAAGGAACCTCTGTCCTCGGTCAACAGACGCTGGGATAACCTACTAGAGGGCATCGGAGAAAGACAGGTAAAAACATGTTTATCATATAAAACTGCTGCATGAGTATCATTTCAAATTTAAAATATAGTTTTCATGTATTCCTTTTGCAATATACAAAAAATTATATATATATCCAGTTAGAGTGAATTGTGTTATCAAACTTAATGTATTATTTTGCCAGATGAAGTGAAAACATACATTTCAATGTATCCTTGAATATTCATTTGTATATGTTGCATTATTTTTACATGCTCTTCAAATATATTCAGTATACATTTACCGATTTATTTTGATTTTTTCTGAGTATTTTGCTTGATTTTAATCATTTATTTTCCTGTGTTACACAGAGAAATCTTCAATTAGCCATGCTAAATGTTGGTCAGTTTGAGCATGCTTTGAATGAGTTGCTGGCCTGGCTTGACAAGACTGACCAATCACTGGACGATACATCAGCCACGTACGGGGATCCTAAACAAATAGAGATAGAGCTGGCAAAACTCAAGGTAACTGCCCTTATCATTATTTGTAAAATAAACAAGCATTTTGTATTATTCATTTAATATATTCATGTATACATGTATGTATATTCAGTTACTAGGAAAGGTTTGCTTTTGAATGGATGAAATTTTTATACCCCCTGCAAACGAAATTTGTTCAGGTCTGAATAAAGATATATGTTTTTATAGAGAGAAGGTCCTGTATAGTACAGTAATGTTATAAGAGTTATTCTTTTATTTAAGGTTGTACAAAATGACATCCATGCCCACAATCAGAGTGTAGATTCACTGAAGGAGGCTGGAAGTCGGGTGTTAGCTACCGAGAGAGGAATGGACATCCCTGTCAAGAGGAAACTGAATGAAGTCAATGAATTATGGGAAAAAGTACAAGGCAAAGCTGACGAAAAACATCAACAACTAAAAGAGGCCCTCAGAGAGGTAATTTCATAGTGTCTCACTTTAAATCTTAAAAAGATGAGTGATGTTCCTTACTAAAAATGTACCAGATATCTTTGGGTTAAGAAGTAACAGTTATACCCTATTATTATCTAATCTCAAAAAATCCTGATGGAGATATTGCTTGATACTATATGTTTTTGAATGACAGGTCATTAATCTTACAACCTTTATGTCCTGTAGGCACGGTCATTCAGTGGAGATTTACAGGACTTGATGATCCATCTAAGTGACATAGAGGGCAGCCTGATCACCACCACTCCTGTAGGCGGTATGCCGGAGACAGCTAGGGAACAGCTCGAGAGATTTATGGTCAGTATAAGTGTAGTTATACTGTATATACAAACAAATTCTGAAGTCTTCATCTGGTGGAATTTTATTTTAAAAAATAATATCTAAATGAAAAATAAATTTAATACTGACTTAATTTTGAAATCTTTATATATGTATAGTTTACATGGGATTCATTTATGCTTCTCCTAGAATGTGTACAATGACCTTGAGAAAACAGAGCCTAAGATAACCAAGGTGAATGCCGATGGAGGGAGTTTAATGGAGAAATGTCCCGATCAAGCAGCAGCAAACATAAAGCATAGTCTGGATCTTTTACAACAGAGATGGAACTACATTAAATCTAGAGCAGCTGATAGAAAGGTTTGTTGTTTATGTGAAATGATATGAATAGTACTCTTTTACTTTTTACTTTTCTGTGAAATTTACCTTTTCTGTGAAAAAGACGTAAGAGTCAAATTTCCTATGTAGGAATTATTTAGAGACATATTTATGAGTATAAAAGTTTATGTAAAGCACAACAGATAACATCAGCATTAAAATGAATGACTCATAGCTAGGAACATTGTTGTTTTGGCTTTTATTTTTAGAATATAATGATTTATATATGTCATTGCAGAAAAAGCTAGAGGAAGCCGTCGGCCAGGCTAATAGTTTCCATGACGACCTGAACAAGTTCATGCAATGGTTGTCTGACACAGAGAAGACCCTGAATAATCTCCAACCTGTCAGCAGAGTACTGGATAGAATTACTCAACAAATAGAAGACCAAAAGGTATGACTATTGTAGTGTTTTGGTTTTTTTTCTGCTTTATGTCATGCAATTCAAAAAATGAAGATGTACAATGTTTAACATGTCTGTCTTAAATAATTCTGATACTTCAAAAAGAAATGAAAAAACTATGGTTATAAGTAGCAAATTAAGAGAGCAAACTTTTCTGGTATAATAGTCAATTAGCAAAATTTTCCCCAAAAATGCTTAGAGCAATGTTCAATTTATTTTCCTCAGGTTTTCTGAAACTTGTAGAATTTATTGAATGATTTCTTTGTAGGAAATGCAAAAGAACATCAGTCGTAACAGAGAGAAGATGATAGCCCTGGATAAAACAGGCACTCACTTAAAGTACTTCAGTCAAAAACAAGACGTTATACTTATAAAGAATCTCCTATCTAGTGTACAACATCGCTGGGAGAAAATTGTCTCTCGAAGTGCTGAACGGACAAGACATCTAGAGAGAGGCTACAAAGAAGCTAGACAGGTACTTTTATATGCTAATTACATTGTACACAGCATTTAGACTTTTTCAATAAAATAACTTTTCTGACCAAGAAATTATCAAAATGCAGAAGAATTTAGGATTTGATATACATGTTCCAAATTGAGAGCTCCATATTTACTTTTCGCCAAAAATAATGTAACAAGAATGTTTAAGTAAGTAACAGATTTTATTCTTTTCTTTATCTGTTATTATTTATTATCTGTAATTATTTTTGTAAGAAAAGTGTAAGTCCCCATCCTCTGTACATGATTTGGTCTGTTACCACTCTAGTTCCATGCCATGTGGAAGAACCTATTGGATTGGTTATGTGAGGCAGAGAAGACCTTGGACTTGGATCAGTCTGTGGGCAATGATCCAGCCAGTATCAAAGCTCAGATCTCAAAACATAAGGTAAGGTTCCTGTTTGTTATAAAGATTTGAGTTTTGTTTGTCTTAAATGTGTTTGTGAAAGTCAAAGTGGAAGTATTGTTTTTTTATTTCTGTCAATTCATAAGAGGGAACATACAAACAGGAATCATATGAAATCACTCGGTCATATTTCTTTAGTCTGAGATCAACCTTGATGAAGTTTGAATGAATACCTTTCATTACATAAAAAGTAACGAAGTCCATAAGGAGCATAATGTATTAAAATAACTTTAATTAAATATGTATATTAAAGTAACTTAACTTTAATAATGATTAAAGATGTGTATTTGAATAACTTAAATTTATGTTTTATGTAATGTAACAGGAATTCCAGCGTAGTTTAGGGACTCGTCAGCCTCAGTATGACAGTGTTAACAGAATGGGCAGGACACTGAAGGACAAATGTCCTGAGGAGGATAAAAAGGACATACAAAAAGTCCTTAATGAACTCAAGAGCAAGTGGAATGCTGTGTGTGGCAAATCAGTTGATAGGTAGGGTGATTTCTCAGTTGACTGAATTATCAGAGGTCACAAATACAGATCAGGCTTTTCTGTACCACGATATGTTGAATAAGGTTAAATTGATAATTCTAAGAATAAAGTATTAATTTATGAATTACAGAAATGAATGTATTTAACAATCAATCAACAGCTTTCTGAATTCTTGCATAAGAATTACTTAAATTTGTCTTACATGTGTATGTAATGTATGTATTACAGACAGAGGAAGTTGGAGGAGGCCTTGTTATTTGCTGGTCAGTTTTCCGAGGCTCTGCAAGCCTTACTGGACTGGCTGGCTAAAGTAGAACCAACACTTGGAGATGACCAACCAGTACATGGTGACCTAGATACCGTCAATAACTTACTGGAGGGTCATAAGGTAAAACTTAAGTTTGGTATTGAATATGTTTTAAAAAGTCTAGTATAGACTTTGTCTTTAACTTACAAATTTCCAATTATAAGAAGTTAGGTTTCTTTGGATGCTCCTCAAGCTGATTTCATGTACCGTTATTTTGTTCTTGTAGGCTTTCCAGCATGAGCTTGGAGCTAGATCTAATACTGTGGAGTTTGTCAGGAAGCGAGCCAAGGAAATGCTGGACAAATCCGAACATGACATGTCACAACAGCAGGCCGAGCTTATAGAACTGACGACATCATGGGACCGTGTTTGTAAACTCAGTGTCAATAAACAGGACAGGATAGAACAGGCTCATAAACTGGTATGTCTGTACTTTATTATGTAAATATCATAGACTATCTCTTGTTAAATGTGTAGAGGTTTGGCTTTGTTACATGTATGTACCAAATCTCTGAAATTCAAACTGTTTTGAAATTATTTGAAGCTATATAGCCTTAGAATCATAGAATTCATGTTTTGATTTGCATGCCCTTTTAAGAACTTTGATTACTTATGGCATTTGCAATGGTTTTACTTCTGACAATCTTAGAAACTAATATTTTATTCTCTTTCATAATGCCATTATAGTCACTGTATATACATGTAATAATGATTTCTAATATTAATTACAGGCGGAGGACTTCCATACTAAAGGTCACGCCTTGTTAGATTGGCTAGCCACGGCAGAGAGACAATTACGATACAGAGGGGCTATACCTGATGAAGAACTACCGCTTCTCAAACAAATAGAGGAACACAAGGTAATTAATGGTTTACGTTCACAGATATACAGGATGGGATTCTGAAATTACCTGAATTACAGAATTATACCTTGTTAGAGGTCACAAGAACAGCCAATAGAACTTTTGTCAATGTTTATTTCATTACACTACGATATAATTATGTCGCCAATAAGAATGTTATAATGAAAAACAACACCAAAGTGTGTCGGCTCCATTTTGCTTGCTCATGCAATGCTATTATGAGATTGTATTTGAATTATACATGTAGTTACTAACATAGAATAAAATATCATGTCCTTGATGCTTACAGAAATTTGAGGAGGACTTGATGCGACAGGAAGCAAACCTCAGAGAGACGTTAAACATTGGCCAGGACATCATCAAAAGATGTCATCCTGATGCCCTGAGTACACTGAAACACTGGCTGTCTGTACTCCGGGCCAGATGGGAGGAGGTGAGTGTATCTTGAATGTGATGAGAATTTTGTATCCCTAAATTAATTTCTTATTAAGATTTAATAATCCTCAAAGAATGATACATATTTTCTAAGTGTGTTGATTTTTGTAGTTGACTGGTATGTGCAAAAATCGTGGTCGTAAGTTGGCAGAAGGTCTCGGAACATTGCGTCGCAACAATGCCATTGTTGACGACCTTATGGCATGGCTGAACAATGCAGAGTCCACTTTGATAGGTTTGGACCAGGAGCCTATACCAGGAGACATAGAAGTCATCAGGGATCTACTGAAGGACCATCAGGTAGAGTTTAAGTACTTACATGTCAGACGATTCTATAGCAGTGTATTTTTCATAAACAAAAAAGATTCTTTGTCAAATGACCTTTTCACAAGATCTTTCAAATGTCTTGAATCAAGTAATTTCTCACAATTTTCATTTCGTCGTTTATTGACTCCTTGCTGTTGTTCTTGATATGGGAATGTTCTTTGTAGACATAGCAATAACTAAAAAAAGGATTGAAACATAAAAGTATTCTGTGTTATTTGATATAGGACTTCCAAAATGAGATGTCTAGTAAGCAGCCAGATGTAGACAAGGTGACCAAAGGTGACAGACGCAGGACGTCGTCTGTATCGGAGGGTCACTCACAGATCCCAGTACTCAAATCACCGTCAGGCAGGCATACACCTGTGGGTAGACACACACCTGTCAAAAAGACACCCAGGTATGATTGATCACAAGTTGTTAAAATTCTGTAGATACAAGCTGACCACAGATGTTTATGATGGAGTGATACTGTCAACATATAATTTGTAGCTTTTAAGAAAAGGAAAATTTCTGATATGTAATATAGAAGATTATGTGACTGACATTGAAATGAGTCTATTTTATTTAGTCTCTAAAATAGTCTCATGAAATAAAGTCATGAGTTAAAGTTCAAGAAAATATTCAAATCTCACTGACTGTTGGCAAGATTGTGTGATTGTAGCACTCTTGTTTTACACCTCTTATTACATATTAATGATTCAAGAATTGATAAATGCATTTACATTATTCATTGTTCTGTTTAATTTTGACAGAAAAGACGATGGTCGTCGTACACCAGAGCCCATATTTAAGAACCCTCGTGTTGGAGCACTGTTTATGAAGTGGAGAACAGTGTGGTTGATGGCCATGGACAGACAAAGAAAACTCCAAGATGCCATGGACTATCATGATGAGGTATGTGTACAATGTACAAAGTCAAATTTTCAGAATATAAATTCCTGATAAAAAAGTTCAACTCTTACAAGCTGATCACAGTGCTAATGGCACATAAAAGCCTGTAGGGTGAATTTATATTCAATGATTTATAGAGCTAACACTTTCTCACAATTTCAGTATGTCATTTTAACCTACATGTAAAAGAAAGCAAGATAATAGTATATGTGCAAGGAATTAAGTAAAAGTACATTTGCTGCTATGACTAGTTAAAAAATAAATATCTTTAACACATTATAGATTGAAAGGTTAAAGAACTTTAAATTTGATGACTGGAGAAAGAGATATCTACAATGGATGAGACATAACAAATCCCGAATTATGGACATTTTCCGTCGCCTTGACAGAGACAGGGACGGAAGAATTACACGCAAAGATTTCATCGATGGTGTTGTAGCTACCAGTAAGTCACATTCAATATAATAGAATAAAATTAACAAGGTTACATTCATAGCTTTGTAAAATATTTTCAGATTCCATGATGCACTCATCTTAGTTGCACACTCTTCATGTTTTACATGTTTGTTCTGCTGTTTTCAGAATTTCCAACTAGTCAACTTGAAATGGAGAAAGTGGCTAATCTGTTTGATCGTGACGGTTCAGGGATGATCGATTATAAAGAATTTGTATCAGCGCTGAGACCTGATAGAGAGGTATAAAATTTATTAAAAAATTTGTGAATTATAAATCAATTAAATGCTAGAACGTGTTATCAAATTTAATGCAAATTAGAATATCATAATAGCACTTAAGCTAGAGAAAGCATGTCAATTAGAAAGAGAGAATTTTCATAACAGCATTGAAAAACATATTAATTTAATGACTTTCAATTTTCTCATTATGAAAATCAATTTTAGACTCTCTTAACATTAAGATTTCTACTATTTATTTCAGCCACAGAAACCTATAAGTGATGCTGAGAAGATTAACGATGAAGTCAAGAACCAAGTATCTAAATGTACCTGTGTCAAACAGTTCAAAATACACAAGATTGGAGAGGGGAAATACAGGGTAAGTCAGTCTACATAGAAGTGAGAATGTATAATTGATAATCGATTCATGTGATTTAGAAATAGAATGTTTGTTTAGAAATAGAATGTTTGTTTATTAGAAAATGTTATCATTGATTTTGAGTTTAATCAGATGATTCAAATTTTGTTAGTAGAAAGATACAAAATTATTTTGTTTTATTTAGAATTTTGATACAGTAATCTGATCAAGTACAAGTACAGTATATTGAACAATGACATTAAGAATTTTAGATATTCTAAGCATATTTTTCTTTATAGTTTGGAGATTCCCAGAAGCTCCGCCTAGTAAGAATTCTACGTAGTACCGTGATGGTACGAGTGGGCGGCGGCTGGGTCGCGCTGGATGAGTTCCTGGTCAAGAATGACCCGTGTCGAGGTTGGTATAAAATTATTGTTACACGTCTTATCAACAAAACTATATATAGAGGAAATTTGGGGATTTATACACATTGTATCAAGAAATGACTTATACATGAAATATCATTCAAAATGCAGAGTCTTTTAAAGTAGTGTAATCTTAGATACTTGTATGTAAAGTTGGTTGTATTTTTTGAAATTCATATTTCATATTGATATATTCCCTCTTTTTAATATTAAACAATACATTTAGGTATGGACATATGTATGTCAGTTATTCATTTTGGTGGTATTGTGTATTATACATATATACTAAGTATACATGTATGTGATTGTTACACAGGATATGTATGTCTTGGCTGCATACACATGTACTTGAACTTCTTTTCAGCGATATGACACTTATGTTTGCTGTCTGTTATACATGTATTGATTTATTTCTCGTTCACACCAGACTTGAACAAACATTTCGAGTCCTGCCCAGTGTGTAAGTACATTGGTGTCCGGGGGCCTTATTTTCAGTTCAATGCCTTCTATATTGTATTATTATGAATTAATTTTTTCATTTTCAGCACCGAAACTTAGTTTATCAAACTTATTTCTAAATGATGGAGAAAACAAAAATCTTTTTTTTCTACTCCCTTTTTGTTTTATCCACAGTTTTAATTTCTTTTTTGTACGATATTATTTTCAGTGGGAAAATGTTTAATTTCATGGAACTGTTTTTATATGTTTTTTTTAATTCATTTTCTTTATCCAAATTCCCCCATGTATAAAATTAATTCGGTGCTAGTAAAGGTAATTTATAATTTTCTTTTAAGTAAAAAGAAAATTGATAATTATGTAAATGCTGAATGATAGAAATTATCAATTGAAATAAAAACATGCATTTACATGTATCTATAATCAAAATTCATCTCCCAACATTTATTGAAACATGAATATCTTAAATAGATGTGTACCACACACAAATCATGTCATAATATAAAGGACTTAAAATATTATATGGAATAAAATGGTGAAAGGATAAGCCCTTTTCAAGTTTCCTTTATTTATACCTTTATTTAGCCGCTTATACTTTTCTCTTACCAGTTGGTTTGCGGAGAAGAAATCGTTTTCAGTTTAAGATTGAGTTGACACCAGAGCAACTGGCTTTGAGTAGGTTATTGGAATGAGGAATGTTCAAGTTTTGTTCTTACAGTTTTATGTTGATGTTATGCTTTTCCTGTCGTGCTTATTTGAATTTTGGAGGGAATGTTATTTGTTGTCATTATACATTATTGATATTTTTCATCCTTGACATTGTTGTTAATTGTTCATCATATTCCAGCTGATCATTGATTGATGTTGATTGTGCCCAACCTCTCCTGCTAAAGTTATGTACTAAACAAAGCCTAGCAAATAGATGGAAAAAAGAAATTTGATATCCCATGAAGCTTTGCTATTATCGTCAATATTAATAAGAGACACATTTTTATCATCATCATCTTATTAATAGCTGGATCAGATTAGTACATAATTTGGGTGACCACATTTCATCTTCATTAGAAGTAAATTGCCTCTGGCATGAAGCATTCCTTTAAAAAGCCATATATTCCTTTGAACTTCATTGGCTGTAAAATTAAAATGGATGGCTGTAGTAATTGACAGTTGTACCCCATGTCACCCATATTGCTTTAATGTGTGTTGTAAAAAATCCCCATGATTGGAAAACACCAAAGTAAATTTCATGAAAATTAGAGAAATTATTCTATACCTTTTAAAAGATAAAATAAAACAAATTTTCACAAAGAAAACATATGTATATACTGCAGTACAAAATTTGCAACTTTTAATTAAAAAGTTCCCTCGAGAAACGCTCTAACAGACAGTAACAGTAATAAAGTTGCTTAGATAGCCAATGAAATGTAGAAAAGAAATGTAAATTCAGATTCATAGATACTTATTTCATACATAAATAACCTTTAATCATTGTCATTTCTTACTTGTAGCCAAAGGACGAACAAACATGGAGCTCCGGGAACAATTCATACTAGCCCAAGGTGTCAGTCAGTCCATGAGTCCGTTTGTATCAAAGAGCCCTAGTGGGAGTTCACATTCAGGAAGCTCCACCCACTCAGGCATGTCATGGAGTACTCGTAGCTCGGCAACAGGTCCCATCACCAAGGTAACCATCATAGAAAGGGGAGGTGTCAAAATACAAAACTTTTTGTCAAGAAATAGGGTAGAATTATTTAAACTTTAATTCAAATATAAACATACGTGAAAAGAAAATTGAATGCATATAAAATGATCTTATATTGTGTCATTAATGCCAAGAATTTATACTACTAGTTTGATTGCACAATGATGATTTTATGGTAATCACATTTCAATTATACATTAATGCTATCAGAGGATTAGGAAATTATCTAGACCCAAAATAAGGAGACCAGTAAGTATATGTGGATCCTGTAAAGGTCTCTTACATCCTAAAATGGAATTTTTAAGTTGGTAGAAATTTCAAATGGTCATGGAATGTAATCTCTTCTTCTGTTTAGGTGGTATCTCAAGGAATGTTTTAGTTATTGTTTAGTTTAGTTATAAATCTATAACTTGATAGTTTTGGATTAAAAAAAATTATCAAGTTTGTTATTGCTCCTCAATACAAATCAGTCTAGAAAATGTGCTGCAGATAAACTTTTAATGATTTTATGATTAATTTTGACAGTCTGATATTGGTCAAGCACTGCATGCTAACAATCAGTTGGAAATGGGTATTTTTACTTCTCAGAAGCCTGTTCTAATGACATCCTCAGTGCATTCGTAACAATAGGTTCCAATCAGTACCATTCTCATCCAATCTTATTGAGTATTTGCAGAAAATGGAGTTATTTCCCATTTGAGACAGTATATGACATAAAACCATTATGACATCATGAAAATGGTATTGGAACGTCGAATTTTTACCGTCATTTCCCAGAGTTTTAGGACCATTTCCATAGATTTTGATGACGTCATAATTACTCTACGTCAGATACCGTCCCAAAGAGGAAGCAACTCTGGTTTTCGAAAATAGGGAGTAACATCATAATACCTTATTAGAAGTAATTCAGTTGCAGTTACGATACTTTTTATTGTCAAAATACACTGTGCTTTAGTATGTTTGAAATAAGTCTACACGGGAATCAAAATGTTTATGTAAAAATTTATTGCTTTTAATCAGCTGTGAAGAAGTCAAGCTCTTAAACGTGTATTAGTAGGATTTATATTCCAAATCTGGAACCTGGTCAAAAATTATTGTCATATCATGTGATTTACTATGGCACCTGCTTTTACTTGTGCATATACTACATGTATTTATGTATAGTTGAGTTTCTCTTTTCTAGGAAATTTCAAGTTTTATTTAATACAGTACCGGTATTTCAGGTTAATCATGTATCAATTTATTTATAGTATCTTTACATGGTGAGCCTATGGATTGTCCAGTTTGTCTTTTTCATTGAAGCCTCCTTACGATATAGAGAATAATAAAAAATACAATATATTGTAAATTTTGTCATTGTTTTAGATACGAGAGAAGACACAACATTCCACTCCCTGGAGACAGACAACTAGGCTTAGGGCCAACCCTGATAGAGAAGTGACACAAATAATGTCAGAGTCTAATCGTAATGGTTCACTGTTTGACAGAAATTCACGGCTTAGCTCACCAAGAAATGTCCGCAGTCCAGGTCAGAATTACTTGATGATTCAATTAATTTTTATGCCTCTAGAAAGTACTTGTAAATGGATATATCAAATATTGAAATAAAAATGTTGATTATAACTGTGACTTTGCTGTTTTGTGTTGCATAATTCCATTTTATTAATCATTTTTTACATACCTTACTTCATCTGATTCCCACAAAAGTACATGTATCTGTTAAATTTTCCAGTAATATCAATTGAGACACTTCCATAATATTCTGTTTGTGACTCAAGATAACTTTTTCCGTGTGATTCTTGTTAGCAGATTATAATTTTGATGCAAAAGACAATAGATAATAAGTCACTTTTAAATTAGTAATAATTATACTGTTGATATCAATAGCAAAAGGAAAAAGATAATTTCCAGTGGTTACTTATATTGTTTTGTATTTACAGCCACTCCAGTGAGTGGACGGTCAAGTCGAGCCAGCGTTGATGGAGCAAGGCCGCCAAGTCGAGCAGATAGTGAAGCCTCGGAGAAAAGTGAACCAGACATTTATACCACAGTTCAAAAAGAGACTAAAAGTATCGGTGGTCGTAACCAGACAACATTGACTTACCATACACATGTAGTGAAAACTCATACTGCATCAACACCCACTCATACGACACATACACCTGGTAAAGTGTCCAAAATACCGAAGCCATCGCCAAGAAAATAACGTCATCTAGACTTGTCAAAATAAGCTTTTCGTGATATTAGGTGCAAGTTGGCCAGTGACATATCTTCTTACATCATTCCATAATATGACGATTGAAGAATATGGCTTTGTGCTGCCATATTTCTAGAAAACACAGTGTGCTGTCGTGTTTTAGAAAGCACAAATGTGCTGTGCCATGTTTGGGACAGTGAACCATATTTCCTCCTATACATCCTTCATGCATGTGTGTAATGATCACTCGCTGTATGTATATCTCGCAGGTGTATATGTGTACTTAAATATTTAAACATTTTGGTGCTGTAAAATAATATATGATTGGTTGTGAGTATCATTTACTCAAGATGTACAAGTATATGGACACATGGACGATGGTATGTGCACTGTAAAGCTAGATCATACATCTCTGTTAATATATATATATAGTGTATGATATAACTATATGACTGTATGCGGCATATGTATGAAATGTACGATATGAATGTTGGCTGTGTGTGCTGATTGTCTGAAAACATGTGGATTGTGTCGCATAATTTAAGGTAATTGTGATCATCAAGGTTGTATTGATATGCTGCAATTACTACTTCTTATCACAGTTTGATGTTCATCAATTAGGATTAAATTCTGTTTTCAATTTCTGATGAATGTTATGTCTGGATCTGTATTAACTTGTAGTCATGGTTATGTGCTGCTGTATTATTTAAATTATCACCATGACAACAACTTGATACTAACCAATCAGCATCCAATATGTAACCATGTAAATGCATGAGACAAATTTTGATTGGTTTTCAGATTGTAGCTTTAGTTTATCTGATCATGATTTCATTTTTTTCGTATTTATTTGCTTTAAATGTGGATCTCGCACCATATATTAGAAAGTACATTTAAAATTTGCATGCATATCACTCAAGTGCTGTTTTAATGAGAAGTTTGTTTAGATTTGTTAAATATTCCATTTCATTTTGTATATTTATTTTTATCATCTATTTGCTTGTTGAATATTTTGTAGATTTTGTAAGTAAAACAGATTTCTAGAATTGTAGTATATCAATTTACTTTAGCTTACTGATTTACGTCATTTTGACATTTCTACTTATTTGATATAGATGTTCAAATGTTGACTAGCGAAAAAAAAACTTCCTAGCAATTTTTGAGCTCATTCCTTTTTTCTATTATTTGACTATATTAAAGAGTCAGTTTTAATATTATGTTGAGGCCATGACATTGTTATTATGTAAATTCAATGTAAGGCACCATAATATTGTATCTTGTATGCCTAAAATGTTACTATATGGTTTGAGGATGTATGTACATGTATCGCCAAAAATACATGTACAATATTCTTTGTCTTGATATATTTTCATATTATAAAAATCATACAATATTGTGATATCTGGTGATGAATATAAGAACAAATCAAATATAATCAGCTTTCTTGCTTACCATGAAAGTCAAATATCCTTCAAATAAAGGAATCTCAATACTTACATACATGTATTTGTGATATTTTATGCCAACTATATTATACAATTATTGACTGGGAATGAGGGCAATATATGATTTGTTGGACCTGAAGATAAAATATTGCCCGAGGCCGAAGGCCGAGTGCTATATTTTTTCTGAAGGTCCAACAAATCATATATTGCCCGAATTCCCAGTCAGTAATTGTTTTGTTATACCTTACATCAATACTGCAGCAACGAACTGATTAACCCGGCATGTTTACGTTCATTTTCTTCCATAAGAGAAAGAGTGCGGAAAAATAGGTACAGCTAATAGCGTCATCAATGACGTGACGTCACAAACGATGTACCGTTTATTGGTCAATATTTTTTGAAATATTGCCCTAGGGCCAATATTGATGTAAATATTGACCGCTTGGTTAAATATTCGAATTTATAGGCATTTTTGCTATGGGGATTTTATATAGAGATACTGACAAGGGTATAACAAATTTTTGTAATGCCCGTCGTACATCTATGACTGAGGGCATATTGTGTTGCACATTTGTCTCTTTCCTAAACATTTGGATTTTAACGAGACTACATGTATGTACAATGAAATATCAGAACGTGATTGAAGGGAAGTCCTGTTGAAGTTTTATTGTTGTATAAACTAAAGTTATAATAGCTGGACTATTTTTAGTACATCTTTGTGAAATGTATGACGTCTACGATAGGGACATTGTCAGTTTCTTGGATATGCAAGTTATGATCTCGGGACTTCAATTTTGTATAAAGCAGCATCATTTTGTCTACACAACTTTAATGAAACTTGATACGATGAAACCTATTCAACTTGAACCACACTTTTTTCAAACTTGAATTTTTAATTGCTTATTACATGTTTGTGAAAAAGTACATACATCTGCAGACATTTCAGTGTGACCATACCTTTGCCCTAGTCCACACAGATGACATAGGGGCTCGTTTACAAAGATCCAGTTATAAATGTACAAGATGTCATTGCTTTCTCTCCAACACTGATGGTATAGTCTGGACAAGGTCTTGTTGTGTTTAATGAGTGCGAGTGTATGTCACACTTTTTGTAAACAGCATAGAGGGCGCAGTTTTGAATGGAACTTGACCAAACTTCATATGCTTATTGCCTATGACAAGAGGTAAAACCTATTTGATTTTCAAGGTCATGGATCAAGGTCGCAGATTAGAAATGGTTAAAATCCTTGTATACAGCCTAAAGGGCACAATCTTGATCAGAACTTGAGCAATTCTCATATAATTGTTGCTTATGACCAGAGGGTGAACCCTATTCATTTTCTAGGTCAATGGTCAAAGATTGGAAATGGTTAAAATCTGAAGGCAGTTTAGATAGGAGCATGACCATACTTCAGTCAAATGTCTACTAAATTGCGAGTACAATTTCATGAAGGTAATTGCAAGGTAAAGTCTCAAGACCACTAATCTTGTTTGATTCTTTTTTTCTGGTGAAGAAATGCATACCAAGTACACAAGTCCAGACTGAAGGTTGTGCCAACTCCATGGCCTATAGTCATATGTTGTGTCTTAAAGGCCGGGTTTCTCAACTGGGTGGTCGTTAATAAGCATACCTCAGTGATGTAGGCTTGACATAATTGCTTTGATGATAGCGGTGTTCACTCGAGTGATATACCTAGAGTCGCGAGCGGTATGCATGTTCCGACAGGTAAACTTGATTATGCCAAGGAGATACCCCAATATCATCCATCTTTAGCTGTCGAAAATTGAAAAGGAATCAGATCGCAATTAGAGATGTTATCCCTCTAGTGGCCAGTGAGGAAATGACAGAAAATTTCCCTTCTTCTTTTATAGTCCCCATCCTGCCTTTAACGTACAGCTTGAATAGAATCTGGCACACATGGATACATATGCAAGGTTTTATCACTAACCATCCAACATTCATTTAAGTTACATGTACATCATAAACTACTGAACAAACTAGAAAAATAAAATTCAAGGAATTGTGGTTCCCCACTTTTGGGCGTTTGTCTTTGAGGAATGCTTACAGACACCCCCCCCCCTCTATTTTTAAGTTTTCATAATAGATCTCATGTACTATCAAAGTGCTAAATATCAAAAGATTTAACTCCAACAAAAGGTCAAAACTTTACTACCAAGGCAAAGGTCTTGTGAAAACGAATGTACATGTGAAATATGAAAGTCCTATCATTTACCAGCCAAAATTTATGGTCGATGTTGAAGGTCAATCTCCAAGGACGAGGTCACAAGGTCAGAAAGGTTTTGTCACATGTGAAATACGAAAGCCCAATCTCTAAGCATTCAAAAGTTATGGTCATGGTTAAAGTTTCTGAAAAGTAGGTCAAACTCCAAGATCAAGGTCACAAGGTCAAAATTTTTGATTTTTGGTATCCATGGAAAGGTCTTGTCACAATGAATACACATGTGAAATATTGAAGCCCTATCACTTTCCACTCAAAAGTTATCGTCAAGGGTAAAGTTTTTGGAAAAGTAGGTAAAACTCCAAGGTCAAGGTCACAAGGTCGAATATTTACGTCACAAGGTCAAAATTTTTGGTATCCATGGAAAGGTCTTGTCACAATGAATACACATGTGAAATATTGAAGCCCTATCACTTTCCATTCAAAAGTTATGGACAAGGTTAAAGTTTTTCTGACTGATGGATGGACAGATGGGCGGGACAGTTTTAATGTCCCTGCGCTTTAATGTCCCTGTGCTATCGCAAAAGCGGGGGACAAAAAATCTGGATATTTCAGACATAATATGAAGACTGGTAATGAAGCAACTTAAACTTTTCCAGTATAATCCTAAAAAAGGCTAAGGACAATATGGCTAGATAGCAAACTGTTGGTTTAAGTTGATGTATACTTTGTCTAATACCTCAGTCACACCTTGCCGGATAAGGCGACCGGACGAGTAACGGATAGCAAAATCTTCAATCCGTTGGTATCCGTTCGCATCCGTTACTCATCCGTTATTCGTCCGTTACATCTCCGTTTTATCCGTTACTCGTCCGGCGATGACCGTTGGTGACCGTTCTGTCCGTTGGCAAGTTTTGAGCATGCTCAAAACTTGCCAACGGACAGAACGGACTAAGGCATCCGTTACTTATACGTTACGTGTCCGTTGGTATCCGTTCGCATCCGTTACTCATCCGTTATTCGTCCGTTACATTTCCGTTTTATCCGTTACTCGTCCGGCGATGACCGTTGGTGACCGTTCTGTCCTTTGGCAAGTTTTGAGCATGCTCAAAACTTGCCAACGGACAGAACGGACTAAGGCATCCGTTACTTATATGTTACGTGTCCGTTGGTATCCGTTTTGTCCGTTACTCGTCCGTTACTCCTCCGTTAGGTGTCCGTTGATATCCGTTAGGTGTCCGTTGATATCCGTTAGGTGTCCGTTGATGTCCGATAGAATCGAGTCACGAACGGACATCTACCGGACGTGAAACGGATAAAACGGAGATGTAACGGACAGCTACCGGAGGCCAACGGACGAGTAACGAATGTCCGTTTTGTCCGGTTCTTATGCGTTGCATATCCGTTTTATCCGTTGCTTTTCCGTTACTCGTACGGTCAAGTCCGTTACACGTCCGTTACTTTTCAGGTAGATATCCGGTATTTGTACGGTACGTGTCCGTTCAAAACTAGTCGCAAGAGCCGCGAGCAGTGGCAGTGTTGACTTTTCACAAACGGACGACCAACGGACTAAGGATTTTGGCATATTTTTCATCCGTTCGAGCTATCCGGTAAGGTGTGACGCGACCATAAGGTAATGCCAAAAAATCTACAAATATTGAGGGTTAGGGTTAAACCTCTACCCCGTATAGTTCAAGAGATGTAAACAATTTAAATTCTTAATAATGGAGTGTGGGTCAAAGTTCAAGGTCAAGGTAACTAGGTAAAATTCAAGGTCATATCATAAGGAATCTTCATGCGAAATATATAAGCCATATAACTAATGGTCTAAGAATGATAAAGTTTTTGAAAAGTATGCCAAACTTCAAGGTCAAGATCACTAGGTTACAATTCAAGGTTTCATATAAAAGGTTATGTAGTTTGGAATCTTCAGGCGAGATATGAAAGCTGTACCCAATACAATTCAATGATAGAGCCAAGGTAGGTCTAACTTCAAGGTCACTAGGTCCAATGTCAAGGTCTTGTCACAAGGAATTCACCAACAAAATATCACAAAGCCCTTTCCCTTAGGGTTCAAGGGATTTACAAACGTTTTAAGAAAGAAGGTCAAACTTCAAGGTCACTAGTTCAAAGATTGAAGCAAAAATTAATTAGCATGCAGGGTTCATTTCAACATGGTCCATCAACATGTAATATTTCTCCCTATTGCCCAAAACACATATTCTGTATTTTCTATCTCAAGGTCAAACTTTATTGCTGCATTTGTTTCATTTCATCATGGTCTATCGCCATGTCAAACTTCAAGTTGTTGCTCAAAACAGTTTTCTCCAAATACACTTGAGCCCCAACAGCTAAACCAAAATATTGTGCACTGATGGATGGAACGACTTCACCTTTTAATAGACCAGATTTTTCTTTGCATTCTGGCCAAAAAAGAACAATGATGATGATGACTTAGATTTTGTTTACTGCCTTGCATCTAATTATGTGTCAAGCATGCAACCATTCCTATATACAGTACATGTATATATTTTGATTACTGCTGCTGCTGTTAAGATCTTGTGTCAAATCTCATAACTCATTAATTCAGAAAAAAACAAAAGCCATTGCTTCAGTATTTTTATTTAATATTACTTTTGCTTTTTAAAACAAAACTTTTGTGGATATCACCAAGAGTACAAGTGAAGATCAACAACATATCGGTTTTATTTCGAAAAAGATCTTCTTGATTTGACAGTAAGGCAGTTCATAACAATAACTCCTTTGGTCATAGCAATACGATCTCCGTCAGAACATATTATAACAGGTTAATACTGATCACCACTCACGCACAGGCATCGGCATTTTGTATGCAATAATTTTTTTCTGTCAATTCTCTGCCCTTGAAAAAGGGCATTCTGGACAATATTAGGAAACTGATTATAACGATCAGATCAAGTTTTTAATATTATATCATGCATCAAATCGTGAAGGAGCATAGTCAACTACTAGCTTACTTATGATAAACCTTGAAGTAATACAGTTAACAACCAGTAACAAACTATGATAAATTTGTGTTTATACAGTCCATGATTTGTGAGTCATTCCAATGTACAAAATTTTTTTTTGCAAATACTTGCAAGTGGAAGTAACTAATTCTGTACTATGGATCACAGATCATTTACAAAAAGAAAACACGTACTTCTTTCATTTACAATTTTGATGAAAGAAGCACATACCATGCCTCTGTACATACATCTCGTAATACAAGTCATCATATGCCTTTCGAAAATAATCAACGTAAAATCCTCTCAGTTTATTTCAATATAAAATAATAAATTAATATCTATGTATACAAACTTATTTACAAGGTACGATACGAATAAGCAAATAATGACTGTACACAACAAATAAATATATTCTCACAAAGTGCAACAAAGAAGGTAATAATATAGTAAAAACATAAAAGAAGAAAAAAATAACTCAAACTGAAAGAAACAAAATAAAACTAATAAACATTTTGTGCTGTTCTCAATTTTTGGTTGGATTAATATCATTTGGGATTTTTTTTTCAGTTTGGAAACAGATTATTTCACACCAATTTCACGCTTTAAGTAATATATTGGGTTACAAATCTCTATACCAAAACCAAAGTGAATTGTTAACATTGGATATATATGGTGTGCGCACTAATGAAACTTGATTTTGATACACAAGTTTTTTTGTAATGATGACCAATATATGAAGACACTAAATCTGGCACCAAAAAAACCGTACAGTATGTATCGCACCAAAAACGTACACGAGTGAATCTTTTCAGGATAAATTTGAATTCATAATTCATTACTTTTTTCTATGCAAGTTCCACATTATAAAACCCCAAAGAAAATATAGTCATCTGCACTGAACTTTGTGCTTCTCCTTCTGGACACAAAACATTTTGAAAGAAACTCTGGAAACAAAGAAATTCAAACCAATGATTCTACAGATCAAGGCCACAAATCTGCAAAAAAATTCTTTAAGTGTAAATAGATGGAGAAGGTTACAACCTATGTCTTATATGTATCTTATCAGTTTGTCCTTCATCAACTTGTTCACCAATGGCAAGACGTATAGAACATAAGAAAACGAACATGTTTGCACACAAACACACACACACTTATACAAAATAAGATTAAACACTTCCATAAAGTCGGAAAAAAGCGTATCAGAATATGCAATAAATAAAAGGTGATAAAATAAAACAACTTAAGTGATAATAAGTCACATAATGTTTGCATACAGCACAGAGAGTTTAAAAATAAAAAAGAAAATGGATTTCATGAGAATGGATATATTATGTTTCTATGGATACTGAATCATAATTTACACTTTGTGAATATTCGGAAATCATAATTTGCCATTTGATTGAATTATTTACAATGCTGAGTATTAGCTTAATGTGAGTGCTACCGTATCTTTGCATGATGGAATGGTTTTTCCTACAGAATAAAACATATACAGAAAATACAAATGTCCGAAACGCCTACAATCATCTGAAATATTGATTTACAATGCAGGTCAAGGAAGGAACTACACTCAAATCGTCTTAAAGGAATTAACTCTACACAACTGACTAGGGAACGCTAGATTTCTTCTAAAGA
The DNA here is from genome assembly GCA_028142955.1 of Pinctada fucata. Classification (NCBI taxonomy): domain Eukaryota; kingdom Metazoa; phylum Mollusca; class Bivalvia; order Pterioida; family Pteriidae; genus Pinctada; species Pinctada fucata. Next base: position 7,835,383 of record AP027103.1, read on the forward strand.
CTTGATACTTGAAGTAAGTACCCAGTGAGAGACCTCAAACAACAGAAAACATTAGAACCTTTAGACTCTTTGACAATATGGCTCATTTGCATCACTTATTTCTTTCCATATTTGTTTTTTCCTACCAGTATTACCGGTATCTGACACCCTCCAAACTGTAACATGAACTACTGTGCAGTTAATTACGAAAAGACCAAAGTAACCAAACAGAACCTGATTATGAAAGAATCTTTAGGCCATGTATGTATTCATGTATGGAACAACCTATGTCCAGTCTATGCAACTAAGTATCAAAAATAATGTGACTACACAAACAACAAACAAGGTAATACAAAATCATATAATAACCAAACAGAAAAATGATCAGTAATACACTTTTATATAGCTGCTTCTATGAAATCGGAGTTACTACACGTAAATGAAAACAAAATGATGCTACAACATAACCTCTAAGCCATGTGAAGAATCAAAATAACCTCTAAGCCATGTGAAGAATCAAAATAACCTCTAAACCATGTAACGAAACAAGTAATTTTTCCTTGTTTAAATCATCTAAAATCAATATGATACATGCATAGAATTTGACCTGATTTCAACAAGATACCAAGATTTATAAAATCTAAAACTATGGCCATGATGTACCACATACTTTTTTTCTGACAAAAGTTCCTGACCAATTTGATTTTAATGGTGAAAGCCCTGATAAGCAACCAAATGTTGACAGAGATGTTTTGAATATAAATGATCTTAAGCCATGTTGATTTACATAATTAGGTTTCATCAATCAAGAGGCATCACAATCTAGTGGGATATCAATAATTTGTGATTCAGAATTCTATACATGTACTTGATGACAAAACATGTTCAAAATCAATTTATAGTATGTAACAAAATCATAAGTATTTGCTAACAGTTCCATCAAATTCTAGATCTTTTTCGATCATAACAAAACAAGTCAATTGTAGCCTTTTTTATCAGATTAGTTCACAATAGATCAGCTTTAAAGCAGCTATTTCACCTGTTTGTTCACAATTTCAGGTCTACTTATAATTACAGTGCAGAAATCAATAACCCAAACTTCTTTAAAAGCTTGCTCAGTAACATCAATTACATGTAAGAAGTTATGCGTTCCAAATAAAACCTTCAGTATAAACATAATTGAAAAATTTATTGGTAGCTTTAAAACTAAACCTTTTTACAATTAAATAATTTGGGTAATAAGTTAAGCTGTAAAATACCTAAAATAATACGATACATGTGCAATAAAAAGTAGACTATGCATTCCACTATTCTCTTTTCCGTATTGATAAAATGTAATCCCTGAAATCAGAAAAGTAACAAAAAGGTAAAAAAGCAGCTTTAATATTTTATTTATGTATCGTGTAATGTATCGGAATCCCTTCTTATGTTTTTCACTTAAAAATTCTTAAAGATGTGACTGAGGTTTTATGGTTACAAGATTAACACACACACATGTAACATGATACTCTCACAACAAACACATGAAAACATTCTTCACAAAATATAAATAATGTGTAGATAATGGACTCGTGAAAGACATCTAGGTCACATAATCAATCCACTCCATTATTGCTCTATACTAATGCAGTTCATTCTATAAAAAGGATCATTTAATGCTTGCATAGAATTCATTTTTGAAGACAAAATTTTCCCAAACCACCCGATGTATTTTTGTGCCACAGATTACGCATCATGAAAAGAACTCTATCTGAAAGCACTTAAAAAAGATGCAATTTTTCAAACTTTCAGACAACATCTATTAGAGATTTTAATACAACTTGCATATTGAATGGGAACATGAAGATGTGATTTCCATATAACAAGTAACATGAGGTAGTCGACAGATAACGTATCTTACAACATTTCTTCACACCAGAGAATGGAATTTTTTTCTTTGCAAAATAAAATACAAACAAATTCTTTGTCATGGGGACCACAACAACATATCCAAGAGACGTTTAAGGAAAACTGATACAAAAATAACAGATCACAAGTTTTGATAATTTTTTTCTCAGCTCAAAATTTACCTCCTGAAATTAATTGAATTCCTTCAAATACCAAAAATTCATTATTTTTCCCACAACATAAGCTACCAGTGAAATCAAAGGTCTGATCCAATGATCAATTCATGGCAATATTATCTGTCTGTTACAATAAACCAATGAATACTGTATAGAATTATGATACAGTTCTACAAGACTAGGGGGAGGGGGTGTTAATTGTAACTTAACGACTAGTGTAAATGGGCAAAATCACTAACAGATCTTGTGCAATATTCTCAATGACGATGAAACATGACAAATAACATACAATTTATACATTGATAGGGAGTTTAGACATCACAACATAGTTTTAAGTAGTGTACCCAAGATCTGTGATTTGTAATAGTGACATCCAAAAAAATAAATCTACAAAACCCAAACATGCCTTACATAACTATTTTTTGCCTTTTTCATTATAGCATTTTGCAAAACATGATATAATCTCCTACATCAAATAAGAATAAACATAAGATCAAATCATCAAAAACCACAATCCCTTTTTTATAAATTTTGTGAGTTTATAATCGTTAACATGATGTTACCACTGTCTATCTACGTATAAATTCTCTACATAAAAACAATTCAAAAGACTCTAGATCAAGACAATCCAGTATTTATGAAAGTTTTGCATGCAAACATGCCCTGATTATACAAATTATTAACATGTTGATTATAAATAAGTATCAGCTGATGATGATTTCAAAATGTCACAATGAAGTTCTACAACGGCTATATCACTAAAATATGTATACAAATGTTACTGATGGCTTCATTATATATACCGATAGAGAGAAGAACGCACACCAAAGCACATTTCCATGGGAAAATCTCAACAATGACGAATCATAACATAAGCTCAAAACTAACTATGGTTGAAAAAACTTACGATGTTCTAGCATTTCATCACAAACCTAGACTTTGTTGATATACAAATCTATCGCAATTGTGCACTATAAAACCCTGTAATATGACCACTGGTGACGGGCTTTCAGACAACAAAAGGTTGAAAAAATATACGTTTTATAACAGTGACAGAGATGCTTTCCAAATACATGTCACTAGGGGTACATATTGGCTGATATTATCATATACATGTATGCAGAATTTGGATCTGTTTGGAATTTGGAAATGAAAACACAAGTTGCGTCACACATAAAATGAGATCAATGAAGTTTCTGTCAAGCAAAGATCGTAAAAATTTCAAAGATTATAGAAGCAAACAAATATTCATAAACAAGTGAGAAGTAGGAAAAGATTGATGCAGATAAAATTAGCATCTCTGACACGTTAAAACAAAATTCATTCATTTTTCAAAACAAATGACGGAAAAAATCATCAAATAATAAGTTAAAAGTACACTATCACAGCCAAGCAGAGCACTTCCTCCACGGACTACCGACTCTAGTCCCTCCCAGAGTGGACATTCACGATGTCTAAATTGGCACATATGGCAAGATTGAGTAGGAGTTATCTGCCCCTACATAGGGTCTAATTGTTCATCCACTATATAAGTAGGACTGCATATCACACATAAAATGTCTACAGAATATCATGTAAACAAGATATCGTTACTTTAAATTAAATCACCGCAACACAAACTTATTTATTCTAAATAGTCTTGTTCGTTATGGGTTAAATAAATCTGCAAATAGCACAATGGTCTTTTTGTTGTCAATCCCTGATAACGGCATTCAGAGACTTGGGAAAACAGAATCTTGTTTATGGTAATTCCATTGAATAACAATGACTAGCATCAATCAGATCTATTATTTCTCCACTCTCGCTATTCACTGAATATCACAAAAACATAAAATAGCACGTTATTAACATCCTAAAAATTAATTACAAATCCTGGGAAGGAACTGCAGTCGGTAGTTTTGCCCCTTCACCTAATACTTTGTCAAGTTTGTTGATTTGGTGTTTGTGACTTAGGAGCTGATCCATTGGAAGCCACTGGGGTGGGGGGACCATGAGGCGGGGCAGAATGAGAAGACCCGCCCCCTCCTGTACCCGTATGTGATCCATTATTTGCACTAGGACCTTCCATTCCATCACTGTTGTGCAAACCTGGGAAAAACCGGTCTGTAAAAAGAGAAAGATGTTTGAGTTTCGATTCATTTACTACCACAGATATCACAAGAACATATACATGTAATTCAAGAAATGAATTCATTATCATTAGACAAGAGACAATTACGGCTTCTCTGTTCTATCATTAAACACATTTTTTATCGACAGAAGGATTCAAGACCTGGCAATTCGGTTTCATATCTCAATAGGGCAAAAATTCAAAACTGTAACCAGTAAAATTTTAACAATCAATATTGAATTGCTAGGAAGAAATAACTCTGTCTCAAACTGTACTAGCAGAATAAATTGAAACAAAATCTGAATAGAAACAGAAAAAGAATAAAATGTCAACACACCAAATCTGATAATTGAAAATGAATTGTTCACAAAAATTCCAGAATGAAACAGAATTACAAACCACTACACATGATGCGGACAGACTGCAATGCTAATCATGATAACATGGATGGTACAGTGGCATAGCAAAATGTAAATTAAATATGTATGTCTTAAAACATAGAGTTTGTTTAATAAACATAATCATTTAAAGCCTGATGAGAAATCCAAAATTTTTTCATTAATTATATTCTTTTACGAGATGAGAGTACTCTTTCAATTATTAATGTATGTGTACTGATTTTAGCACAACAAAATTTTGGAGAATTTGGCAGACTAACAAAATAATGAAATCATGGTTCAGTTCATAGCATTTCTTCACTTATTTTGTATTAGATGTAGAATTTGAGGTAGTCTTGCACAACAGCGCAACCTGAGCAGCACCAACTCTGCTGAAATACGAATCACACCAAAAATAAGTACACATAGTTTCTAGTTATAGATGAATTCTGTACCAATTAATTACCTTCGTTCAACAGAGCTTCCTCATTATTCACACCGTGCATAAAACTGGATAACATGTTGTAATCCATGTTCTCATCGAGGGGGATAAAGGGTGTGGTCCATCGTGGAATCGGTGTTGACCTAGGGGTTGTACGGGGTGTGGCTACAGGGGACGCTATCAGACTGAGGGTAGTGGGACTGATCACTCCACTAATAGCGTTCACAGGACTTATACTGGGATATGTAAATACCTGTACATATAAAAATATGTCTCATTCATGTGTCATTTATAATGTATAAAGCATATTTACAGCTCAAGAGTATGTGGTAAAATTGGGTCTTTCAAATTACATGTGTAGTATATGAAAACATGTACACTGTATCACTAACACACTTCTTCATATAGTGAACATTGAATAATATCAAATACATGATTATTTTCTTCCAATCATTTAGTTGATCAAATATGGTAAAAAAAAAGATTGATAAGGCTTTCCAATTTTCTTTAGATTTTTTTTTTTTTTTTTTTTTTTGCATCTTGTTTTAATAAACACACATTTTTTTGGGGGGTTAACTTCATAAAAAATGAAAGTGACTTTAGCGAGTCATACACCAAGTTAACAGATGTCATTGACCTGGTGTCTCAGCCACATAGCACATGTTATAATTAATACCTGGTGCCCCTGGGGATGTATGTGTGCGAAGGCATGTTCTGGACGTGTAAGGACCGAAAACGGACTAGTCATTATAGCCCTGTTAATAGGAGGTGTTCCAGGCGAAGAGCTCACTCCCATACTACTGTTTACACTGGAACCTGTAAATACAACAAGATTACCATTTAACAAACAAAAAAATTTAAGTTGGATATAGAAATGTGATTTCATTATCGCCTTTAAAAGAGGTTAAAAAGCATTCTTATGCAAGATTATCTTATATCACCGACTATGTTAACGTGAAAAAAACACTATTTTAGTGATTCAAAAAAACAAGAGAAGCTGAATTTAATGCATGATTCTATTCTGTGGTAATCTTATTAAAATATCACATACATTCATTATATTTTATCTACAGCTGAATACAAGACTTTGACATACTTGAAGCTGGTACAGAGTTTCCGCTGGTGATGACGTTACCGTCAGAGGTTCGGAGTATTGCTACAGGGCGTGCCAGGTTAGGGGGCGGGGGCGGAGGTGGAGGCAACATACCAGGACTAAAGAAGTGGGGCAACTTTGTGGGGCTCTTCATGGAGGATGATGTCGAACCCGACTGAAAAAGAAAGAAATTTGCAACTACATAATACGTTATGTGAATAGTATATGATTAACATCATAAACGATGCAACAATATTATGATGCTGTCTGTTCTTTAAATTTCTCATTCTATTGAAGTAATTCTATTAATCATAATCCAAAGCACTTTATTTCTTAATATTAGTCAGACCCTGACCTTGAACAGAAGAGCAGTATACCTTTTTCTCAATTTACGGAAACTGAATACATAGTACATATATCTATGTGTAGTATACTGTTAAAATAGAACAAAAGCGTGGAATCATGGTCTCAAACAAAATATCAATATCAGGTGAACAACTAGACCACAGACCAATCATAATGCAAAAAGAATTGGCCCTAACCTGTCCTTGTGAGTTTTGAGCCTCCTGGCACACTAACGAAACAAAGTCGGAGAACGTGTCTCCTCCTGGGTGTTCTTGATACTTCATAGTGACCGGGTGTTGCCCTGGCCCTGGGCCCTGACCTGACCCCGAGGGCATCCCCATAGACTGCTGAAGGCCTGCAAGTGAAAAGTCAGATCTCTTAGCAACTGAGTCTATTTCAAAATAAGTTTTTACTTTAGCTATCCACCAAAGACTTTAATTAAGAAATGACTGTCTTACTTTGGGTGTTCATGGTGTATAATTCTGGTTGGTCACGTGCAAATTAGGTGAATCTCTTTGCCATTCTCGGAAAATTTGCAGGTGTCCAACCAGAATTATACTACCATGAACACCCAAACTAAGACCGTCATTACTTATATTTCCATTTGTACTCAATATCAGATACCCCATTTGGCATTTATTATGAGTGTATTGAATAAATGATGTCAAAACTATCTGAACGTTGGTGAATTCTCCCAACATTCACAACTGAAATGTAATGTCATAATAGGCAACCAGAATTATAGGATATAAATCCCTTTGCCTTACAGGCGCTTAACATGGAAATTCTTCTGCAATGGAAATATAAACATTTGACAAAAGAAAGTAAAAGAAGTTTTTCATGGCCAGTATTCTATGTACTGCTGTATTCAAGGAACATGTTCCACTTGCTTAAGGCTTCACTATATCCATGACCTTGAAATCCATAATTCTGACCTTGACCATCACTGGATGTCCCCATGCAAAGTAACCTTACATACAACTTTAATGTATGCATGACATGGACAAAGTTATATCCTGAATTCCTTTAACTTATCAGCTTGAAGACAAGATGGATTCGTAGAACAACAGAAATGCACCAGACATAGTTCCACCTTAATTTGCAGGAATACATTGGAAAGACACATGTAAATGATGAATTAGTTATACTCAACCGATCCATACCTTTACAAGGCAGGAGCACAAAAATATACAAGTTTTTCTGTACTTCAGCAATTATTTGATACAAATAGAATCGATCACGACTGAGAAAGGGGAATCTCATCCGAGTGTTAAAGATTTACAATCCACAACGAGGCTTGTCGAACCATGGATGTAGCAAATCTTTTGCACAAGGATGAGATTCCCCTGTCTCAGCCGTAACGTCGTGATTGATTATTTTTCTCACTCGGCTCATTTTATCATCACTATATAATGATTATCTAAAACTAGAATTGATACCAAAACCTTCACAAATCTAACGATGGTGTGACATTACGTTCTATGACGCAGGGTTTTTTCTAGCGCCTGATGTCAGGGGCCTGGGCCGATGAAATTGGGAATTTTGCAATATTTCAACCTAAATTGGGAAATTAATTTCAAACAAGAAAAAGATATATTCATGCAAATCATTCCTTATGAAATCAATTGCAATATTTTGAATCCTTCCGATAATTAATCTATCACAATATGTTTGTTCTACTTTCGCTTTCCTTTCAGTTAATGATACGTAAAGTGGAGATGAATTTCTCGTTTTGGAGAAAAGATTGAATTGGGAATTTTGAGGTCTAAAATTGGGAAAAAGTACCACTTTTTGCGTTGGGAATGGGGCTGAATTTCGGCCCCCTACAGACCCTAAAAAAATCCCTGTGACATCATAATAGGAGTCACGTGGAGTGTGAGACAAGGAAATCTCAAACTGATACGTCTACCTTTTTTCTTTTGCCTCACGACTTAAGTGAGTGAGAAAATGTAGAGTTAACCATCCTTTTAGATTAGTTTATATCACCCAATTTCTCTACATAACATTTTGGTCTTCATTACCTTTTCAACATGAAAATAGACATTCTCATTTATAAAGCTAATTTTTTTAGCTCAAACTACTAGATGCGACAATACAACTTGCTTTGACATACATGTATTGACAGAGTTTATTTCTTCCCAATATTTTATGACTGATTATCGAGGGAATACTTATTCAGTAATCACTGGAATACTAAACATTATCCCTAACATACTCAGCCCAATATGCAGTTTTGACAATGAAAAGCACTTGCCCAAGATGTAAATATAACACTTGCTGTAAGCACCGAGTAAACGTCCATCTTTTGTACATGTCTACTATCAAAGAATGAAACATTAGATTGCCACATTGTCCCACTTGCACATTGAACTCATATCCTTTATACAACTTGGTCTTTAAAACATGTTGAACTTAAATGTATATCAAACAAACCAGGATTTCAAATACAATGTACAGAATGACAAAGCATTACTACTTTTTTTCCCATTGCAAACATCTACACAATGTCTTTTTTAAGTGTCAGATTTTAAAGGCTTATGTTTGATTTGTGCAGGCATCTGAAGTAAAAACATTGTGATGTCATTAATTCCTTCAAGAACGTCATATATGTAACCCTGTTTCCCTGAGTTTTGTGCTGGTTTCCATAGAATTTGATGACATCACAATTACCTGCACATACAGGAACGGGAAGTAACTCTGTTTGAATTTATGTAAAAAGAAACATATAAGCTGTCACAGATGCTATCTGGCCCAAACAATCAATGCTTGCTGTGCTCAACATGCTATTGGCAACAAAATTTTCATTCAATATACAATATGGAAATGAAAAATGTACATGAGTTAAGAATGAGAGAAAACAAATACATGTATGCACATTCATGGAATAGATGTACTTTGGAATGTATTTAGGATAAATGAGTTATACTGTTACATAATGCTTTATGAAATTTTAAGATGTAAACATGCAAATATACTTATATACCAGGCCCCTACCTATATAACACCCTCATCCTTGTTAAGGTTACAGAATACTTCAAGAAGAGGTTCTTAAAAGGGATTATTAAACTTTCTCTAATTGAATATAAAATTCTAGATTCCAACCCTAGAGCACTTCAGTCTAACTTTTATTTCTTGAGGACATATTTTAAGGACAATCCAAATGATATAGCCATTTTTGGACAAAAGCATTTTTACTACCTGAACCACTGAGGGGTGGGGAGGATGGTGTAGAGGGGTTGGGCGTCCCTCCAGATGATGCATGGGTGCTGAGCGGCCTGGGCGGAGACTTGATATCGGCTGATGCATGCTGAATGAAGATTATACTTCCGGAGGTAATGGGGGTGAAACCACTGGTCGGAACAGCCTCCAAGTGTGACGTGTTAGCATTGATGACATGAGGTGAATGCATGGCCGGGCTATGTGCTATTCCTGTGACAAATGATAACACACCAAACACGTCTCAGAAACAAAAATTATGATGAGGTGAAAATGACAGCATGTATCAAAATATGAGAAGTACCATTAGTAAAACTATCAATGATCTGTATGTAGATACAAATGAATGTGACAGATAAAAGAAAGCTGTGTAGCTTATACTTTGAACTGTGACTTACGCTTTTACATAGACTTGCCCTACATCTCAGTATTCTACAAACCTGGAGGCTAAAAATACCTGTATGCACAACTTCAGACTGATTTCTTTTACATAGAGAAAGACAAACTCTAAATCAATAGTACTGATATCTTGAAATTATCTGATTTTATAAAATTGATACTGTTTTTTTGTAAAGAGATATTAATGAGATTTTCAGGTTGATCAAAGCTACTCTTTTTCAAAGGACAGGTCAAATGTATAACTTGAGACTTTTTAAATTGATGTGCCCAAAATGTACGGACAATTAAAGGAAATCAATGATAAAACATTGAAATCAGAGGATAGATCATTAGCATTAATAAATATATGATGATGGAATGCTATTTGTATTAGTTTTAGATAGATATAAAATATACACTATGAATAAATCATTATGCATTCAACGTAATTCTGACAAAATTAGAAAGAGATCTATAATGCTATGAAACACTGACCACATTAAGCTGCCTGCCAGGCCTACATTGCACTTTACCATAAGCTAATAATTACGGCACCAAAATGCTGCAACTTAATCCACGTCAAAAAGCAGCCCTGAGTCTGTAGAATGCGTTATACCCAACAAATCCACACTATCAAACTTCATAACTTCACTACTTCACAAAAATACACCAGAGTACATTCCTATATAGCAACTTTCATTAAACATCGTTTTTAATTGCACTTTACCTGGATCACCCATGTGACTTTCCTGCCAGCCTGAGGATCCACTACTATTCAGCGTTGAGGAAGATTTTGCATAATAACTGCTCATACTCTCGTTTTCCTCACCCTCGTTGTCATTATCATCATCAGCAGAGGATATGGAACTCATGGCGGTGCGTTTTAATCGTTTGTGGGGATTGTGTGAAGGACTTAAAGCTGATTGCCCATTGGGCATACCAGGGTGCATAGCTACGACGGGCTGCTCCTGAGGACTATAGTTATAATAACTGGGACTATCCATGGTACGACCAGGGGGTAACATCGGGTGTCCATTCTGCGGCATCATTATGGATGCTGTAATAAGTACATCAGAATATCAGAAATCAGGAACCTCTTCAAAAAATTGTGCATATTCATAATACATGTACCTCACTACTACTTGTACATGACTGATGTTGTATGTTATGTCTGTGACCAATTTAAAAGATTTGACTCAGGTTCCGTAAGTCTATATCTTATATCTATAAATATGACACACAATAATATTTGAATATCTAATGCAAAATATGCACTGCTGATGCCATTCTAACTAGTCAATTAGAATAGCTGCAAATTATGCACTAAATTTAGCAACTTCGACAGTAAAAACAAGAAGTAAATTTGACTTACATCGTGTAACCCGTAATAATTCTCTGGCAGAAAAGACACCCGTAGCCATGATACTATCGTTTCCAGATACCCCTGAGTGAATGTTACCAGGCACTACAAAATACAAGAATAAAGCAAATGGTTAGATGGATGTCTAAAGTAAAATTTTAAGTTATTCAAAATTTCAAAATTCAAATATGTGACATAATCTGTGAAATTTGATGGCATTGAAACTAAACTGATACTTAAACCCATAAACCCATATTCTAATGAAAGATTATTTCTTCATGCAATAGGAAGCAAAAGTGGCACCTTGTAAGGGGAAGACCATTTGATCCTGAGGGGGGGGGGGGGGAGGGGGAGCTGGCACGTTTTGGAAATAAATATTCTGACCCAGAAATTGTTGAAAATAAATAATCTGACCCTCAAGGTGGCAGAAAATAAATATTCTGGCCCACACTCCTTAAATTTAAAAATTGTTGACTCGCTTTGCTCATCTTACTAAAAAAAATTTCAGGCTCGCTCCACTCACCCTTCACCAATTTTCATTTTGAAAATGTTTTATTCTGTAAATGCATTAACATTACAAAAAAGAGTAGAATAACTTTCAATGATAATCATATTACTATGCATTTTCATTTATAAATACAAATACCCTGATCGTCAAGTCTTCTAGGAATAGTACATTACGCACTAACTACTTGTTCTTGTACTCATCTTTCTTGGGCATACCCCTCTTCCCATGTGCTGTGAAACTCAATTTAGAATCTGCAGGTGATAAGCCTTGCAGTCTCTTAATATTGCTGGTTTGTTCTACTTTGTTTTTTTGCTTTTGTTTGTTTGTTGTTGTTTTTTTTTTGGGGGGGGGGGGAGGGGGTATGCCTATCAGAATTTGTAAAAGGTTGAAAATAAATATTCTGACCTCGAGTTACTAGAAAATAAATAATCCGGCCGGTTTTGCGTTGAAAATAAAAACTGTAATCTGATCCGGAAAAAAAATGCCAGTCCCCCCCCCCCCCCACCCGAATCAAATGGTTGTCCCCTAAGAGACTTGACATGGTTATTTTGGCATCTCCATTTATTTATTTTTTAAGGGGTGAGGGGGAGTTGGGAGGGTAAAAAAAAGTTACCCCTAAGTGTCGCTATGCTTCGCAGGCGACACAAAAATTGTATTTCAATACAGTGCAAATGATGCACTGAATTTCCTTTCGTATCACATTAATTACTACATGGACTAATCGGATTGTTCTGGGGTATCAATGAAGATTGTTTATGAGCTAATGAATGATGACATGCAATCTGAACGGACTTCATTATCGCATAATTTTTTATAAAAGGTTTTGAAAAAAGTACTATTAATTTCTTCAAAAACGAAAGAATAGGGGAGTTAATGACTTAATCTAGCATCCCTCCTCAAGAATCCAACAGCAAATGCTTTTAATTTCGAATGGCATGCATATCGATTGAATGTTGAAAGCACTGAGCAATTTTTATAGCGCTATCTTTTGTTTAATATAGATCTGGATCAGCATAGAAATTGCTGAGTAAAGGATTGCACGTGCGAAGTAATTTCAAACAGGATGCAGCAGACGAGTAAATGATGAATGCAGACGACAATGGATATCTGCATGTTGATAGACAGAGACGGAAGGCATAGTTCTAGTAATTATTTCATATGTCAGTAGAGGGTGGAGCGATAGTAAAGTACTTAGGATTGCGCAGACGTTTTTGATATATTCTCAAATCAAACTAATGTCTGTAAAAATTAAAAGAAATCGATCGGAAATGTCTCGCCTTTCATCTATAAAAGCACGTGCATTTTAAGTCACGGTCAATGTATAAATATCAAAGCTCTACCAAATACGATTCGATGGGATTTTCAAGATTTTAGATATCAATTTTTTTCACTGGTCCCTGACATAGAATTACAGTCCACAGCAAGATCGAAGCCGTCCTGAAATGTATGTTCTGTAGATAGACATTTTATCCGCTAAAATATCACACGTAAGCACTATGAATTCTGTTTCTAGTGTACTTGCACGCGAGTTTATCATTCATTATACATGTATTCCATTGAATAAGAACCTTTGCATGTCTAGACATACCAAAGTCCAACATAAATGTCTACTACATAAGCATAAATCTAGAAGACAAGACAAAGCAAAACTCGGTGACCTTGAACCTGACTTTCCTCAGTTTAACTTTTTTGAAAACTTTTGCTTTGTGTTCAGCAAGAGCGTTGGGTTGACGAACGAACATAGACAGACGGACAGACGGGGCAGACTGGCCTAGTTTCTCATAGAGGGCGAGATGTCTGCAAGTTCCTATAATATCTCATCTTCATATCTTATCTATCAACATATTTCAGCCAGCCTGGGGGAAGAAATGACCATAGCAGCTCCAACGGCTAATATGTATGTTGATGGTTGGCTAAAGCAAACAAAAGGAAGTGTAGAATTGCTCGATTGGAATGTCGTACACACCTTGCTGTAGAGGGCAATGTAACTGAATGTGTACGGTCTGTACAAAAAATACCTTCACAAATAAACTCATTCTTCGTACCGAGCCGGGTAAAATTAAAGTTAGGAGGCGATTGGGGGACAGGGGTGTTTTACATCATAATGCAGACATTCTCTATAGCCATATAAGTTACTCGTGTAATGAATTTATCATTGACACCAATATTTTCCCTCATATTTCCTGAATGCAATACTTTATGTTCAGGCTTGAGTTAGTCTGGGTTGAAATCATTAAATTTTTGTAAGGTCAAAATTTCTTATTTCATCTTACGTAAAGGTTAAAATACGCTCAATAGCGGGCATTGTGTCGGACGTCAGCGTTAACATATTTCGTCTAATCGTATTAACATAGACATTTTATACTCATAACTGGAACTGTAATATAATTCATTAAGCCCCTATTGTTTATTGCACACCCAACACTCAATCTACCTTTAAATCGAGAACAAGTTAATAGATCAAAAACAATTTAAGTAAGCGATAGAAACTTAAATGGTTAGGTATTGCATTCATCTATCTGAATACAAGTAGATATTGGGTAGCTTTAAACTGGCTTAACTGATTCCCCAATGCTTACAAAAATTCTGCTGATCCCGGTCAAATGTACCCTGTAGTATCCTAACTCGTAGTGGAATCAACTAGGACTAAACAGGGGTATCCGTGTCTAAATTAAATACTATTGTACGGCATTGCAAATACACAACTTTGATATCTTCAAGATCAAGAAAAAAAAAACGTTTATTACATTATCAATTCAGTATATTGGTGATTCAAAGTGTTGATTTACTGCATATACTGCAGTTAAATATTTTGATAACGGCTTGATTAACCTTTTATAAATCGAGTTGTACTGAAAATTCGCTAACCATGATTTGTCATACGTTATTTATACCAGTTTGGCGAGCTTCATTCTCCTGAAGTCCCATGCTTTGTGAATATTTTCGATGCAATTTTCCTCTAACCAAACGATCATTTCTGTCCATCATTTTCACCATTCAATAATTTTTTTTTCATTTCTTCGATTGGACGAATAAAGTGAAAACAAGAAATGATTTTGCCTTGTATCCCCAGCCTACTGTAGGATCTTCACCAGTATCAAGATAAAAATCATAAAATGTTTAGATACAAAACACTTCATTCCCATTTGGGCCCGTTTAAGGACAGGTTTACATACTAGTAGCTATTTATATTAAATACAAACAAAAGGACAAGTTGTTTATAAGAGAAAATTAGTGACTTAACAGACATATTGACAAACAAATGCTTAATCCCACCCCTCCCCTTCCCATGGTTCCACTCCCGTTAGGTGGAGTCAGTTGAGAGGGACAATTTCCCCAATACCCCCAGCTTAGATATCTTTGAAATGTTTACAAAAGGGCAAGATACTGGCAAACAGATGCGGATCCCCCTTCCCCTCCCCTCCAACGTAAGGGATGGTTAGGTATGAACGACAATTTCAGATCAAACTCTTCCCCCGATATAAATGGCGATATCCCTTCACACAGATGAGACGCACATCCATTTATCTAATCTAATCTTAGGTTCTTCTTTCTGTGAAACTTCTCGCTCTTACGATACTGACGCTGGGGCGAGCACATGGCATCAAGCAAAAACATAGGTTGCTACTTCTGTTATGTTTGTTTTGGTTAGCGGGGATAAATGGTCGAGATATTTTTAGCATGTGAGAGCCGCTTTCCCTTGATGAGGGGAGAGATTACCCCCTAAGCAAGGAGAAGGGAGCTACCGAGCTTAAAATGCTGTGCATGTCGGTGATAATTAACACTAATCATTCCAATCACGGACCGGGTGTCTCTGGCAAAACCAAATTCCATATCATCATATGGTTAATGAACTTGCTAGCACCCTCTCAAATGATTACTGAAGATGAAAAGCTCCAAGGAGGGCAGAACTTCACTTCTTATTTATGATAATACTTAAAGCGAAAGTAACATATGTCAAAACTGCAATAGCTGTCAAGAAACAGAATAGAAAGGTAGAGACTAAAGTTTTCAAGCACGTTACGTATTACCCGCAACAGACTACCCATCCTATTGTTCAAATATGTCAGAAATTCAGTCTTCAGATTTTTAGGGGGATCAATTCAGCCCTCCCCCTTACCGAACCATCTCCACGTTCCGAGAGAAAGTTTCTCTATATTACGAAACTCGAGATGGAACTTCAATACCCCGAGGGTCAAAGTTCTGATGAAGAAAAGGATCAGGATTTCACTTTCACGTATAAAGCAGACAGATACGGTATGTGCTCCATCAATAATGATGGGCAAAACGGCTGAATTTCCGGCGCTGTTTTTGCGCACTAGGTCAGTATTAACACAGAAAGACTGCGAGGTAGGTAACTGATGTAATCAACAGGTGTGAGAGTGTATAAGGGGCGGTTCAGACACCGCGTGGTACCTAGCGGCCATCGGCCATAGGCCTTGTTATCTGTCTTAACACCCAACTTGCTTACTCCTGTATTCTATGATGGGCTTTTTACCTCCCAATGACAGATTGCCCCGGTTGTACACATAATATAAGGGAGTAGCCATAGCCTATTTTTCAGCACTGAGACTCTTTTTTAAGATTCACGTTTCAAGTATAAAATTTTGAAAATAAAAGCTCTAGGAAATAATAAGACGGGGGGGGGGGGGGGGGGGGAAGGGTCTCATCTAACACAAACAACATTTCATCCGAAAAACTCCTAAATTTCAAGTTAGTGCGGTGCAGCGGTAGTCTAATATTTTTCTTCCGTGTTACAAGAGGTACACTACAAACTTACAAAGCATCTACAACAGATTGGTGCGCGACCATAAAGGAAATGAAATGTAGTAATAATAGCTACTTAAAACACTGATTATAGTATATGACATATTGTAAGACTTGGAACGTAGGAATGCGCGAAAAGCCCCAAGCTTATAAAAATACAATGAAATGAAGACCATCTGCTGAGAAGAAAAGAACATCCGTGTAATGAGCAGATCTTCTTGTAGAGGTATCTCACAAATAACGGCGGGGATTTGATTTTATAAAGACAATATGTTGCACATCTGCAAACTTAGGCGTCATGGTAACTATTCTGGAGTTATTGCACTCTCAAAAATTCCTTCACAAAGCTTACCGGAACAGTCTCTGACATAGAGCTTGATATATAAATTTGCAGCGTGTCCCACTTTTTTTCTAGATTGTCAGAAATTTAGTTCAATCTGTTTCGATGTAAGATCACGTTAAGAATTTCATATGAAAGAGAGGATATATAGAATAAATCAAGTGCCACTTCATTTTCTGCATACAATATAGAGGGAAGTTTGAAGATATAGTGAACGTTTCTTTCGGCAATAGGAAAATTTTTGAAGTAGAGTTTTATTTTAAGGAAATTAATACATATTCATCAGAATGAAGATATTGCTTTAGAAAAGATATGAGGAAAAATATTCTGTAATTATCTTCATGCAAACTCTAACCATGATAATGTAATAAACCATTATTGGTCATTGATTAAAAAACAACGAATTTCTCTAACCTTTAACATCTTCTGCCATTTGTAAATCTACATAATCATTCCTCGGATCTGGAACTGCAAAAAGAAAGAATCCATTTTATAAAATGATTGATGATCAACATTAGTAGTTTGATACCATGAATATAGAAAATATAATCATATAAATAACTAGACTTTGCCCCTAACGGGATGAAAAAAACCTAGCAGCAATATTCTTTGAAAAGTTACCTAGGATCAAGGTCAATATTCCATTGTGACATTAACCTTAGACCTTGGTTGAAAGTCATGACACACCCATAGGTCGTAAAGAACATTTATGTGAAATATTATTGAAATCTATCGACAGGGGGCGGAGTTATGCTCTGTACAAGGTTTTACTAAATTTGAGCTATGACCTTGATTCAAGATCATGACACACCCTTAGGTCCTAAGGAATATTTCTGTGAAATATTATTAAAATCCATCCACAGGGGGAAGAGTTATGCTCTGGACAAGGTGTGATGGACAGAACACAGACAGACAGGGTGTTTCCTATATACCTCACCCCCCCCCCCCCCCCAACCAACTTTGTGGGGGGTATAATAATGCTCAATCTTAAAAATGTTAAATTTTGAAATTCTGAGCACAGACTTACATACTGTGATATGTTCATGATGTACACCACATTGACATGAGAATCAGTCTGAGTAGGTACCCAGTAATCAAGGACGAGATATCTTCATAAAACTCTCTCTGACACAAACGATACAGGTACTTGTGTATCGATAATCTCTCTCTGGAGATGAACATGCACCTAATGTGCATCAGCGTTTATCTAGCATCTCTATACATCTCCAGTATAGATGCACTATCTACCTCTCATGGAACATTTGGATTGTCTCAAAGTAAAGTGGATGATGTGCCACCAAATGCAGCACAATCCATGTATATATGCTACATGGAATTTCTTACTTATCAAAACACTTCAATTTGTGAAACTATATTTTTTTCTGCATTTCCCAAGATTTCCACATAACAACAGCTTTAGTATCTTGATTTCTTTACTCTCATTTTCTAAACTATTATATTTGTTTTTACAAAGTGAATGATCAAGAAAGTAAATGATCAAGATAGGATTTTTGTTTGCCCATCTGGACATTCTAAATAAACATCCAAACGTGTAAAATTGAACACCAAAATTGAAATTGAAAGAGTTTAAGCAACACGAGAAATGGAGATTCCATTGTCGACAACAAAGCTATATTTTTTACCTCTGATTTGACAATAGCTAGACTGTGGTTTTGATATGACTGTAGCTAGTATGTGTTTTGACCTTTGATATGACTACAGCTGGTGTGTGGTTTGACCTTTGATATATCTACAGCTAGTAATGTGTGGTTTCACATTTGATATGACTGTACCAGAAGCAAGTGTGTAGTTTGATCTTTGATATAACTACAGCTAGTGATGTATTGTTTCACATTTGATATGACTGTACTAGTAGCGAGTGTGTAGTTTGACCTTTGATATAACTGCAGCTAGCGTGTAGTTTGACCTTTAATATGGCTATATTAGTGATATGTGGTTTGACCTTTGATTTGACTACAGCTAGTTTGTGGTTTGACCTTTAATACATGTAGCTAGTATGTGCTTTGATCTTTGATATGATTACAGCTAGTATGTGGCTTGACCTTTAATATGACTACAGCTAGTGTATGGTTTGACCTTTGATATGACAAAAACCAGTGTGTGGTTTGACCTTTGATATGACTACAGCTAGTGTGAGGTTTGACCTTTGATATGACTAGAGCTAGTGTATGGTTTGACCTTTAATATAATTGTAGCTACTCTGTGGTTTGACCTCTGATTTGACTGCAGGTACTTATGCTTGGTTTGACCTTTGATTTGACTACAGCTAGTGATGTATAGTGACTACAGCTAATGATGTGTGGTTTGATCTTTGACATTACTACAGCTAGACTATGGTTTGACCTTTTATATAGCTGTAGCTATTGTGTGGTTTGACCTATGATTTGACTACAGCTAGACTATGGTTTGATCTTTCATATATGACTACAGCTTGAGTGTGGTTTGACTTTTGATATGACTATAGCTGGAGTGTTGTTTGACCTCTAATATATAACTTCATGTATTTTAATTTGTTTGAACTCTAATGCGATTTTTGACCTAATGTTTTCCCTCACGACTTTTGGATTTTATTTCTACAACAAAACCAGAATTCAACAGCAATTTGATGAGTAACTACAGTAAAGACACTTAAAATATTTAGTACTTACCGTAACTGTGGATAAAGTTTGCCAAATAAAGATCTAGTTCTCGAACTGACACACTTATATGGTGTGGATTAACACAGAGTAATGGATTTAAGCAGTCCATAGATTTCTCAAGCCGTTCTCCGTCGGTGCTTTCCAAGGGAATGGCCTTGAATAAAATGACCATGACCAGGTCAAGTCTCCACACTTTATCTGCCTGTCGTAAGCAGTCAATTCTCCTCATTTTGCCCTTTTGATCTGGATTACTTAACACACACACTGGAGGTCTCTTATTTGTCACACTCAGCACAAAATCTTCACGGCATTCCTGAGTTATGTCCTTGCGTAATTTTGCAAGTAATCTGGATGCCCACTTCTGTTTTACCTCTGGTTTTTCATTCTGTTTAATGTATGAAAAGAGTTAAATATTGTTATAAACATGATAAAAACTTCAAATGAAGATAATGTTCAAATTATACATCTGCAGAGAAGTCAAAAAGTTCCCAAATCAAATTTTGCTAAAGGCAAAAAAAAATGTCTTGAACATTGTGACAACCACCAATACAAAGTGAGAATGGACATGATGGGCAAGACCCTAGGTTTCCACCCACGCAACTTCCAAGAAACAGCACACTAAGTCATGGTCAGTTTATCACAATCAGCCTTACGTTTAAGTTTATGATTTTGACAAACAAAATAAGACCGACACTTTATACCCATTAGTTAAAATGTGACTACAAGACAGAATGGCAGTTTTCATAAAACTAGCCTGAAGACAAATTCTACCGGCAGATTGTAGTATGTTACAAAATTTGATTCAATTGGCCTGGCAGAATTTGTAGTAGACCTGGGCGTTGATTTAGTGAGTTTTCATGAAGACTGCAAAGAGGCACTTCTTCGTTAGAAATTAGATTAATACTTCCTATCTGGACTTGGATAATCATTAATGTGATTATTCACTGACCTGTAATTCCTCTTTGACCCTCCTCTCTTCCTCCATTGTCATCCTTTTTTCATGTTTTTTGTAATACTTTCGCTTAGCAGCTTGAAGGTTGAACCATGTATAGGCAAATGCCTTAACATGAGGCAACAGTGCCTCGATAAACGGGTGGAACTCATCCTGAAATGGTAAAAGGGAAATTGTACAATTCCTACTTGTACAGATTGATGATATATTAAAATACACATGTATAATAACAACATATATTTCCATTGTATTTTCCTAAAATTATGTCACACTCAAAGATCAAGGTCACAGGGTAAAACAGTGTTTCCAAAGTTTCATCAAACACCAGACATTTCCGGTAAAAATAGTGTAAAATTATGTATTAGTGCTGCATATTGAAACATTTTTTTCAATACAATAATACAATACAATACAATACATTTTGCTTCAATACTCAATATTTTCAATACAATACGCATTGTTTTATCTTTCTCAAATTTATCATTATAATGAATCAGTGAATGGAGTTTTTATGTAGCAACCCCAGGTGAAATTTTCAAAGTTCTCAAAGTGTTCTACAACCAGTTTTATTGGATAGAGCTTTGAAAAACCTACACAAAACACTTTACTTTGTTCAGATATCTTTACCAGAACCAAAGTTATGACAATTTGAAGTCGCAAAATTTCGATGCTTTCGGGGAATTTTTCCTGCACTAAAAAGCAGTCTTCGAGATGCTGTTCGCGGCACCGTCGAAACAAGATTTTACACAAAAACTGCCATATTTTTTTTGTTTTTCAAGATAACCACACCAAATTTTCCAATCTTAATGGAAATTTTCTTCTCTTTCCAATTCTGATGTTTGTTTCTCTATATCACTTCATTAAATAAGACTAAATTGCTGAATTGTAGTGTCATCTGATCATTTTATTGAAACATTCAAAGTATGTTTATTCAAAGACTCAATTTTTTTTAGATATAAACTCTTTTAGAGTGAATGGAAATTCTTTAATACCCTTCAATAGAGTAGTTGCTGTAAACAATCAAAAAAATATTTGCAAGAAATAGGTTAAATCAATACATATAGAACCACATAATATATCAATTTTCATAATTATTTTATCGAAAATCATATCTCTTACGCTTTCTGAAATATCAGGATTCAGATAATATTCTAAATAAATATCACAGATATGTGTACATGTAATTATTATCTGAGATAGTTAATACATGTACCATAATTCTAGATATCTACATTACTATGCTATTTAACACTATTCTGAGACGCTCAACTATACATGCAGTGTAATTACATGTATATTAAGGTTTGTTACAACACAAGGTGTCTTAATTTTGTCACTATAGTATAGTCTTTCCCTTGTCATGAGTAAGCCATACTGAATCACCCATCATGGTCTCTTCATGTAACAGTGCACAGTCCTTGCCTTTGCTTACTGGAGATGATGGGTACACACTTGGAAGAGAGAGAGGGTCCAAACATTTTTTTCCTCACCATTTCTTGAAGATAGAGTCTCAAATGCAAATTGCTTATCAATAAATTCCTGTAGTGTTCTGTTTTCTTGACTCTTGCAATGCTACAAAGTTTGTCTATAATTCCCTGCATTAATTGATTTGTTCACAATCTGGATGAAGTCAAGAAAGGTACTTTAAAATGGCTTGAAATCTGCTATCATAAATTATAGGTCCATTTGTGATGTTTTCCGTTTGTACAGCTGTAGCTTAAAATTCACAGAGAGGCTCAAGGATTTAGAATGACCCAGGATATGTCTCCATTCTCTTATATACCACTGAAAGCACTGCCAGTACAAATTGAATTTGGATGGAGAAACCTGAGAGACTGAAATGAATAAAATAGATATGTTTAAAGTTTGAAGTTTTTTTCCTTCATAAAAACAGACATAGGAGGTATTTTCTAAACTTTCTTTCTTTGCAGGGGGGGGGGGGGGGGGGGGGTAATGAAAGTTTCAAATTATAGCCCCAACTAATACATGTAAAAGCACTTTTACTATATGTTTGAGGTTGCTAGTATAATAGATCTATAGTCATGGAGTTCTTAAATACCCATGATAACATAAATAGGGAGAGGAGGGGGTAGGGGGGGGGGTTGGCAGTAAGGCCTAAAAAGTGAAAAAAAAAGAAAAAGAAAAATGGAAGTGTTTGCCCAATGTTTCCCTTTCAATTACATTTGAAAAATAAAGTAATCCATCTATAAATGTTTTAATAGCTATGTCGATTTACTCAACTGAAATTAAATGTATGCAAGTTTAAGATTGGGTTAAATTAAAAAAAAAAAAATCAAAGTCTCAACATTAGAAGGGGGGGGGGGGGGGGGGGGGGTTTCAGGTTAAACTTTCAAAGGAGGCTTTCAAACTTATAAGTTTATTTTGAAATTGAAAAAAAAAATTATTAATTTTTTAAGTCGGGGAATCCCCTGCGATCGTAAGTCTAGTCCATCATTCATTCTTGCTGAATTTATTTTAACTGAATGACCGGGGGATGTTTGGAAATAAGGCCGGTTGTGAAAATTTCCAAGTCCGTAATTTAAAGAAAATGGGCAGGGTTCCTCGGTCCCATTGATTCTTTCTAGTCCATCCTATACATGTAAACCCAATTATTTAATGTCCACAGCCACTTCTATACAAATATTACAAAATGATTGTTGGAGAGGGGGTACGGGAAGAAGGCAGTGGGTTGTTAATTAAAATAGACGGCTTGTAATTTTTTTCTTAGTCCGAAATTTAAAAAAAAATTGGACAAAGGATCCCATACGGACGTAAGTCCAGTGTTTCTCTCCAGTCCAACCCCTTGAACCCAAATTATTCCCTTGATTTTGTGAATATCACAATACATTCATATTTCAATGCTGCAGTGACGCATCCGCGGCAATGCTTGGCGTTTTAATTGTATATAATTACTTTCTAAATACATATTTTGATTAACTATGTATTCATAAACATTGTCTATAACATTTAATTACTTTATTAGAGTTATTAACGATTTTTCAATTGAGTAATTTATCAAATTCAAGGCGCCGGCACGGAAAATCCATGTGCGTGGAGGCGCCGTGCGAGTTTTTGAATGAACTTGACCTTTGACTCCCGTTTGCGCGGTGCTAAATAATACAAAATATTGTTAATATATATACCAAAAGAAAATTTAGATTTTTCTCTACAAGAATATGTATTCAAAATATTGACTTACCTTATAGTATTCACGTACTTGTTGATTAACTTTTCACGCTTGTAGCTCCGGTCATGGTCAACATATCTTAATTTTGAAGGTGGCTTCATCCAGGTAATTTTCTCACCTGTTTGGTCTGTAAATTTCATGCATATTAATGGAGATTTGACCCCGCGGAAATCCTTTCACGTGTAACATATGTGACAAGAGCTTAGTGTTTTAGGCGCCGAAATCGGCGATGCGTAATTCTTAGCTGTGTATTGCAAATAACTCGTCTAAAACGTTATTTAGACAGAACAAAATATCAAAACGATTACATATTCAGAAACTTTAGATTATTAGCTTCAAAATGGTACATAGATAATGAAAATTGGTTGGGTAGAAGTTACTGTAATCTTAATTTTAAAAAGTGAGGTATCGATTTTCGGCGAATTCGCCGCTATCGGCGCGCTCGGCTGGGGTTGCTATTTTATGTGTTAATCAATGAACAAAACTAAGCAAAAAATGTTTGTTTTCCATTCAAAAATAAAGAGAGGAATGAAAAGATAGCAATGGCAGCTATGGAAAGTGATAGAATGACAAATATGGATAATGACCATATCCCAATACACAAAACAAAATCTATAATTCAAAAAATTACTAACCGAATGCATACAAAATCAGGATAAAACAGGATCCTAAGCAAACCAACAAAAACCTCCCAACACATGAAAAGAAGCGAACTCCCACTTTGGGAGTAAGACCAGGTGCCCAGAAGCTTTTATTTGCACTCATATGCCTTAACGTACAAGTGATCGGAGAAGATTCAGAAGAAATATAAAAATAAAACAAAAACGAATTAAAAGTTGATATTTATTAAATGTATTGAAAGTATCGATACTCGGCATTTGTGTATCGATACGTATTGAAAATCTCAGAGTATCGATACTCTTCAATATTTCAATATCAATATACAGCACTATTATGTATCCATATATGAAATATCTAAGCTCTATACCTTGTCCTTGAAATTCAAAAGATATTACCAAGGATAAAGGTTTAGAAAATTAGGTCAAATTCCAAGGTCAAAAGTTAAGGTATCAAATGAAAGCTCTCTTCATGAAGAATCTGCATGTGAAATTATCTAAGCAATATCCCTTTTAGTTCATGAAACATACTAGCCCAGGTTAAAGTTTTGTAAAAGTTTAACCTGGGCCATGTTTCAAGGTCAAGGTCACTACCAGGGTAAAGTTGTTTGTAAGTGGGTCAAACTTCAACATCAAGGTAACATGGTCAAAGTCATTATATCAAAAAAAAAAAAAAAAACTCTGGTAATGAGGAATCTTCATGAGAAAAATCAAAGCCCTACCCCTTTTAGTTCATGAAACATAGCCAAGGTTAAAGTTTTGTAAAAGTCAAGCTTCAAGGTCACTAGGTCAAAAGTCATGGTATCGAACAAAAGCTTTAGTTATGAGGAATCTTAATGTGAAATATCAAAGCCCTAACCCTTATAGTTCATGAGATATAGCCCAGGATTAAGATTTGTAAAAGTAAGTCAATCTTCAAGGTCAAGGTCACTCGGAGAAAAGTCATGTTATCAAATGAAAGCTCTAGTCATGAGGAATCTTCATCAGTGATTGGGATAAGCATGCGTGCTGCGCCATAGTCACATTCAATTCTAAAATGTCACAATTAAATTTTACTTAGAGCGCCAATGTGGCGCATTGAATTTTTAAACAAATTGTGGAAATCTGTTCTTTTATTCAACATGGTGATGACTTGACCATATTCAGTTTAATATTTAAAGTTCTGCATGAGATTTTTCGTATCAATTGTTACACAAGACAGCAATTTGAAAGTGTCATTTATTCAAAACAACATCGTTTCCTATTGCAACAATCCCTATTTCAAAACATTATACATGCATGTACGTACAAATGGTCTTCACCAGTTAAGACTTAATTTGTTAACAAAATGCAAACATACAAAGTTTTGTCACTAGATTTGGATGTACTGTAGTTTACAACAATTTACAACAGAGTGCATATTTTGTGGAGGGGGTGGGGTTCAGGCAAATTTTGAATTATAAATTCAGGTTTAAAGAATGCAACGAATATTCAAGAAGATCTTTTGAGACTGTTTTGGTCAAATGCATCCCCCTATTTCCTATATTTAAGTACAGAAAAGTCTGTCTAGACAATTGGAGCAGCGGGTGATGCAGATCTATATATGTTCTTGCTTGTTTGTTTGTTTGTTTTTTTTTTGGGGGGGGGGGGGGGGGGGGGGGGGGGAGCGGGGGTTGCAAATTGCTCATGGCACATTCATTTTCAAAACAATGGCACATTCATTTTGTAAATGGCACATTGATGTCCCAGGATATGGGGCCATTGTCACATTCACCTGATTGCCTATCCCGATCACTGTCTTCATGTGAAATATCAAAGCCCTGTCCCTTGTAGTTCACAGATATAGCTCAACGGACTCTAGGACTGTAACATTAGCTTCCCAGACATGTCGCTTCTCGCGGAAATTAAAGTTTTTAGTAAGAATTCTTAAAATGAGGTCAGTTGTAACAACGTCAGAAGGTCAAATATCATTGTATCAACATAGTTCAGCCTTCCAGAATGCGACAAAAACAAGACAAAACTAGAACTGCCCTAAAGTGACGAATTATACCCCCCGCGGAACGTTTTACTCTATACGGAATCATGTATGACATAGGAATCTATATATATATATACAAGGTAAAAGTTCAAGGTCAAGGTCACTAGGTCAAATGTCTTGGTATCAAAATGTAGTACTTATTATGGTGAATGCATGTATGAAATATGAAAGCCCTATCACTTATACTTAAAGAGTTATCTGCTTTAAGAACTTCTTAACCGGACGGATGGACAGACGGACAGACAGACAGACGGACAGGGTGTTTCCTATATACCCCCCAAACTTCGTTTGCGGGGGGTATAATTACAGTGTGCGAAACTAAATTTTAAGTCCTATAGAGTAATAGACATTCGATTTGCAGTAATTTTAGTTCCTATAGACCTCAGCAATTTCCTATAGACCGAAATCATCAGCGAAATGAAAAGGCACAGAAATCAGAACTTTAATGCATTTTCTTTGCTAAAATCATCTTCCAATCATTTAGTTATATTCTCTCTCAATTTATTAGATAATTTGTGTGATGGGATTTTCATTGCTAAAATCATCTGCCAATCATTTAATTATATTCTTTCTCAATTTCGTTAATAATTTGTGTGATGGGATTTTCATTTTCTAGTTCATTGTTCTATTTCCCTGTCAGATTCACTGTCAATTAGAACTAGCACCTGCTGGTTTTCGTTTCATGCACGGGTGTGCACCATCAACATATTTCAACCGGTCAAAGAACGACATCGCGACCGGCTTTAGATGACGGAAGGACAATTAAAAGCGGAAGTACAACAACATCAACGTTTTACAGGCGCTTTTAACATTGGTAGTACAAATAGGCTGGAGTTACCTGCTCTTGCTAAGCTATTGCTGTGCGAAGAGCAAACATTTATATGACTCGGGTCAGATTTCCTATAGACAAGTTGGTCTACCGAGTTTTCGATCTCTACAGACCGACCAGAATAACTATAGACATTGGTTATAGGTCAACCGTTAATTTCGCAAACTGTAATTATTTAAGCATTGGTATTGTGACGTGACATTGGGAGAATCCAGCCTGGATGAAGAATTTGTTTCTAGGGAGGGTCAGTCAGGGTGAGGAATCCAGCATACATTTGTATTTATCAGAAGATTATACATTTGCATTTTTTTGCCGAATTCTGAATATTCAGCATGAGGAGGGGGGGGGGAGGGTTAGCCATGTTACTCCTCTCTAAATCTTCCATTCAATTCATTGCCCGAATGATTGCCTTCCATAGAATGATTCTATTGCATATTCTGATACTATTATCTCACTTTGGGATATATTCGTAGTGTAAAACAAAAAACTGAATTTTTTTTTTTGACATTACTAGTAGGGGTCGTATAACAAGTACCTTTGGGTACAGATACCGATAAGAAGTATTGTAGAGATGCTATGACTTAGAAACATGGTCCAAAATACATTTTAATCTTTAGTTGATTCATTTTTCTTAATTCAAATGTAATACTACGAAATGAAGTCAAATAATCTGAATAACAAAATACTGACAAGCACGTCAAGACACGACTTGCTCAACCAGGCAGCCATTTTGGATTTTTTTAACTTCGTCTTTGACTTTCGGACGTTATTATCGATTTATGAACATTTTTAAAGAAAATAAACTAAAGCATCATGCAATTTAACTACTGAATTTCAAAGTTATACTATAACCCATCTAATCAGGACATGCAAAGCGCTTTCTATTTCCTTTACATCAGCACTTTTTTCTTGCGCGGAGCGAAATTCCCTTACCATGGTCATCTTTTGCGAACTTTCCTATCCATTAGAATTTGTACTGTCCTTATTCCATTTAAGATCCATGTACTTTAAATCATACAAGGTTCATGGATGTTATATAGGTTTTGATTACACTCTTCTTCTGGCACAATTATTGGGAAGTGAGCCAATCTCCCTGACCCTAAGTTCTCCTCTCGCTTCTGTTCAGCGTAGTATGTTTTGAGCCAGGACTATTTGTTGTTGTCTCTTTCC
The DNA here is from genome assembly GCA_028142955.1 of Pinctada fucata. Classification (NCBI taxonomy): domain Eukaryota; kingdom Metazoa; phylum Mollusca; class Bivalvia; order Pterioida; family Pteriidae; genus Pinctada; species Pinctada fucata. The sequence continues at coordinate 7,863,793 of AP027103.1, forward strand.
ATATTTAGAAAGAGGGGTTCGCATAACTCTGCACTGACCAATCATACTGTTTGACACAACTGATTGACGTTTGCGCACCCCTGTAAATTATTTGTTTACTTTCACGTTCTCTCTATCTTGAAAAATACTGTCAAAATATTTTAAAATGAATTCGAATTGTAAAACTTACTTGGAATTAAATGAAATACATGAAAATTGATCAATATAAAAAAAAAACAATAATATTAACATGTTTAATTTTGACCGGGGTTTATTTTTCACCCCTTGGAATAAAACCGCATCAAATAACCACACACACTGGCGCATACAATGTAGGACCTCACTTTGCACATACCATTTTTGATGTGAATCACTTGCGGGAGCCCGAAGGGCGGAGTGGGGGAGGATATGGAGAGGGTTTCCCCCTCCCATTGTCGGGGGTGGGGGGGGGCCTCCCCGAGAAAATTTTTGAAAAAAAAAATGAAGCAATTAGAGGGCATCTGAAGCGTATTTAAATTGAATTTAGGAGGGATTAGACGCGCATGATTCAGTCAGTGTCAGCAAGTCAGCAACGATAATTTGTAAAACTCCCTTTCAAAACTTTTCTTCAGTACCCGCCGATTTCCTTAGGAAATCCTGAACATGTTGACCTCTGCCTGCCGTGCAAAAAGTCGTAAATTTACGTTAAACTAGGAGGAAAATCAGCGTTTTTTTTTTTTTTTTTTTTGTTTTTTTTGCAAATTAAAGGCGGAACCTCACTCCCTAACCACCACTCTAGATCGGCGCTTTGTTTTTTAATTTTTGTAAGGTACACAAAATAAGTAAATAATTTTCCTTGACAGACAAGAGATCACGGGTGTCCCATTCCTTGTATCGTCTAGATAGAAAGGAAAACATGCATGAATTTTTGACATTTTGCAAAATTCTTGGAGGCCGTTCCAAGAAGGACCAATAGTCGGATGACGTCATCAATTTTCCATGACTATTATATGGATTGGGTGACTGGATAAAATTGATTGATTTTCAAGGTCAAATGCTGAAGCTCAAGTTCAATAGGTTAAAATAAAAGAAAACTTGTGGAAAAAATTCTAAAACATCTCAGAATGAGACACTATGAAAAGTCCAAGGTTTTTATAACTAGGCAACGGAATGCTATGCTTCGTGTCGTCTTGTACATGTATCTCAGAATGCGTTTGAGTTTTTTGGGTTTTTTTTATAAATATATATATACACGTAAAAGAGTTATCAAGCTCAATGATCAAGATCATTACAATGAAATTGCCTGACAGTGTATGCATAAAATTATTCATATTTTTTATTGATGTCAAGGTAGCAAACCTATATCAGTGAAAAGCTATAGGTTGCAATGTATCTTTTATTTTCGAGAAAAAAAAAGGGGGGGGGGGGGGTTGAATATCATTGTATCTTTACTATTTATATGGATACGTATAAAATTTTCTTTACAAATCAAATTGATCGTATAGATTAGATTATATCAACAACCATTTTTGCATGGTTTGACCCTGATTTTTTTTGTTTTATGTGCGGTTTATATGGTACTTTTGAGTATTTTTACGTTATTATTCATGGGGTACATGGAGGCAAAATGGCGTATATTTTCTATAACTTGTCTATACTGATGGAGTTTTTGCTCTAACTGAATCAAGATATTCAATATAAAGTGAAAACTTTGAATGTCATTTGTGTAAATATCAAGGAAACATTGAAAAGCTTCGAATTTTGATTTTTTTTTTATGGCAAAAACTGTTAGAAATGTTACGTCCGCTTATTGCTGTTTTGGACCATTATGCTCATCACACCATTGAATATATAAGAAACCTGGATTGAGATGAACTCCTGTTGTATATTTCTTCATTTAGGATACATTGATAAATTAAAGCAGTTTTAAATAGCTTTTGACCTTGAATCCCTTAAGTATTCGAAGATTTGGTAAAGAAATATGTGTGTTTTATGGCGTGTATAGGACTGTTATTCCCGATTCATCCCTCAGATGAAGAAAATCCGATATGAACATGATTCAATATAGGTTGTTTCCGAAACGTGTACACCCACGTACAGACGATGTACATGGCAGCAATGCATCCCGACTTTGTTATCTATCCCCAAGAAATTTTTGGAAAATTTATTCAAATCGGTGGTTTCTGTGGTGTTTGGGGGCTATTTCTGACTAATTTCATAGATTTCTTTTTCGGAAACTTCCATAAGCACGTCATTAGTGCCCCTTCTTTTGGCACTACCGGGGGGGGGGGGGGGTTGAAATTTCACATAAATTTCATATGAGGCACAAATGGCTGTGTATAGATAAATAAATAAATAAATAAATAAATAAATAAATAAATAAATAAATAAATAAGACATATCATATCAGAGTTATTCCTCTTTTCCCACATGAAGGTTAATACTTCTAGGCCTGGCCTATATGTTATCAAGTATGACTATGTAAGCACTTTCTGTACCCTTTGCAGCATGACATCAAGCGTTTTGCTTGACATTGAAGTTTATATTGATAAAAATAAATCTACAGTCCTGGATAATAATTTTCGGCTTTGCTTCTCTTTTGCGAATTTGTAAGCTAGATGCATGTACACGGTTTGAAACACTCGGACGAACATACATTATCATCATTGAGATTTTTCCCTAAGAGATGTCAATGTGCTCTTTACTCAGCATACATGGTTATAAATATCATATAAATTAAAGAAAGAATAGATTTCTGTAGTTTATATTTCACCATATGTCTCCTCTTAACATCAACGAATCCACGTGCAGTTTAATGGTTTTGACAAACGCGCACGCGCCGTCACGAGGATGATCTTCAACGCATTCTTTTGGGAGTGCCAATTGCATTATCTACTTACGTCTTGGAATTCAAAGGATTGTCAAATTATATATATGTACACAAATAAAATTATTATAAATTCTGTACACCAATATGCATATCGAATCACTAGAATCGATCCTGCATCGCACGCAAGATCCACTGATGAACTTAATTTTAAGTTAAGCGTCGAGGGCTACTCTGGTGCAATCCACAGCAAAAAAGACATTGAATTTTTTTATCAAACAAGTTGTATCGATTGGTATTAAAAAAAGAAACACCCATTAATGTCCAAAGGGACGAATTATACCCCACCTCTCTTGTGACGTTGATTCACGGTCACCTTGATTCAAAATCATGACACATTCTTGCGTCCTACATGTACGTAACAATTCTTTGAAATATTCTTGAATTCCATTCGGAAGGGACAAGTTTTGGTGGACAGACAGATAAACAGACAGGTGTTTCCTACAGTACATACTCCAACCTTTGTTTGCGGGGGTAACAAAATTATGATTGGTTTTGGCCTTGGCGTATTTAGAGGGGGCGTGGGGAGCGCAACCCTCCCCCCTAAAATTGCCGAAGTAAGGTATTTGGGGGCTCAAACTTTTCTGGCAGTTTTGAGTCGAATTTCGGGAAATTTTCGCTGGCTCGCTACCGCTCGCCTCCTTACGTAATTTAAATAAATTTACAATGAAAAATGTTTAATTTTGAATAATTTACAATAAAAAATGTACAAGCAATGACTATTCAAATAAGTAGCTAAATAGCCAGAATTATGAAGTAATACACCCCTTCCATACCTTAACTTTAAATAATGTGAAAATGGATTAATCTTGACAGTCTTAAAAAATTTCTTTAGAGCCCATATAGTAAGGTGGACGAATTTTGCAAGGCTTATATATGGCGGGTAACAATGCAATGAAATACCGAAAAATATGAAGAACTCATTATAAGGTTTCAAGTCTATTGATACTGTTAGAAAAATTGAAATATTTCTTCAATTCAGTTTCTCTCTTATTATTACATAGGGAACATCATACAAACATACAGACATATAAGTGCACATGATTCCTACAGGAAGGGATGATATAAATAAAAACACAAACACTCTAATTAACCAATTTTCGGCCCCTTGGCCTTTATCCAGCTTCAAGAACGACAAAGTCAGGGGCGGATCCAGAACCCCAATTGCCGGGGGGGGGGGGCACATACATTTTTTTTATGGAAATCACTTGCGAGGCCCGAAGGGCCGAGTGGGGGAGGGTATGGGAGGGGGTTTCCCCCTCCCATTGGTGGGGGTTCGGGGAGCCTCCCCCGAGAAAATTTTGAAAAAATGAAGCAATTTGGTGGCATCTGAAGCGTATTTGAACTGAATTTAGAAGGGATTTGGCGCGCACGATTCAGTCAGTGTCAGTAACAATAATTATTATTTATATAGAATATATTTGAAAATTTTTGAAATTTTCTGATGCTGTACTGTTCTTGCACGGCATGCAGTTCTAAGTCAACATGTTCAGGATTTCCTAAAGAAACGGGCGGATCAGGAGAAGTTTTGAAAGGACAGAGAGGTCAGCCCATGGGAGGGAGGGGTGTCCAGCCATAAATTCTCGTAAACTAGGAAAAATCAGCATTTTATGCAAATTCCAGGCAGGACTTGACCCCTAACCACTCTAGATCCGCGCTTTTTTTTGTTAATATTTGTATAAAGGTAAAGAAAATAAGTAATTATTCAGGGTTTTTTCTAGCCCCTGACGTCAGGGTCCTGGGCCGATGAAGTTGGGAGTTTTGCAACACTTTAACCTAAATTGGGGAAATAAATTTCAAACAACAAAAAGATATATTCATGCAAATTATCCCTTATCATATCAATTGTCTATATTTTGAATCCCTAGCTCCTAGAGCATGTTTGTTCTACTTTCGTTTTCCTTTCAGTTAATTATACGTAAATTGGAAATGAATTTCTCGTTTTCGAGAAAAGATTGAATTGGGAATTTTTAGGTCTAAAATTGGGGAAAAGTACCTCTTTTTAACGAATTTCGGCGCCATACACACCCTAAAAAATTCCCTTGTAAATGATAAATTTCCTTGACAAACTAGAGATCACGGGTGCCCCATTCCCTGCATCGTCAAGATTGAAAGGTTTAATTATTTCTTGGCAGTTCAATCATGATTATATTTTTGATTTACCTAGGGGCTTAATCAAAAATGTAATCATGATAACTTCGATTCTAAAAATAAAGAAAAATATGCATTTTTATCTATTCAAAATTCATTGAGGTAGCCGGTTTAAATCTGGCGAAAACAATTTCAATTCTTTATTTTATTGATCACGACCTCAAATTTAGAGTTAAAAAATGTATTTTTTATAGAAAGTTGTATCGAAGATTTGGTCAAGAAATATTTGGGTTAAATATGCCTTGCATAGGATATAAAGTTCCCGATTCATCCCTCAGATAAGGAAAATTCGATATGAACATGATTCAATTTAGGTTGTTTCTGAAACGTGTGTACGTCCACGTACAGACAATGGACATGACTATCTATCCCTGAGAAATTTTTGGAAAATTTACTCAAATCGGTGGTTTCTGGTGTGTTTTGGGGCTATTTCTGACTAGTTTCACAGATTTATTACGGAAACAGTAGTCTAATGCTTCCAAAAGCATGTCATAAGTGCCCCTCCTTTGGGCACTGCCGGGGGGGGGGGGGGGGGGGGGCACGTGCCCCCGTGCCCCCCCGGCTGAATCCGCCACTGAAAGTATATGAAAAGTACCTAGAATCCATCCTTTGCTTCTTTCTTTGAGAAGTTTACGAAGTTTTCATATGCGTTGTCGTTCTTTAAACTGGATAAAGGCCAAGGGGGACTAAATTTTTTGATACTTTTTCTATTATCGTGTCACTCATCCCTCTTTCATTCGTCTAAGTACATGGTTTGTTTGTTTGGTTTTTGGTTTTTTTGGGGGGAAAAAAGATCATAGAAACAAAAATATACACCACTCTTCAACAGTTGAAACAAGATAAAGTTCATAACTAAGCGAAAACAATGCTTTAACGAGGCCAAAGATTCTTGTTTCTTTTTTTTTCTTCAACAGAACTCCGTTGCAAAACCAATAGTATAAGGCATACACATGCACATTCACTAACAGCAAATTATGGTACACTTGCAAGTGTCTTTTTTCTAGGACAACATTCAAACGGCATTCATTAATTAACAACAGATTGTTGGTATCCTCACTGAAACAAATTGTGTGCAAATTGCTTTGATATTTTTTTTCTATACTTATGAGAAATAGCTATCATTTTAGGAATAAAACAAGTATGAAAAAATGAAATACATGTATTTGCTAGATATGGTTAGAGATATCATTTAAAAAAAAGTATCAATATTAAAAATTTCTCTGTTTTGTGATAAGATATGATAATTACGGCTTGAATGGTTAGGGGGGTAACAATATATAATTACGGCTTGTATGGTAAGGGGGTAACAATGTCTGAAAACGTACGTCGAATAGCGAACGAAAATATACAGAAAAATGGATTTTTTTTACATTTTTAAGTGCTTTAAGTTTTAATCCCCGATTATTTTAAAAATGAAAAGATAACGTCGAAACAAGTATGTCAATGTAATCGGTTAAGTACGCAATGCGGAAACTGAAAACCGTTTTATTTTGTACTAAATAGCCACATTGTAAACTTTCAGGCGCGAAATACACAATGTGTAGAAACAGACATCTTTCCTTCGTGTATGTTGTATATTTCATCGGAATCCACTCAGAATAGCTTGTTCCATAGTATAACCAGAAGAAATGGGCAACTTTTATCTATTTAGCCGCTTTTAAGTCAGATTCTTAAAAAAAGTACCGGTAGCCCCCTCCCTTTTTCTTTTCGTTTTTCATCTTTGGGGCATAGTTCCATCCCGAGTTACAGAACCCCACTTAGTCAGAAAAATGGTATTAATAACATACACATTTGGTAAAAATGGCATTCTGTAACTCGGAGTGGAACAATGTTGTAGAAAACTTTTCCGTTTTCCATTGATTTCTATTGAAAAATCGCACATTTTAAACTCAAATTTCGGTATTGTTCAACCAGACATTAGATCCAGATATGCATCAAGTTAGTTGATATTTCTACTGAAAAATTTCTTCAAATTTTCCATTTTGAAATTTCTCGACTTTTCAGGGCAAATTTTACGTCTTATTCCTACATTTAAATTTATTCTCATTCATTAAGAAAAACTTGGGGTTATTTCCTTCTAATTAGTTAAAAGATGTGTTCTTTGTTTGAATTTGCAATAGATACTTCAGGCATTGGGAAAATGCTTTATCAGCGTTATATCGTACGATGACCCATCGGAAGGCGCAAAAAGTTTCCGATAAATAAAACACGAATAAAGTAAACACTGAACAGGTTTATCTTATAGAAATATGTCTTTGATCAGAAGAAATACAAAATATATATCACCAGACATAAATTAGCCCACAGGTACATCCCAGACAGCTTTCTATCTGTTTGTTTTCCTTCAAGGAAATTCTTATCTTAATACGATCAGAGAAAAAGAAACCAAGCAACCAACGGTTTTCTTGTTAAACAAATTCTACCTTACATCCCGATTTTCCTTAGGTAACAGAATTTCAAAAACGTATCTCAAAGATATTGAATATTAAACGTCTTTAAGTTCAATGGCATCTTTTAAGACCAGATGAATTTACAGCATGGACCAGACATGCAAGTTTCGGGTACTTAACCCTCGTCAGTGATCCTCAGTCTAAATAATGTAATATGACCAAAAAGCGTGAAATTATTATGCCCAAAAATGTACCGAAAGATGTAGTAGAACGGGTGGGATATGATGTTACAGGACCCACGTTTTAGGAATTTCAAGAAATTTTGTAACAGAAATTTCAAATGCGTTGCAGAGACAGACGATCAACCGAAGTTGATCGAAGTAAATTCTATATCAGAGACAAGGTATTATCAATTTTTTTTTTTAATTTTGTCGTCTTTACGCTAAATAAAAGCTATAAATTAGGTTCGTCTTATCCAAATATGTATACTGAAAATAGAAATAACAAAACCAAGATACTGGATCTGTCCATCCTCAATTATTCATACATTCAATTAAAAAATCCATGGGACAAAAAGTTTACAGATTTTTTGTAATTTTCAGTTTCTTTAATGATTTATATTTAAGGGATATCGAGGCTTCATGTAGATTTATTACTCGTCACATATTTCATGTCACTTAGTTCTAAATGACACCTTTCGGAAAGGTAGAGGAAGAGGCACAAAATTTGGAGAACCTTCCTCTATTCTTGTATATGGCGTAAATGGTTCATTTGAAACGCTATAAAAGTTAAAGAAAAGAGTAAAAAGAGCCACAGGATAGGAAATTACTGGGATGTTCAGTTTCATTCTTTCTTGTGAATATTTTCTCTGTGTCTTACTCCATGTTGGTGTGGTACCTAGTCTTCCCAGTTTGCTTTGTTTCTACTTTGTAATAGACAAGTTCGATCGATTTCGGTTGATCGTTTCTCCAACGCATTCGAAAATTTCTGTTATCAAAATTTCTTGAAATTTCTAAAACGTGGGCTCTGCTACGTCTTTCTGTACATTTATTGACATAATAACTTTAACACTTTTTGGCCATACTACACTGTTTAGATTGAGGATCACTGACGAGGGTTAAGTACCCGAAATGTGCATGTCTGGTCCATGCTGCAAATTTATCTGTTCTTAAATTTGAAGACGTTTAACAATTGAACCACTTGGTGAGTGTCACTGCTGGTGGACCAGGAGTCCCCGAGGGCACATGTAGCCAAGTTCGATCAACCTCGGTTGATCGTTTTTTCATAGCATTCGAAAATTTCTGTTATCAAAATTTCTTGAAATGGGTCCTGTAGCATCATATCCCACTCATTCCGCTACGTCTTTCGGTACATTTTTGTACATAATAACTTTCACACTCTTTGGCCATAAATTACATTGTTTAGATTGAGGATAGCTGATGAGGATTAAGTACCCGAAACGTGCATGTCTGGCCCATGCTGCTTGCAAATGTATCTGTTCTTAAATGATGCTATGGAATTTGAAGACGTTTAAGTTCTATTTCTAAGCATTCTTCTATAAAAGACATAAGGATATAATGATATAATAAAGAGAGATCCCCGTCACTCTCGCACAAAAGTTCATTAATTTGATTTTCGTCGATGCCATACAAGACAAACACGAGATCAATTACTAACATTGATATCGTTCGCCTAGAGTCATAGTGTTCCTGCATTGACTTGAAGTATATTTGAAAATTCTCAGTCACTTAGATGAATTATTCGAAAACCAAGGATCATCTTTCAATGCATTGCTCTATTTGGCAAGCATTTGAGGTCATGTTCATTTCGGCTGTGCCCCTACACTTTCTATTTAGATTTCCTTTGTTTCTGCTTCATGCATCACTGATGAGACATTGCTACCATAGAACAAATGGTATTCCAATATTGATAATTGTATGGTGGTTACAGTTAGGTATGAAAAAGGAATCCGTTGTAGATTGTGCCACAAAGACAAACAAGCAACAAATATAAGGGTTAAAATCAACATATTTTAACGATTATTTGTTTTGGGATTGTTGCCTACTGTCAGTGAGATACAGCTGTGCTTCTGTTATGTAAACTGATGCGTTATTTTGTCATTCTTTACAGAACTTGCATGATTACTACCTATATATTTGACGATCATGATTATACGAAGAACATCATTCACCCCAGTTATATTGACAAACATATCCAATGCCAATTCCTTTGTGTAGATCAAAGTGAGGTTTGACAGTGGGAGAGGAACCAACATGAAGCAGGAAACATGGGACGGAATGACAAACTCATACAATGTCAATGTCAATGTACCATAGTACCTTTACTTTGTTTGTCTTTACATATTTTACTTTCTTTCACTGTCTCAATTACTCTTTTTTTCAAAGCAGATTGTGGAGCAAAGGTATAAAAGGAATAATTGTTCAATAGTGAAGATAATTATTGACAGAAACTACACAGCCAATCGTGCCTCATATGAAATTGATGTGAAATTTACGTGAACTTTACATGAAAGTTCACATGAAAGTTATGTGAAACGAGCACGAACATGAAAGTTACATGAAAATTTTCGCATGAAATTCATATGAAGATTTTTACATGGATGTTATGTGAATTCAGTTTCCTGTGAAGGTCACTAAGAAAAATTCATGTGAAATTCATGCAATGGAAATTTATGTTAAATTCATGTGAAATATTTTTCACATTAATTTTATGTGAAATTTATATGAATTTTACATGAACTTTCATGTGAAATTCACATGATGCTCATGTTAAACGTCTTCAGATTACATATCATTATTTTAGACCTGATTAATTTACAGCATGGTCCAGACATGCACGTTTCGGGTACTAAACCCTCGTCAGTGATCCTCGGTCTAAACAATGTAATATGGCCAAAAGGTATGAAAATTATTATGTCTAAAATGTACCAAAAGACATAGCAGAATGGGTGGAATATGATGCTACAGGACCCACGTTTTAGAAATTTCAAGAAATTTTGTAACGGAAAATTTCAAATGCGTCGAAGAGACAGACGAATATGAATTTCATGTGAATTTCATGTGAGACACATTGGCTGTGTATAATTCCTTTTAGAATGTAGACATAAAACAAAGTAAATACACTGGATTTTCCAGATTTCCTATGTTGATGGGATCATGTAATTCACTGGAAGTATGATCAAAATGTAGGAATTATTATAGTAAGTAATAGTGCAAATATAGTAATCATGATATGCTACACTCTATGAGGGTAACTTTAAACGTGTATTTTGTTTTATCGAAGCTACCCTTATAAAATGAATTCGTATATGTATTCAGGTAAGAACTAAGCATGGTGTCATCCCTGCTGGACAAGGTTTAGTGACATTATCTACTGTCAAAACGTGGGATTTCTATGGATTCATCGTGTACACAATCGTGGATAGACAATAAATAATATTCAAATAAAGAAAAAGCACGATGATATGAAGTATTCAAAATGTTACGTCTGTCGATAATTAGTATATTTCCCATTTTCGAAATTGTTTTTAAAAAAAGCAGAGATACCAACCTAGTGCTTGAAATAAGATATGTTGAAATATATGTTCTATTGTTGTTAATTCTAGTGCACCATATGCAGATTTCGACAAGTTATGTCTCATCAGTAATGCTCGAGGAAACCTTTATAATGATTGTATGAAGAGTGAAAATCTAAACATGACAAAATATTTATATCGAAGAACCGTCTAAGGACGCAGTTATGCCTTATGGGAGGTGATTCTTAATAGCCATTCTCTGTAAGGACCAAAATCGATCGGCACGGCATGTCATGGATTTTGATGATTTTCGGTATAATGGGTATATATTAAGTAGTGACCATGAAAATGACACTTTTCGGCCAATGTGACCTCTGGTTGTCATGGTAACGAGGTCATTCTATTTATAGCATTTTTGGGACCATGAAATAAGCCAGCTCCGGAGACTTTGTTGCCATGGATACCCCTGTAACAGCTTGTTCATCTTCATATAATATATTCTTCCTTACTTCCATTCTTACTTAGTACACTTAGTTATGTGATATTTATTACAGGAAGCTTATTGTATTAAGCCAAAATAAGTCAAAATGAAGCGAAAAATAGAGGTGAAAATAAGGGCCAATTTAGTGTGTTTTTGACCATTTTCAATCTTAAATATCACAAAAGGCACCAATAGGAGACCAGTGATTTTCATCAAAGGAAATATATGTTTATTGACAAATAAAATGAACGAAAAATTGGAGTGGGTATATTAAGAGTTTTACCTAAATTCTGTCGCCAAAGACCGTTGCCATGACAACATTAGACCATTTTGCTTGTTTCATATCTTTTGAAATTGATTTAATTCCTCTTTATAGTTACATAAGATTGTCAAAATATCTGACTTAAATCTTTTACATAAGCACAATAAAAATGTTCAAGGTCATTGACTTGATGTTCAAGGTCATTTATACTTTGAGACTCAAATTTTGCATAAAATATTGATTTTCTAAATTTGTTGTTACCGCTTTTAATGATTTTTTTATTTGAATATTTTAATAGGTCATAATTATTATGAAAGTACATGAATATAAGAAAGAAACATCTTAAAATTTATTGAACTTGAGCAATTTAATAGGAAAATATTTTTTCATCAAAAGAAAACAACAAGAAAATACATATTTCGTCCCTTTTTAATCAAAATACTCACGAAGAATTTAGATATTCAAAGATGTAAAGAAACGTTATCAATAGTTCTAAGAAAATAGTGTTACATGTATCATTTTATGGCAAATAACTGTTAAGTTCAATATTTCAAGGTTTTCTTCCAGCAAATTGTCGGAATTCCAATGGGGACCAATTGTGCCCCACTCCTTGCCGACATTTTCCTTTACTCGTACGAAGCTGAATTCATTCAATCTTTGGTCTCTGAAGGGAAAAGATACTTAGCTTCTAACTTCAACTTCACTTACAGATACATAGACGATGTGTTGTCCATCAATAATCCAAAATTCGCGGATTACCTGAGCAGTATCTATCCTTCGGAGCTTGAAGTCAAAGAAACTACAAAGACAAATAATTCAGCATCCTATTTGGACATAATGTTGTCCTACGACACTGATGGTCACATGAACACCTCACTCTATGACAAACGTGACGACTTCAATTTCAGCATTACAAACTTTCCTTTTCTGAGTAGCAACATCCCTTCATCGCCTGCTTATGGCGTGTTCATATACGGATTTTGTTCTGAGAGCTAGGCGTCTTTCAGATAAGCTTCTCAGTCAGGGATATGTTTGTGACCGACTAACATCGTCACTGAGGAAGTTCTACGGTCGATATGGGGAACTCGTCATACACTATGATGTCCCACTTTCCAGAATGGTGGATGACATTCTGTCATAGACCATTTGAACCATCCAACCAAAGATTGTACTCTATATCTTCCAAAATGGAAGTAACCGGATGTGACAGTTCTTCCAAATTGAAGCGACGGGTGTTGCATACAAGCAGGAGATGCTTACTCTTCCTGGGCACCTGGTCTCACTCTCATATCGGGAGTTCGCTTCTTTTCATGTGGTGGAGGTTTTTGTTTGGTTGCTTTGGTTCCTGTTTTATCTTGATTTTGTATGCCTTCGGTTTCTGATTTTCTGGGTTATCAATTTTGTGCTGTAAACAGGGATATGGTCATTATCCATATTTGTCATTCTAAAATATTGGCACCTTCATTTTATGAAAAATCAGGGGTTTTCGTCAAATTTGGTCACTTAAAGTTTAATGACCTTGGAAATTCAGTGGGTGACCTTGAAATATTTTCAAGGTCATTTTTATGTTAAAACGCCTCTGATAGATATATGCATGAACTTCTGTTTAAATATCATGCGTAGATAGTTTGATAGAGGTTGTGTTTAAATTCATCGTATGTTAACTTTTCAGCGGATTGTTGTCATAGCAACTAAATTTGATGCTGCTTTGCATATAAAAGGACAAAATAGCCAAATTAATTTTTTATATTAATGTATAATTCAAAGATGATACTAATTGGATAACTAATACTTGGACTTCAAAAACTGGTGCTTTTATGAAATTTTCAACCTTGTAAAACAGTAAAAACGTGCAAAAAAGGGTCTTTAAGAGCCCAAAACAGAGCCTTTTTATACCCTGTTTGGCCCAATTTTTCATCTTGTGTACAAAAGGCATCCGAGATGAATGTAAAAAGCTTTACAAATAATATTAAGGATTAAAAGAAAAAATCAAAACAATTTCAGATTAAAATAGCACCTGTTTCCATGGTAACGAAGCCTACAAATATGCCTCGTCCTATAGATTTTCCGGATTTTTGAAACTTCAGACACGGTTACCATGGCAAAGACAACCTTTCTGAAAAAAACTGGGGTTGATTTACATACTAGTACTTTATATTGAACTTCCATACCAAAAATTTCAAAAATCCATGACATGCCGTGCCAACGTGTCAACAATTCTTTGGTTCCTTCAGAGAGTTGCTGTTAATTTCTTTAGTTTAAAAAGAAATAATTTATCAAATCTGGCGATGGAAAATTTACAAAATTTTAATGTATTTCAAGTCAAGCATTGAAATATCTTGAAACAAGACAAAATATCCATGGAAACTAAAAATCCACCAGCAGAGACCAATGGTTATAATTATCAGTATTGAAATATGTTTGAATGCACAATATGTGCATTTCAACAAGTAATATATCGTCAGTGATTGTCAATAATAAAATACATGTATATCATTGATTGAAAGTCAAACGCAAAACCCGAAATCAGATTTAAAAAAAAATCAAGAACAAAAGGATTACAAATTCTTGGAAAAAAATATATATGAGAAATTTCTCTGATTTTAGGTTTTCTATTTGACTTTTATTCATTGAATTGAGATAAATATTTTGTCTAAGAACCTATGTCACCAGGGAGATACCCCTTTGTTTAAGAAAAATTTTCATTATGCTCGAGGAAGACTGATTTCATTCTTGATGAATCAATATTCACATTTCTTTTCTCCTGGGTAAAGATCTTTTCTTCGGATTTCCACGTTGGAAAATGTAATATGATAAGCTTTTGATGAAACCTGAGTCCTGTAGCATCATATCCCAACCACCTTGCTACGTACGACTTTTGGTACATTTTGGACATAATTTTCACAGATTTTGGCTATATTTCATTGTTTCGATTGAGGATCACTGACGAGGGTTAAATATCCGAAACGTGTATGTCTGGTCCATGCTGCATATTTATTTGTTTTTAAATGATGCTAATAAATTTAAAGATTAACTGATGAGGATTTACAATCCTAAACACGTGTCTGGTACATTTAAATTGGTTTGAAATTTTCTTCATGAGGGTAAAGAGTTGGAACACTTCCGTATTATTCCTTAGTAGTTAACCTCCTGCGACGGAACATGAATTTGATAGGATATTTAGTGTTCTTTATTTTTGAACAATACATACTCTAACTCTGTACGTCTTCTCTGATACTTCTCTGTTATACGTTAAACACTATAAGAAGAACTAATGGAAGATTGATTTTTCTTTACAATCTAAATTTCAAGGAACGATCGATTACATTTTGCATTATGCTGACATTATCTACAGTATGTATGTTAAACGTCTTCAAATTCATTAACATAATTTAAAACAGCATTGTAGCCAAGTTCGATCAACTTCGGTTGATCGTCTGTCTTTTGAACGCATTTGAAATTTTCTGTTACAAAATTTCTTGAAATTTCTAAAACATGGGTCCCGTAGCATCATATCCCACCCTTTCTGCTACTTCTTTTGATACATTTTTGGACATAATAATTTTCATACTTTTTGGCAATATTACATTGTTTAGACTTAGGATCACTGACGAGGGTTTAGTACCCGAAACGTGCATGTCTGGTCCATGCTGTAAATTTATCAGGTCTTAATTGATGCTATTGAATTTGAAGACGTTTAACATTTGAACTACTTGGTGAGTGTCACTGCTGGTGGACCAAGAGTCCCTGAGGGCATATGTAGCCAAGTTCGATCAACTTCGGTTGATCGTCTGTCTTTTGAACGCATTTGGAATTTTCTGTTACAAAATTTCTTGAAATTTCTAAAACGTGGGTCCTGTAGCATCATATTTCACCCATTCTGCTACTTCTTTTGATACATTTTTGGACATAATAATTTTCATACTTTTGGTCATATTACATTGTTTAGACTTAGGATCACTGACGAGGGTTTAGTACCCGAAACGTGCATGTCTGATCCATGCTGTAAATTTATCACGTCTTAAATGATGCTATTGAATTTGAAGACGTTTAACATTTGAACTACTTGGTGAGTGTCACTGCTGGTGGACCAAGAGTCCCCGAGGGCTGGTAGCGTAGTGGTTAGCGCGGTGGACTACGAATCCATAGGTCGTGGGTTCGAATCTCACCGTCGCCAATCTCTGCAAAACCATTGTAACCTTGGGCAAGTTGCTTTACACTACGTTGCACTCTCTCCACCCAGGAGTAAACTGGGTACCTGGCACATGAGACGAGCTTGTAATGTGAATGAAAAAGCATTAGCGCCTTAACGGCAGCTCTGCTTGTATACTCCTAATGGAGTTGAGATTGCACTGGATTGCACAGGTCTCGCCAGGGAGGTAATTGTGGAAGTCGCGTGAGGCTTAGGCGAACGAGACTATAAACCCTACCTTTACCTTTTATGTAGCCAAGTTCGATCAACTTCGGTTGATCGTCTGTCTTGTGAACGCATTTGAAATTTTCTGTTACAAAATTTCTTGAAATTTCTAAAACGTGGGTCCTGTAGCATCATATCCCACCCATTCTGCTACTTCTTTTGATACATTTTTGGACATAATAATTTTCATACTTTTTGGCCATATTACATTGTTTAGACTTAGGATCACTGACGAGGGTTAAGTACCCGAAACGTGCATGTCTGATCCATGCTGTAAATTTATCACGTCTTAAATGATGCTATTGAATTTGAAGACGTTTAACATTTGAACTACTTGGTGAGTGTCACTGCTGGTGGACCAAGAGTCCCCGAGGGCACATGTAGCCAAGTTCGATCAACTTCGGTTGATAGTCTGTCTTGTGAACGCATTTGAAATTTTCTGTTACAAAATTTCTTGAAATTTCTAAAACGTGGGTCCTGTAGCATCATATCCCACCCATTCTGCTACTTCTTTTGATACATTTTTGGACATCATAAGTTTCATACTTTTTGGCCATATTACATTGTTTAGACTTAGGATCACCGACGTGGGTTAAGTACCCGAAACGTGCATGCCTGGTCCATGCTGTAAATTTATCACGTCTTAAATGATGCTATTGAATTTGAAGACGTTTAACATTGACCAGACATGCACGTTTCGGGTACATAACCATCGTCAGTGACCCTCAATCTAAACAATGAAATATGGCCAAAATCTGTCAAATTATGTCCAAAATATACCGAAAGACGTAGCAAGATGGGTCGGATATGATGCTACAGGACCCAAGTTTCAGGAAGAAAATTGTAAATAGAAATTTTTCGAATGTGTTTGAAGAAACGACCAACAGAAATGTGCCCTCGGGGACTCCTGGTCCACCAACAGTTACACTCACAAAGTGGTATAATTGTTAATTGTCTTCAAATTCATTAGCGTCGTTTAAAAGCAGATACATTTACAGCATGGATCAGACAGCATGTATTTAAGTTTTTCAATTCGTTCAACTGTTACGATGGTAATCTATGGGATGACCTTGGTCCTGTCCTGTATTAAAGAAAATAAATATTTATAGGGTTCGGAGTAACCTAGCTAGGGGCTTTACCAAAATGAAAATGCTATTTAAGAAACGTCAAGCGTAAAATTCCTTCAGTCATAATCAAATGATATAAAGTGACCTCAGCAATAATAGTTAGTATCACTGTAAATCAAAGACACCGATAAATAGAATTTACACAGTTTGTATTTTGATGCAATCGCGTATACAAAACATCTTATTACCGTAACTCTTTGGAAATAAATCAAACGAGAAAACTACGATATGTTATCTTGTAGAATTACGTGAAACTTAGTGTAAAAATTTGCCAAGAAATAGTATTATTTGTAAAACCAAATTTTGATACTTTGAAAATCAAAATACAGCAGAATTTTTGAAATATGCAAAGATCTATTATATATATATGTATATAAAAGGCAGAGGTACAATAAAACCTCGAATTAAGAAATAAACGAGAGAAAGGTCAGAAGACAAAACCCAAATCAGAATTTAAAAGCGATAAAACGAAACCAGAAAAAAAAATGCAAACAAAACAAAACAATTAAAATATTCTATTTTACGAAGGAGCAAAAGTGATATTTTTATAAACAATAAAGTTGATAAGAGGTGACCAGGGAGAGTAAGTATCTCCTTCATGTTAGTAACACCTGTCACTTTAGCCTTGTAGATAAAGTCAAAATCGGCGAGTGCGTCAAATCCTTTGCTGTTGAATGGTTCAATCGATTTCTACTGTTTTAATTTTAGAAACAGGCTTAGAAGGAACATGTACCCTTTTTGATAAAAAAATCGATTTTTCTTTATCACTTTCACATGAAACAGCGAAGAGCTTCTTTAAACAAATACTTAAAAAAAAGTAGATTTCTAAAGAATGAATTCCAGAAAACTGTCATATTGAAAAATATATGTTCTATCATAATAATTTTGTGCACCATATGCACATTTCAACAAACAATGTATCATCAGTGATACTCAAGACTGAGAGGAAATCGAAGTAATGAAGAAGAGCGAAGAATGTGAAATAATGTGAAGAGCGAAAATTCTAAACATGACCTAAAATATATGCCAAAGACAGAGCTATGCCTTGAGGGACGTACTCTCTAGCTTCAGAATGATTTTTCAAATTGAGTATCAGAAAATTTACAAATATATATATTTCAAGTCAGTGCTGAAGCACATTTAAAGTAGTCGAACGATGTCCTCGGGGACTTCCAGTCCAACAGCAATGTTACCAACCAAGTGGTTGTTATTATTATATTGAAATATATGTTCAATCGTAATAATTTTGTGCACCATAAGCACATTGCAACAAATAATGTATCATCAGTGATACTAAATACCGAAAGATAGGAAATCCAAACAATGAATTCTTAAAGAGCGAAATTCTAAACATGACCTAAAATGTATGCAAAGTAATATAATTCATCAAAAACAAAATATCCAGTGATGCTGTTTCGAGATTTGTTTTGTCTTCTAATTCGAATTTCTGTTATCAAAATTTCTTGAAATTCCTAAAATGTGGGTCCTGTAGCATCATATCCCACCAATGCTGTCGTGTCTTTCGGTACATTTTTGGACATAATAGCTTTCACACTATTTAGGATCACTGTCTAGGGTTAAGTACCCGAAACGTACATGTCTGGTCCATGCTGAAAACTATTTTTAAATGATGCTATCGAATTTGAAGACGTTTAACATTATAGCGTTCTAGAGTGTTCTCGATTTAATACATTCTTTATGTTTGAAGTTTTGAAATCGGCCTAATCTTTTTACATGAAAAAAAGGAAAAGTACTAAGGTAAAAATCTCAGAACAATTTCATTTCTTATCATATCAAGAAAATTTGAAACACAAAATCCCCTTGACGCAGTAATTTTTTTTTTGCTAAATGTGTTTCATGTAGTGCATTTCGAACATTCAGTTTTTCATCTCAATTTCCAGGGAAAAAAAAATCAGAAATACAAAAGGCAGTGACACTGATATTCAGCAGTTTTATCTTACATCGGAGTTAGTGGGGTTGGATTTCTGACTAAAACGAGGGTCTGCGTGTGTGATGTTACCGACTTCAAAGCGCAGGCGTATTCACTCCTCTACAGTGTTTAATGGACCGTGACTGAAAACGTTTTCGGTCTTTGCTGCGGTAAAAGAGTAAATGAATCAATTAAGATTAGACATTAAACAGGTTTGCTCATAAGTTTGATTAGACTTTAAAAGGTTCGATTGACTAGACTCGACTAAGATCATTATGTAGAACCCACGCTTCCTCATAGATTGAACATCTTTTGGATTATATAAAACAGAAATGTTGTAATATTAATTACTACGGAATGTGAGATTTAACAAAGATAAAACCTAGATGCGGTATTGAGATGGAGTGATATTCATTACTACAGACCGCAAAGAAATAAAGGTTTTTATATGAATATGTGTAAGATATATTTACTTAACAAGCAAGAATGACATACATATATATTTTCATATTTAGTAAATTATTGAGAGGGATTGAATTTTAAACTACCATTTCAGTAATTTTGACCTCCAAAGTATACATCAAAAAGCTTTTCGCCTTCAAATTAAATGTGTCGATGCTATTTTAGTTCATACTACATACAGACAGAATAAAGAACTCAAAAATTAGAGCGGACGTGATTTTTGCTAAATCGCACATTAATCGTTCAATTTTTAGTTTATTAATTTTATTATCATAAAAAAATCTCCCAAAAGGAAGATGCAAAACGGAAACACTCTTTCATAAATGAAATTTCGACATCTTATTCTCAGGTATTCATGAAAATTGGAGAATCAGTGTATATATATATAGCTTATGATTCTGCAGATAAGTCAAATTAGACAAAATCTGCCTCAATTCACCTTTTATTTGACCATGCGAAACTCCGTATTCAAAGATAATAAAAATGAATAAACCAAAATAAAAATAATCAAAACATTCTGCAAAGAACCAATAGTGAATCCCCAATACCGGTAGTGATGAGATAAGTTGCCCTGGGAGAGAAAGCATCTCCTGTTTGCTTGCAATTCCGTCATTTCAGATGTACAGAAAAAAGGTCAAAACCAGGAATGTATCAACTTCTGTATTTTTGATGGTTCTAACAGAAAATATCCATCAACTCTGTGGAAATTAAGTTATTTTAGTTACTATTATCATAATATCTTCCAAAGATTTTCGTTTTGACATTCACATAATACCCCTAGTTGAGTGGCTTTTATCGGTTGGTCACAATGTCCTAAGGTTAAACATCTTCAAATCCAATAGCATCATTTAAAATGATTTTCAGCATGGACCAGACAAGGACAAAGTCTTTGCAGTTTGAGCTTATTCTGGAATACCAGTTGCAATATGAAAACAACATACATACAGGGAATGAGGGAATAGTGCTACTCAGAAATGAGCTATTTGTGATTTTGAAAGAAGTCACGTACGTTTTTCATATCATATACAATGTATTGAAATATTTATGTGACGATCGTTCGTTAAAAGATAACACGAGATCTTAATATAAAGCGGAGTTTTCGCAATCAGTGGTCAGTTCACTCGGATAGATTGTGCTACTTTAGGTAATTCACAAAGTTTGGATAGCTAATTGAGAGCAAGTCTAAATTGAAAATTGAAATGCCAAACATCTCCTCATCTTTCCGAATGATAAGAGGATATATCAGGAAAATGTTGCAAAAACGAGTTGTTCAGTATATCTTCTATAAAAGACTTTACTGTACAATACTATCAAATGAAATATATATTCCATGGTAAGTATTGCATTGCACTATATGCGGAAAAAAGTCTTAACAGTGATTCTCGTCGGCAAAAATTGAGGAAATGCAAATTATGGATATATGTTGAGCGAATCTTATAGATATGACCTAAAATGTATGCAAAAGATGCCGACAAAGGTCACAGGTATGCATTGAGGGAGATGCCCTTAGTTTAAGAATAATTTATCAGAATTTACAAATTAATATATTCAAAATCAGTGTGGAAACACATGTAGGTGAACGATATCCTCGGGGACTACAGCCCACTAGAAGAGATACCAACCTAAAGGTTCTATGAAATGATTTCAATGAATTTGCACTTTTCCATTATTAAATGTCTTACCAGTGATATTAAAAGTATTTCATACGCATTTATAACAAAGTCTCATCATTAACTGATGTTCGTATCAGAGACAGAGGAAATGAAAATTATTGGTACCGGTACAATGTTATTATGCCAAAGAGTACGCTAAGAACATGTGATACTCCTTAGTTTTGTTTGAATTAAAGTATTATTGTATAAGATCGACTCCTTATGTCAAAGTGTAATAATGTTTTATTCTTTTAAATTAATAATTCTTTATATGTCGAATCGAACACTATTTATATTTGAGATTGACTTTGAAATGTTTGTTCATGTAATATCTAATGGGCTATATATAGGTTAAAAACAAAAGAATGCATAGGGCAAGACAAGGTCGATCTGAAGACAAAACTTACAAAATTATGTTAAGTAAATAAGCAAGCAGTCAACCTAATCCATCCATAATCGCATTCATCAATGTATTAACACACAGTAGATACTGCCAGAGGAGAAGACTTTTGATTGATTCCCCGCATGCTTGCTGCATTCCTGGAAGCTGACATTTGTCAGGCACTGGAGGGTACAATTGTCAGGGGTTAATCCTCAGTGTCGTCCCCTGTCTGTGACTAGAATCTCAGGTGCCAAAGGTGGCATGTAAACCAGATACAAGGTGTCATATCGATTATGTTGTAGATTTCAACAGTTCCTTCTTCTACAGTGATTTACCATGCGTTCATTCCCGGTTCACTGACTCAAGACTCACAAAGTACATCATTAACACTTACGTATATTGTATGTTAGCAAAACCTGGAATGATTCTGTTTCCCTAACCGATCTTTTAAAAATCATGATTGAAACGAGTGGCAACTGAAATTTATCATAAATTCTGTTCAACTCGGGTAACTATCTAAATACATTGAGAAAAAAACATACATAAGTACATCAAATCTTATAAATTCATTTCACCATTAGACAGTCAGTGGCGGATTTAGAGGGGGGCCCAGGAGGCCCGGGTCCCCCCCTTTTTCACCCAAAGTTATTGATTCAGAATACTCTTTTTATGCTTAATCTCTTTACTTTTGGGGAAATTTTCGGCTCGCTTCGCTCGCCACACTTAATTTTTCATTAGCTGTCTATTTATTCGTCTTCACTTTGTCTTGAACTTTCTTTGTCATCGTGTTTGAACGGATTCATATGTCATAAACATATACATTGTACAAAATTCAAAATTAAATTAACACTTGAATAATTACCAAATGCTTCATTTTCATGGGCCGATCTAACCAGTTTAGACAGGTGGATAGTGGGGTTGCAATGCCCTAATCTTCCCAACCTTCCCCAATTGGTCAAACAAAAATAGAGGATGGAAAATGAGAGAGATATTGTAATCTTATGACAAAATGTAACCATCTATTCCAAAAATTCCCCGGCTCGCTCCGCTCGCCAATTTAGAACAATATATATACATGTATGTATATATACATGTATGGATGACTGAACCAAAACAAAAAAAGAAAAGAAAACTTCAAATCTTAAAATTTTCCGGCTCGCTTCGCTCGCCAGTATACCTATAAACTTAAGTAAACGTATCAAGAAACTCTATCTTCTAAATGCAACATGCAGTTGGAATGACCCCCCCCCCCCACTTATTAATTAAAATCACCAGTCTTGAGCTTCAGGTTTTGGAGGTCTTTTATTTTCGTCTTCGACTTTTTTTTTTTTTTTTTTTTTTTGCTTTTCAGTTTTTCTTTGAACAATTTTCTTCGAGCTCAAACTTTGGCCCCCCCCTTTTTCTGAAATCCTAGATCCGCCACTGACAGTGATTTGTCCCAGAATCAACTTGACTGACCAAAAAACAAAGGAGGGGATCTCCAACAACACCAAGCTGCAGCACCCACTACAAAACCCCAAAACACCCAGTGCAAAAACACAGATCAGACACGCACAGAAAGAGACGTAAAGGGACAAGAAACGTCAACGCACAACACAGAAACATCAAACACAAAGGACTACAATATTATTATAAACCAACGAGAACATACACGTTAGTTGTTCGTAGAAATCAAAACGAAAAAAAAAAAAAAATGAAGAAAACGAAGTGTCTGAACTCAGATTTAAGACAGCACCAACCTCCTGTACATTAAAACTTCCAAATACTCAACAAATGAAACAACACGCTGTATTATATTATATACATTGTACAATGACTCGAAACACAACATACAGATGAACTGCATTATTATTCCGAGGTAGTAAAGACGTTATTGTACTGAACAGGTAACATCGAATTCATCAGATATGGCAAGTGTATTGATTTCTTTTCACCTTACTTCATTTTGCTACTAACAAGACAGACGGACGCACTAAGTCGGCACCATTGATCTTGTTTATGTTAAAAAGTTTAGTCTTTTGTGTTTGGTATTTTATGTAGAATTTGCTGCCTCTAGTTCCTTTTGTGTCTCTTTCTGTGTATTTATACGCTGTGTTTTCCAATGGTGATGTTTCGGTGTTTTGCTGTAGATGCTATAGCTGACACTTTCTGGAGATCCCATCCTTACTTTACAACAAGAATCTTTTCGTTGAAACAGCTATGGGTCTATAGATACGCCTATTTATCTGGATAAGTTGGAGGCTTAAACACACATAATCCGGATAACTGCATCATTAATAGAATCTATTACGACATTGCGACTGAGACAGGGGAATCTAATCCGAGTGTAAAAGATTTGCAATCCACGTCGAGGCTTGCCGAGTCGTGGATGTAGCAAATCTTTTGCACGAGGATGAGATTCCCCTGTCTCAGTTGTAACGTCGTGATTGATTATCTTTCTCACTCACCTCATTTTAATTTAACTTTTATGTTTTTTTTAAAGTTGAATCGATACCAAAACCTGCACAAATCTAACGATGACATGACGTCATGTTCTGTGACGTCATAATAGGAGTCACGTGGAGTATGAGACAAGGAAATCTCAAACTGCTACGTCTACGTTTTTTCTTTTGTCTCACGACGTAAGTGAGTGAGAATACATAATATTATAGCAGTTTACCGTCCGAAGTCGTAACCGGGTGCACGTTGGTTTCTATCAATTTATAGATTGTCATTCATGTTTCTTATTTTTTCGTTTACAAGTCTGCTTTTAATATAATAGTACGGCTTTTAATATTAGTTCGGCTTTTAATATTAGTACGGTTTTTAATATTAGTACAGCGGATTTTGGAGACGCAACTTACAATGCATTCTACAATGCCTTCCGCACTTGCACTGGGGATGGTGCATTAGATATTTCTGTGCAGCTGTATCATTGTGACCGTCTGTTTGTCCATTTTTTTTTCTTTTTACGTATTAAAGTTCTGTTTTGTATTTTTTCCCAAATACACAACAAAATGTATTCGTAAGCTTTTCGATTGTGGTTTTCGGAATATGGTTTCAGCTTGTGTGTTTCACTCATTTGATTGTTTGTTGGTCTCGTTGTCCCCTGTTATTTGTTAAGAATATTTTGTATGTTGTTCCTTGTTCGTCACAGTTTTGGGGGTGTGTACTGGCCACTGCTGTGGTCAATACAGGATGGTTATGTTGGAGATCATTTGTATATCCTAAAAGATATGGCTATGAAAAATAAAATTAAATAGAATAGGAACAAGGAGCATAATTTGACTCAGGTCTCATTTATTATTTGAAAGAACAACACTCGGTTTCTGATGTTTTAAATGATGCTATTGAATTTAAAGACATTTAACATTTGAAATACTTGGTGAGTGTCACTGCTGGTGGACCAAGAGTCCCCGAGGGCACATGTAGCCAAGTTCGATCAACTTTGGTTGATCGTCTGTCTTTTTAACGCATTTGAAATTTTCTGTTACAAAACTTCTTGAAATTTCGGAAACGTGGGTCCTGTAGCATCATATCCCACCCATTCTGCTACGTCTTTGGTACATTTTTGGACATAATATTTTTCATACTTTTTGACCATATTACATTGTTTAGACTAAGGATCACTGACGAGGGTTAAGTACCTGAAACGTGCATGTCTGGTCCATGCTGTAAATTTATCAGGTTTTAAATGATGCTATTGAATTTAAAGACGTTTAACATTTGAAATACTTGGTGAGTGTCACTGCTGGTGGACCAAGAGTCCCCGAGGGCACATGTAGCCAAGTTCGATCAACTTTGGTTGATCGTCTGTCTTTTTAACGCATTTGAAATTTTCTGTTACAAAACTTCTTGAAATTTCGGAAACGTGGGTCCTGTAGCATCATATCCCACCCATTCTGCTACGTCTTTGGTACATTTTTGGACATAATATTTTTCATACTTTTTGACCATATTACATTGTTTAGACTAAGGATCACTGACGAGGGTTAAGTACCTGAAACGTGCATGTCTGGTCCATGCTGTAAATTTATCAGGTTTTAAATGATGCTATTGAATTTAAAGACGTTTAACATTTGAAATACTTGGTGAGTGTCACTGCTGGTGGACCAAGAGTCCCCGAGGGCACATGTAGCCAAGTTCGATCAACTTTGGTTGATCGTCTGTCTTTTTAACGCATTTGAAATTTTCTGTTACAAAACTTCTTGAAATTTCGGAAACGTGGGTCCTGTAGCATCATATCCCACCCATTCTGCTACGTCTTTGGTACATTTTTGGACATAATATTTTTCATACTTTTTGACCATATTACATTGTTTAGACTAAGGATCACTGACGAGGGTCAAGTACCTGAAACGTGCATGTCTGGTCCATGCTGTAAATTTATCAGGTTTTAAATGATGCTATTGAATTTAAAGACGTTTAACATTTGAAATACTTGGTGAGTGTCACTGCTGGTGGACCAAGAGTCCCCGAGGGCACATGTAGCCAAGTTCGATCAACTTTGGTTGATCGTCTGTCTTTTTAACGCATTTGAAATTTTCTGTTACAAAACTTCTTGAAATTTCGGAAACGTGGGTCCTGTAGCATCATATCCCACCCATTCTGCTACGTCTTTGGTACATTTTTGGACATAATATTTTTCATACTTTTTGACCATATTACATTGTTTAGACTAAGGATCACTGACGAGGGTTAAGTACCTGAAACGTGCATGTCTGGTCCATGCTGTAAATTTATCAGGTTTTAAATGATGCTATTGAATTTAAAGACGTTTAACATTTGAAATACTTGGTGAGTGTCACTGCTGGTGGACCAAGAGTCCCCGAGGGCACATGTAGCCAAGTTCGATCAACTTTGGTTGATCGTCTGTCTTTTTAACGCATTTGAAATTTTCTGTTACAAAACTTCTTGAAATTTCGGAAACGTGGGTCCTGTAGCATCATATCCCACCCATTCTGCTACGTCTTTGGTACACTTTTTGGACATAATATTTTTCATACTTTTTGACCATATTACATTGTTTAGACTAAGGATCACTGACGAGGGTTAAGTACCTGAAACGTGCATGTCTGGTCCATGCTGTAAATTTATCAGGTTTTAAATGATGCTATTGAATTTAAAGACGTTTAACATTTGAAATACTTGGTGAGTGTCACTGCTGGTGGACCAAGAGTCCCCGAGGGCACATGTAGCCAAGTTCGATCAACTTTGGTTGATCGTCTGTCTTTTTAACGCATTTGAAATTTTCTGTTACAAAACTTCTTGAAATTTCGGAAACGTGGGTCCTGTAGCATCATATCCCACCCATTCTGCTACGTCTTTGGTACATTTTTGGACATAATATTTTTCATACTTTTTGACCATATTACATTGTTTAGACTAAGGATCACTGACGAGGGTTAAGTACCTGAAACGTGCATGTCTGGTCCATGCTGTAAATTTATCAGGTTTTAAATGATGCTATTGAATTTAAAGACGTTTAACATTTGAAATACTTGGTGAGTGTCACTGCTGGTGGACCAAGAGTCCCCGAGGGCACATGTAGCCAAGTTCGATCAACTTTGGTTGATCGTCTGTCTTTTTAACGCATTTGAAATTTTCTGTTACAAAACTTCTTGAAATTTCGGAAACGTGGGTCCTGTAGCATCATATCCCACCCATTCTGCTACGTCTTTGGTACATTTTTGGACATAATATTTTTCATACTTTTTGACCATATTACATTGTTTAGACTAAGGATCACTGACGAGGGTTAAGTACCTGAAACGTGCATGTCTGGTCCATGCTGTAAATTTATCAGGTTTTAAATGATGCTATTGAATTTAAAGACGTTTAACATTTGAAATACTTGGTGAGTGTCACTGCTGGTGGACCAAGAGTCCCCGAGGGCACATGTAGCCAAGTTCGATCAACTTTGGTTGATCGTCTGTCTTTTTAACGCATTTGAAATTTTCTGTTACAAAACTTCTTGAAATTTCGGAAACGTGGGTCCTGTAGCATCATATCCCACCCATTCTGCTACGTCTTTGGTACATTTTTGGACATAATATTTTTCATACTTTTTGACCATATTACATTGTTTAGACTAAGGATCACTGACGAGGGTTAAGTACCTGAAACGTGCATGTCTGGTCCATGCTGTAAATTTATCAGGTTTTAAATGATGCTATTGAATTTAAAGACGTTTAACATTTGAAATACTTGGTGAGTGTCACTGCTGGTGGACCAAGAGTCCCCGAGGGCACATGTAGCCAAGTTCGATCAACTTTGGTTGATCGTCTGTCTTTTTAACGCATTTGAAATTTTCTGTTACAAAACTTCTTGAAATTTCGGAAACGTGGGTCCTGTAGCATCATATCCCACCCATTCTGCTACGTCTTTGGTACATTTTTGGACATAATATTTTTCATACTTTTTGACCATATTACATTGTTTAGACTAAGGATCACTGACGAGGGTTAAGTACCTGAAACGTGCATGTCTGGTCCATGCTGTAAATTTATCAGGTTTTAAATGATGCTATTGAATTTAAAGACGTTTAACATTTGAAATACTTGGTGAGTGTCACTGCTGGTGGACCAAGAGTCCCCGAGGGCACATGTAGCCAAGTTCGATCAACTTTGGTTGATCGTCTGTCTTTTTAACGCATTTGAAATTTTCTGTTACAAAACTTCTTGAAATTTCGGAAACGTGGGTCCTGTAGCATCATATCCCACCCATTCTGCTACGTCTTTGGTACATTTTTGGACATAATATTTTTCATACTTTTTGACCATATTACATTGTTTAGACTAAGGATCACTGACGAGGGTTAAGTACCTGAAACGTGCATGTCTGGTCCATGCTGTAAATTTATCAGGTTTTAAATGATGCTATTGAATTTAAAGACGTTTAACATTTGAAATACTTGGTGAGTGTCACTGCTGGTGGACCAAGAGTCCCCGAGGGCACATGTAGCCAAGTTCGATCAACTTTGGTTGATCGTCTGTCTTTTTAACGCATTTGAAATTTTCTGTTACAAAACTTCTTGAAATTTCGGAAACGTGGGTCCTGTAGCATCATATCCCACCCATTCTGCTACGTCTTTGGTACATTTTTGGACATAATATTTTTCATACTTTTTGACCATATTACATTGTTTAGACTAAGGATCACTGACGAGGGTTAAGTACCTGAAACGTGCATGTCTGGTCCATGCTGTAAATTTATCAGGTTTTAAATGATGCTATTGAATTTAAAGACGTTTAACATTTGAAATACTTGGTGAGTGTCACTGCTGGTGGACCAAGAGTCCCCGAGGGCACATGTAGCCAAGTTCGATCAACTTTGGTTGATCGTCTGTCTTTTTAACGCATTTGAAATTTTCTGTTACAAAACTTCTTGAAATTTCGGAAACGTGGGTCCTGTAGCATCATATCCCACCCATTCTGCTACGTCTTTGGTACATTTTTGGACATAATATTTTTCATACTTTTTGACCATATTACATTGTTTAGACTAAGGATCACTGACGAGGGTTAAGTACCTGAAACGTGCATGTCTGGTCCATGCTGTAAATTTATCAGGTTTTAAATGATGCTATTGAATTTAAAGACGTTTAACATTTGAAATACTTGGTGAGTGTCACTGCTGGTGGACCAAGAGTCCCCGAGGGCACATGTAGCCAAGTTCGATCAACTTTGGTTGATCGTCTGTCTTTTTAACGCATTTGAAATTTTCTGTTACAAAACTTCTTGAAATTTCGGAAACGTGGGTCCTGTAGCATCATATCCCACCCATTCTGCTACGTCTTTGGTACATTTTTGGACATAATATTTTTCATACTTTTTGACCATATTACATTGTTTAGACTAAGGATCACTGACGAGGGTTAAGTACCTGAAACGTGCATGTATGGTCCATGCTGTAAATTTATCAGGTTTTAAATGATGCTATTGAATTTAAAGACCTTTAACATTAACTCAAATTGAAAAAAAATCTTCTAACCATCGATGTCAAACATGCAAATAAAAGACAGGAATAAATTACATTTATACGAACATGAACGACAATAAAGATCAGAATCTACTTTTCCCGTCTGATCTGAACATAACGGGATACATTTGACGGCCGTTTGATATCTCAATGTTTGGTCACAAGATATGTTTTCTGAGAGTTTGTCTTGAGATGGGATTAAGATATTTGTGACTTCAACTTGCCATATGTTAACCATGGGGTTTCCACTTTCTTTTTCTGGCCATTTCTATGTTTATTTAGTTGCAATTCTAAATATCCCTTATTCTTCCTTTGATCTAAATACTTTTTATAACAACAATTTACTTTGCTGAAATATGTATTTGCAAAGATATTTCGTGATGCTTTCTTCTTTTATAATATTGATAAAAAATCACTATGAAAATGTAAAAAGATATTTTGATAGAAACAACATAGATCGATAATGAGGGCAATTTTGACGTCAGGTCCTTAAATTTGATGGGACACCCTCGAGTGATTGGACGTAAATTCGATTCTACAATACACGGGAAGAGGTTTTACTAATGATTATGAGAAATGTTGAACGTCTTTAAATTCGATAGCATCATTTAAAACAAATTAAAACAAGTTATAACAAATATATAGGTACTGATCTATAAATTTTAAAATCAGTGAATGAAAGTCAAACGCAAAACCCGAAACCAGATTAAAAAAAACACATACTTATTTTGGAAAAAAAAATACAAACTGAACTTTCTCACGCGAAAAAAATTATACAAACAGACGGAGGCAATGACACAGCTCCACAGAAACACGAAGGACAACTTATTTGTAATATTTGTAAAAATGAAAGACAGAAGTTCAAGCTTTTTCAAATCTGATATATTGGATAAGGTCTCCTCTAAATAACTTTTGACAACTTCTTAAATCCTATCATTTCCATCATATATTTTTCTCCATAAAAACTAAAGGTTTCATTCATTGTTGTAGATTAACAAAAATTCTATTTTTTTAAGATTTAATAGTTTTATGTAAAAAGCATCAAATCTATTTATTGTATGTATTATCACCGCGGAAGATTCATATTTGGTTCAGTCTTAAAAGAATATACATGTAGTATCAAAACGTTAAACTGTAAGGTACACAGAATGTTTCCAATCTGAAACCAATGAGCTTCAAATTTAACATTGTCTATTTCCATGACGAAGGCGGTAACTGCAATTCGACTTCAAGCATCACATTTCAACCACTAGGCTGGTATCTCTGCTGGTGGACTGTAAGTCCCCGATGATATCGTTCGCCTAGTTGTACTTTGATTATGCACTACTTGAAATATATTTGTAATTTTCTGATACTAAATTAGATAAATTAGGAGTATCTCCCTCGTGACATTTATAACTCTGTTCTTAACTTGCTCATTGGCATACATTGTGGGTCGTGTTTAGAATGTGGCTCTTCACATATTCAATATTTGGATTTGCTCTCTTTCGGCCACGAACATCACTGATGGTATTTTGTTTGTTGAAATGTGCATATGGAACCGTAAATTATTTAAATAGTACATATGTTAAACGTCTTCAAATTAATTAGCATCATATAAAAGCAGATGAATTTACAGCATTGTTCAGACATGCACGTTTCGGGTATTATATTTTGCATCTTAGAAAGTAAATTATCTTATCAATTCTGAACGTCACTTTGTCAAGGAACAGAATTAATGTTTCTTCGATGTAAAACTTTTTTTCACATACAATTCCAGTCTCATACCGCGACAAATGAGCAAACCTCCTCCTTATTTTCAGATTATACGGAGAGAGAAATTCCAATAAGCTTTCATTTTGGCCCTGCTTACTTGGATACTATAACTTGCATCATATGTGTAGCATGATTCATGTAATATATGAATATACTTTAACTGTACAAATTAGCACGACAAGGCTCGGCAAGGCACGGCAAAGCGCCGCCTACAATGCATTCTGTACTTACACTAGACTCTTATTGTTCATTAAATTAAGTTGTCCTTCGTGTTTCTGTGGGGCTGTGTTGTTGTCTCTGTCTGTTCATTATGTCTCCCCCCCCCCAACGGGGAGGAGACATATTGGTTTTGCCTTCGTCGTCCGTCCGTCTGTCCGTCTGTCACACATCGTGTCCGGGCTAAATCTCCTGAACCGTTTGCCCGATCACTTTCATATTTTAGTATGTTGTTGCTTATGACCCGAAGGTTTCACATCACCTTGACCCAAGGTCATGTGACCAAGGTCAAGGTCACTTAGTGCATTTTTAATGAAATTATGCATACATTCCGGTCCGGGCTATATCTCTTGAACCGTTTGCCGGATCACTTTCATATTTTAGTATGTTGTTGCTTATGACCCGTAGGTTTCACATCACCTTGACCCAAGGTCATGTGACCAAGGTCAAGGTCACTTAGTGCATTTTTAATGAAATTATGCATACATTCCTGTCTGGGCTTTATCTCTTGAACCGTTTGCCGGATCACTTTCATATTTTAGTATGTTGTTGCTTATGACCCGTAGGTTTCACATCACCTTGACCTAAGGTCATGTGACCAAGGTCAAGGTCACTTAGTGCATTTTTAATGAAACTGTACATACATTCCTGTCCGGGCTATATCTCTTGAACCGTTTGCCGGATCACATTCATATTTTAGTTTGTTGTTGCTTATGACCCGTAGGTTTCACATCACCTTGACCCAAGGTCATGTGACCAAGGTCAAGGTCACTTAGTGCATTTTAAATGAAACTGCACATACATTCCAGTCTGTGCTATATCCCTTGAACCGTTTGCCGGATAACTTTCATATTTTAGTATGTTGTTGCTTATCACGTAAAGGTTTCACATCACCATGACCCAAGGTCATGTTACTAAGGTCAAGGTCACTTAGTGCATTTTTTAATGAAATTATGCATACATTCCTGTACGAGCTATATCTCTTGAACCATTTGCTGGATCACTTTCATATCTAAGTATGTTGTTGCTTATGACCCGTAGGTTTCACATCACCTTGACCCAAGATAATGTGACCAAGGTCAAGGTCACTTAGTGCATTTTTAATGATATTGTGCATACATTCTTGTCCGGGCTATATCTCTTGAACCGTTTGCCGGATCACTTTCATATTTTAGTATGTTTTTGCTTATGACCCGAAGGCTTCACATCACCTTGACCCAAGGCCAAGGTCACTTACTACATTTTTAATGAAATTATAGATACATTCTTGTTTAGGCTTTATCCCTTGGACCGCATACTGGATTGCTTTCAAGTTTAAGAATGTATTTAGTCATGACCAAAAGGTTTCACCTGGACCCATGGTCATTTGATCAAGGTCAAAGCTACAAAGTACATTTTAATGAAATTGTACATGCTATCCCATTGGAGCTGTATCTCTTTTAACTATTTATCAGATCACCGTCATATTTTAGTATGTTGTTGCTTATCATGTCAAGGTTTCACATCATGTTGACTCAAGGTCATGTGACCAAAGTCAAGGTCAATTAGTATATTTTAAATGAAATTGTATTTGTTACATGTTTTATGTCCAGGCTTAATCTTTTGAACCGTGATCGGATCACGTCATATTTTAGTATGATGGTGCTGATGACCCAAAGGTTTCACACCTCCTTGATCCAAGGTCATATGACTAAGGTCAAGTATTACATTTTTTAATGAAATTGTAAATGCTATTGAGTCTGGGCTATCTCTGTGGAATCGTATACTGGATCACTCTTATACTATAGTATGCTGTTGCTCAGGACTGGAGGGTGTCTTATCATCTTGACCCAAGGTCATGTGCCCAAGGTCAAGATCATTTAGTTCTTTTTAATGAAATTGTACGTACTAATATTGTCTGGGCTATATCTCCTGAACCCTTCTTACAATTGTTTTCATATTTTAGTATGTTGTTTCTAAGGACTAAATGTTTCTTATCACATTGTCCCAAGGTCACATGGTTAAGGTAGCTTCTTACTTTGGTAATAAAATTGTATATGCTAAGCATGTCCAGGCTGAAATTGTCTATGCTAATAATGTTTAGGCTTTATATTTTGAACCGTGTATCCAATCACTAATTCAGTTTTTTGTTGCTCATGATCCATACAATGTTAAACGTCTTCAAATTCAATAGCATCATTTAAAAGCAGATAAGTTTGCAGCATGGACCAGACATGCATGTTTCGGGTACTTAACCCTCGTCAGTGAGTGTAGGTTTCAGATCACCTATATCCAAGGTCATGTGACCAAAGTCAATTTCTTTAAATATGCTTATAATGAAATTGTATATGCCAATCACGTTTGGGCTTTACCTCAAACAATGTAATGAATCACTTTCATGTTTTAGTATGATGTTGCCCATGACTCAAAGGACATCATTTTGCATTTTGGCCTAAGGTCAAAGTAACTTAGAGGGAGGGGGGAGACATCTGTTTTTTTATGAAAAACATTTTGTTTAATTCTATCTTTACTTCTCGTGAGTATATGTTTTCAAGAATTTTAAAGCATTTTGGGTGATTTTTGGAATGTGATCAAATTCCATTGAAACACGAAAACAAAGGAGACCTATGACTTAACGGGCTGGTTGTATTAAAAAGCGGATTTCATTGTAGATTGTAGCATCGAAACCAGCAACCAAAATTAGATTGTGCCATCGAAACAAGCAACCAAAATTAGATTGTGCCATCGAAATAAGCAACCAAAATTAACAATCAGATAAGTAAGCAACTAAATAAGCTATCATATTTACAGATGAAACAAAGTAACCACGCCATATGTGTAAATACAGTAGACAGGGAACATTCAAGAAAGGGAAGATACGCAATATTGGGTCTAGAATCATTTATACAGAAAATGTAAAAAAAAATGTTTCTATTAATGTGTCTAGTACAATAAAATTGGTACTATAGAACATATATTTCAATATTGACAATTAAAGGAGTTTCTCCTTCTTCATTAGTTGTGTTTAAAGTCAAATCTTGTAGAAAACTGAAAATGAGAGTTTTCAGTTGTCGACAAATAAATGGCAACAAACAGATTGGATCATTGACTGAACGGGGAACCAATCTACCACGAACGAAACTCAAAACTTACCAGGAACTAAAAGGTATCGACGGATTCACGGTTTTGGTAACAAATTTGCTAATCCTAATTTTCTGTCAAATGTCAACTCTGAAAAAGTTTCACAGATTGTTTTAATGAAAGTTACAAAGTTTTGTCAATGATGGTACACGTTTTCAAATTCAAAGCATCATATAAGAACAGATAAGCATTATGGACCAGACACCGGGTACTTAACCCTCGACAGTGATCTTCAATCGGAACAATCAAAGACTGTTTAAGATATGTCCAAAAAATAAAGATTGATGAAATGTTAAACGTCTTCAAATTGAATAGCATCATCTAAGAACAGATAAATTGGCAGCATGGACCAGACATGCACGTTTCGGGTACTTAACCCTCGTTAGTGATCCTCAATTCTAAACAATGTAATATGCCAAAAAAGTATGAAAGTTACTATGTCGAAAAAGCGTACCGAAAGACGTAGCAGGATGGGTGGGATATGATGCTGCAGGACCCACTTTTTAGAAATTTCAAGAAATTTTGATAACAGAAATTTTAGAATGCGTTGAAGAAACGATAAAGCGAAATTGATCGAACTTGGCTACATGTGCCCTCGGGGACTCCTGGTCCACCAGCAGTGACACTCACCAAGTGGTATAAATGTTAAACGTCTTCAAATTGAAAATCTGTTAAATTGAATAAATGAATAAACTGAAATTGAATAAATGTTAAACGTCTTCAAATTGAAAATCTATCGCAATACTTTCATCTTGGACGCAATCCTAAGAAATATCATAATAAGAGGTTTAAAAGTTACATGGTACACAGAAGGTTTTAATTTCCGAAGCCAATTAGCTTCATATAGAATGTTTTTTTATGTATCTGAATAAACATTGTCTATCCCTAGGTCGACGTTAAGACGATAGCTGCGAATACCCATTGATCTTGATCGTCAAATTTTTGAATGAGTGTCATCAATTGTCTTCGCATCCCAGAGAAACACCAGTCATTGATAATTGAATCGCTGTTCCTTCAGTTTAAAACGTTCTTTATCACAGAAATCACTAGTTCAAATACGCTCATAAATCGTTTTACAAATATATCTCAGACATATCATTCTTTCTTTATACAAACGGTTACATCATCGAAATGAATTCATCCCTACATTACATTAGTTAATCTTTTTTAAAAGACGTTTCAGAAAAATAAGAGGTTTCCCTGTTGTAAATAATTCTATAGAAAACGAAACGCTTTGTTTACGCAATTAGATTGTCAAAACTTGTGATTTATGTACATCTTTAGTGGGAAATAGGCAGAAAGTATTGCTCATTTGTTAAAAATTGCACCTTTTACTCTGGGTGCCTTGAAAATGATGTAGATTTCTTGATATTAACACCAGCAGCTAACAGAAGTGTGTTCTCGTGCTTTCTATTATCCAAGAATAGAACGTAACGTCAACGTACCTAATCATGTAATGGTAACCAGGTGTGATGGTGTACCTCTTTGTTCTTCAAATCCAATTTCTAATACATTCATTCATTTATTCATTCCTTCATTCCTTCACTCACAATGATTTGTCTGTGATAGACTTGTAAAACAGGTAAGAAACACACTTGAAATGTTACAACTTGTGATCTCATTCATTTCATTTCAAAATTTTACATTTTTTTTCAAATCTTAATCTTAATTTATATCAGAATAGCTATCATGAGATTTACTATTTCAATTTTAGTGCATGTGCCTTGGGCGATGCTCAGAGAAAAGAGGAAACCTAAAGTATAAATATGTTTATAGGGCAATATTCCGAAATGAATTTTAAAAATGATTTGAAGGAGGACCTCCATCCTGCAACCACTTTCCCCGTAAAAAAAACCGCCATCTTATATGATAGAAATGGTGAAAAACATTCCTGCCATCGTGTTCCTTTCCTCCCTTCCTAATTAAAGTACTTTAGCTGGTACTATGGCATAAATTTTAGGCCATGTTTAGAAATTCGCTCTTCGTATTTCGACCTCGAGCATACCACTGATAGGGAATCACTTTTTGAAATGCGCAAATGGTGCACTGAAATTGTATCTCAAAATTGATACATTTGTGTAATTACAAACAACATGTTGGTATCTTTGTTGACCGACTGTTAGTCCCCGAGGATATAGTTTGCCTAGTTTTACTGTGTTTCGTTCTTGATTTACTAATATTTTGTAAATTCTTTGTTCACAGATTTGATAAATCGTTCTTAAACAAAAGGGTATCTCCCTGAAGGTATAACCCTTTCCTTACCTGGTTTTTTCTTTGCTTTTTTGTTTGCATAAACTTTAGATAAATTTCGCTCTTCATATGTTTATAATTTGGATTCCCTCTATTTCGGCCTTGAACATCAATTATGACATATTTATATTTGTTAAATATATAAAAATAGAATACATTTCAATACTGATCATTTTACAGTAGTGCATAGTTAACATGATTTTTGACATTACAACTACCAAGCCGTGTACGACATTGTTCAAGGTCAACACACACAAATAAGAAAATAAATAGATAAAAATAAAAACAATAACAATCAGGAAAATATCTCCAACGTGGCGATTAACACAGCGGATTGCTCATGTTTTATTTCAACTTACAAATTGACATCAAACAGCCACACTGACCACAGGAACCAGAGAGAACGAGAACACTCGCGCCAATTGTACCGACAAAAACAAAGACAATTTTGAAACACGAATGATAACAGAAATATTTAAATTAAAAGATCCGATCTGTAAATATTTTAGTTCGAATACTCATATGAAAAGTTTCTTGTTTATGCAACAACCGTTGTTTGTCTTGGGAGACAATATTGTGTCCAGATAAGAGGTGGGTTGTGTCCGCAAAATCCGGGTTATGACACCATCAGCAATATAAATTGAGCAGATGGTTATCAAAGTCCGCTTTACATTTAGGTACAATGCGGTATCACTCCTTTTATGCTTCGGTGCATATCTTTAGCTTGTTTCTTCTGTTCTTAAACAATGCTATTGAATTTGAATACGTTTAACATTTTTACCACTTGGTGAGTGTCACTGCTGGTAGACCATGTAGCCGAGTTTGATCAACTTCGGTTGATCGTTTCTTCAACGCATTCGAAAATTTCTGTTATCTAAAATTCTTGCAATTCCTGTAGTATCATATCCTACTCATTCTGCTACGTCTTTTGGTACATTTTTGGACATAATAACTTTCACTCTTTGGCCATATTACATTCTTTAGACTGAGGATCACTGACGAGGATTAAGTACCCGAAACGTGCATGTCTGGTTCATACTGCAAATTTATCTATTCTTAAATGATGCTATTGAATTTGAAGACGTTTAGCTTCGTTTAGTGGTCCAGTTTAGCTTAATTGGCTGTTTGATGTAAATTATAAATGATTGTTTTGCGTGGTCTTCTTTGTTCTTTGTTTTGTTCTTTGTTTTTCTTTTTGTCTTACGCGTTCTTTTGTGGTCACTGCAACATCGTCCTGTAGGAGATATTTATGATTCTAGATTAAGAATACTGGAGGGTTAATGAGGTTGGTAGTTCTCAGAAAATGTTTGTCATAAGTTATCGACGTAAATTGGTTTCAAATCTAATAAGGAGGACTTCCCATTTGAAATAAAAAAAAATCACAAATCTTGAAGTATTTAAAGAATGAATAGCTGAAACACACGAAGCTTATTCGAACAAAATCATTTTGACATGATATGTCTAGATAATTATACATATATCATAAAAGAATTATTCATTTTTTTTAATAACGGAATTTATTAGTCAATATGGTGGTTACTTGTTGAAGTCTTCCTTTTCAATTCATTGTAAAATTTTTAAAGGTCCATTAGATGATGACATCTTCTTCACTAAATTAGACAGGAGCTGTTAAAATAAGGCGTAAAATCTGCCCTGAGAAGTAGAAATTTCAAGATGCAAAATTTGATTTTTTTCGGTAGAACTGGGAGAAATCTAAGGATACACGTCCGGTTTCCGATTCACTTTTTTTTCTTTGAAATTTCTGCCACCCACACTTTTTACGTGACTTTTAATCTTTTTACCGGTTACGTTTTCCCAATGTCTGAGACAAAAAAAAGTTCTTTAAGATTGAAATCACGCAAAAATTAGAAAGTAAATCAAAGAAATAGTTAAAGAGACATAAAACCCCGATTTACGTAATTTTCTTGTAAACTTTTGCTTTGTAATGCGAGAATTGTGTAGGTCATGGTGTTGCATCCTGATTCCCTGTACGACCCGTTCTGTACATGCACAAATAAGCTTGTCTATGTCAGGCCATGGTAAGAAAAATGTTAGTTTTATGTCCCTCTGTAAGTAACTTTTATGGAGGGTATAATAATTATAGCTCATTGACAACAAATATAAAGATAAAACAAAGAGGTTTTTTTCATGATATCTTTCAACAAATTAAATCAACTTGTGGTGCATAAGGTAGAATTTTCTTCGGAAACGTGAAGGTTTGACATTGCTTTTCTAAATAAGTGAATAGATAATAAATAAATAAGTACACAAATAAATGAATGAATGAATAAATGAATGAATGAATAAATAAATAAATAAATAGATAAATAAATAAATAAATAAATAAATAAATAAATAAATAAATAAATAAATAAATAAATAAATAAATAAAGGATAAAAAGATTCAACACATTTTAAATCGATGCTTCTCAGATTATGGTCAATGATAAATTACATATTCATTAGATCGTGTTATGATATTTACTTTCTTGGTCTTTATTTAGGTCAACGGTACAAGTGCACAAGCTGACAACGACTAATTTCACTATTGATGCATGGTCATAGCAAAGCTTCTTTTCGAAAACGCAACCGTGGTAAATTAAGATATGTAAAACACTTATATTTTATTACCGTGGCCTAACTTTATATGTACCACATGTATAAAATAAACGGATTCTCGAATCCTGTATCTTTTTTGGACAATAGAATTAAGCTGGTATGTCTATACGATATTTGCTCAATTTACAATGATACCAGACCTTTTTATTAAAGGAAATCAAACAGATATTGATTCGGTACTAAATCAGCGAATCTTCCTTTTTCTCTACCTTCCCATTCGGATGGACGTGACGTAGAAAAACTGCACTGTAAGCAATTTTTATGACATGAACTTGCACAGGTCAGGAGAGCAGCATCATGTCTTTGTTAGATTATTTTCATTTATTTGATATCAATTTCTATACCAATTCTATTCGTCTTATTGTTTTGTTTGCAATGTCAAAATGCAGGATGAGGTCTAGAACCGCACCTGTTGATATGCCTCTCTAACCTGGTAAAGTGAGATGTATGTACATGTAACCCGAATAGGAAACCTTGACATACACGGTCCATGCTGCAAACTTATCTGTTCTCATCAAATCGGTTACCATGGCAGGAAGCCTAACAGATCAAAACTTTGTAGTATGTCGTGCAATCCACTAACGGTCATCAGAATGCCTCAAATTGTGACTAACATGACGATTTGGATTTCAGTATTATACAAACTTTCCCTTTCTGAATAGCAGTATTCCATCATTGTTTAACTATGGTGAATTAATATCTCAATTATGTTGTGCCAGAGCAATCTGAAACTACATGGATTTGTTCTAAAAGTAACGCATCTTTGACAAGGGTTTCACAAATGATCGTAAAATCTCTGGGGAGTTCAGTGGTCGATTAAGAGGAACATATCATGCAAAGTGGATCTACAATGTTGAAAGATGTTTTGGTTTGAAGCATTGGGATAGTTCATGATAAGTTTGGCAACATATGTTGTAATGAGGTGGTGAAAGTTGCATCGAAGCAGAAGATGCTCATTATTCCCATGCACGCATGGTCATTATAAGTTTTCGAATCTAAGATTTTTAACATAAAATGTGTCTACATACTTATGTCAGTCAGACTCCTCTGGTGATAACATATATGAGCTCGCTATAGCCGGAAGAGCACGCACTGTATAAGTATGCCCCCCCCCCCCCCCTTTATATTTTTCTACATATTCATCTGTGTTCCTTGGGCTCCTGTGTTTTGCTGTCTTGTTTGTGTGGTCATCTAACAGTGTGGAGGTTGTTTTACGCAACATTTATGCGTTCTTCGAGACCTTTTGGTAACCGGACAAGTGGGATGTTTGTGCGCACGTAATCCGGACAATGACACGATTTGCTACTTGCGTAGTAAATGGCCGTCCTAAGTCGGTACCGGTTACCCATTGGTCTTGTTGGTTTATGTGTAGCATTTTGTGTTTTATGTTTCTATGTCGTATGTCTCTTTTTCGTCTCTTGTTGTGCTCGTCTGTGTGTTCTTGCATCGGATGTTTTGGTGTTGGTACTGCAACATGGTCTGACTGGAGATCCCCTCCTTCAATATGATCCTACAGAGTCGTATTTGGGTGTTTGTTTTCGTGTATTTATACATTGGATATAAAGTGTGTTTTTCTACTAGTATCATTATAGCTGACAAGTAGAGGTTTGGAGAACATTTCAGTGTTGTTTTAAGCTAAGCTATCGTGGTGTTATGTCGGAGATTTCTTCCATTCTATATCTTGAACATTGTATTCAGTTTCAGGTGGACTTGGAGCACTTCACCTGAGGAGAGGAGAAATATGTGAAGATGCGTCTGCTATCTGTTTAGACTACACACCTGTATCAATTACACACAGCGTTCAACATGGACTATATCATTTCTACAGCTTATAAAGTATGGTAAAAAGAGAGGCCAAACATGTGCGAACAATGTTCTGGATTTGGTTCCAATAACTTCCTGTCTGGGAATTAGTTTCTTTTTGTGATCATCGTAAAGTAAAGAGAATTTTTGGACAAAAATTGGGTCAGATTCAAGTTTATCATGTAAAAATTTAAGTCTATATCAAATGATTCGTCTGAACTTAAGCAGCAGAAGGCCTTTTTTAAACGTCGTTCTTTTTAAATGTTTTAAATTTGCATGATTTCATAAGAATGCAACAAAACTTGAAAGGACCAATTTCTCAAAAATTTTAAATAAGATAAGATAATTTTATCTTTTCAGACACACAAGACGATGTTATTGATAGTCAAATAAATATAAATAAATGAAAACGGGGTGTGGTGTTGAATGTTTTTCTAAGAAACCATTTAAACGATATATCAATTTTCTTTTCAGGATGCTTTGAAATGAAATTAAAATCAACAGCGAAACCACATGGATGTGTACAACTAGTTCTCAAAATCATATAGAGATTCTAAGTGTCGCCAT
The DNA here is from genome assembly GCA_028142955.1 of Pinctada fucata. Lineage (NCBI taxonomy): Eukaryota > Metazoa > Mollusca > Bivalvia > Pterioida > Pteriidae > Pinctada > Pinctada fucata. Next base: position 7,905,716 of record AP027103.1, read on the forward strand.
TAGTCGGGGGTACCGACGAACTGAAATGGTTCTGTTCAGTGAATATTATCGGGATCTGTTCAAATTATCATGTTCTAACGTGAATAGATTTTTCATGCTTGAACAGCCGGTTACTTTTTGATAATTCTGATAATGAGATATACACGTATATTAATTAGGATGCAAAATTTGAAAACAAATATGTTTTTTCTCTACATAAAATATTCTCGCAGCAATTTTGTTTTTAAGATTTTGTATATGATCATACAATATATATATAATAATAGATAATATTTCCTTTTCTAACTTAAGAGTTACACGAAACGCAAAGGTACCATCACTTACATTCCCCTATTTCAATTCATATACCGCTTTTATAATAATTTCTTTATGAAATTATTATTATTATTTGTTTCTGCAACAATAAATGAAAATGTATGATGCTAGTTTGTTAACATTACATAAACAATTCGGGTTTTAAAAAATCGAAATAAAACACAAAATTTACAAAGCAACCCAAAATACAACCAAGTGATAAAAGACACTTTTTTTAGATATTAGACGTACGTTTTGTATATTAATACATTTAATCTATTTCTTAATTTTGTCTTAATATTAAAAACTTTATTTCCGACGAAAGACGAAAAATCATTGTCGCTTTTGCAATAAAATGTTTATCATTTTATGAATGATATCCGTGTGTTTTTATTGAATTCTTCAATTTCGAGGACCATCATAACGCATGTACGTGGATAAGCAGAACCGTTAGCGTACATTCTGGATTTCGTTATAGGATTTACTTTTGAGAAGTAAAGCGAAAGAGAATGAAACTGAGCTGTTTCTTTACTCATTCAGAAGCTTAAAAAATTATTTCTTTAGGAAGATATTCAAAAGAAAATTGCAATTTTTAAATAATCAAGGAATTCGTTGTATACAAGCGTCTATCTATACGCTGACAATGTAAATCGGATCATAAATCAAAGTATTCCAACTAAGACGCACTTCAATTTCTTTTCATAGAAGCTCTTCATAAACGATTCTTTGTACTTCTCAAGCGAAATACATTTTTTCATTATTTAATAGCATTAGCTGAGTAACCTCTCAAGTGATGCGCACAATTGTTCATCAAAAATAGCGCAATTTCTGACACGCTATTTGTCGGTGTTAACTTTAATCGTGTCAGAAATGCTTTTTATTTTTCATTTTTGATTATATATTTGATAATCTGCGATAATTGATAATTGAAAATTAAAACTAGAGTTGTTGATAAAGACTTCAACAATGCATTTTCTGTTTTTCAGGAACGAACATGCAATTTTCCTTGTTACGGTATGTGAACAAAGTATTTTGTTCCATAACTATTGTCACGGTCAAGTTGAATCCAGATATATTTTGGGTGTCTTTTTTCTTGTTCATTGCTATTAAAATACGAAGTTAGAAGGGCTTGAAGCTTGCAGTCATATTTTGCTGAACATGCATCGATCACTTTGCATCAGAAGTTATAAAAGACATAGTAATGGTAAACGTCCCGCGACTTAAACAGGTGATAGCTTTAAAAAGAACACTCATGTCACGGTGTCTTAAATTATACAAGAGTACCGTTCTCGTGACGCATTCATGTCTGGCAGATATGTTTATTTCAAATGTAGCATGCGATTTTTATTCTTGTTTTTCACCTATAAAATAGTTGTATGTCTGTGAGCACCGCCGACCCGCCCAGAGTACCTGCATTTTTTACTGTAGGGAGAAGAGTGGTTACATGCCGAATTGATTATGCCAAATCTTACTGTCTAGTCTAGAGGAAAGATGTGTGCATGTACTGTTAATTCATTAAACCAGCGGAGTGTTAATGTACACCCGCCATTCCTTGTTATATACAAATGCTTCTAATTCTTAGCAGACTTCTACAATTGAAATGTAAACACGTTACCTGTTCCGTGCTAGGAACAAGTAAAATGCACATTTCACATTCTTGCGATTTGACATATATCCATATGTAAGATAAGAATTGAAAGCTTTAATAAAATTTTGAGAGTAAAAGCTATATCAGTGTCGAATATATAGAAGCTTCTAGTCACGTAGACGAGATCGTAAATAAGACAGTGCTGAAAATTGGTTGATATCTTCTTTTCGGCAAGTTCAAAGATTAAAAATTCTGAGAATTTGCAAACGCTTGCATATGATTAAAAAGATAAAAACGAACAACTGCTTAAGAATTTTTGTTGTGGAATCATTTGAATTTATTTCACCTAGAGATGAAAAATAATATAGTTAATTTAAAAACTGTCGTCTCCTGTTATTCTGTGTGATTTTTATATGATTCATATTTTATGTAACAAATATACGATGAAATAAAATAATTAATTCCATGACATTCCATAGAACAAATCAATCAGTGCATTGAATAGTCAGAGAGAAATGTTCAACCTGAATGCTTATTGTTTTATCTTGATTTTGAACAATGCCTTTAACTCTCTCTCAATGCATATAGCATCATATATATCCCACCCATCCTGCTACATTTTTCGGTACATTTCTGGATATAATATTTTACACTCTCTTTGGCCATATTTCATTGTTTAGATTGAGGATCACCGACGAGGGTTAAGTACCCGAAACGTGCATGTCTGGTCCATGCTGCAAATGTATCTGCTCTTAAATGATGCTATTAAATTTGAAGACGTCTAACATATTTACATTTAAACTCTAAAAATTCAATACAAGGACGAGAATTTAATGAATCTTTTCAAATATCAAAGCAAAATAAAAAGGAACAGATTTCCACACTCACTTATCACACAGACACTGGAAACAAAGGGTTCATTGGGCACCAAAACGCTATAAAAGACAGGTATCACGTTTTGTGGAAAGGGGGGGGGGGTGTCTGCTTTTGTCATAATAACTTATTTTCGAAAATTAAAAGTAAGATTACCTTGTGTTTTTACGGAATTCATTGCATGGGTTGTGTCGATAAAGTTAAAGAATTTTTGAGTCTTTAAAGCGTTTGTAATACTGCATTTAAAAGATAAGTCGTACCCATGAGAAAATTATAATCTAAATCAGATGTACATAAAGTGTATGGACCTGATCCATGTATTCTATGCAACATTTTTTTTTTCTAACTTTTGATGATGTAAATCATAACGCGCATTTTGCCGGCTGGAGGATACAAATATAGAAACGTTTATGCCCTCTGAAATAATTCATAAACTCTCAAGACAGATTTAACGAGGAAAGAAACCATCCCAAGACGTTACAAAATAAACCAGCTTTATTGTCATGTACAGTCGTTAGAGATGGATGAAAAAATAAAGTTAAAAGTCAATAAGAAACAATTATGGTCATCAATACACTCTATTATGCAAATTAGCCTGACGTTTAACAAGTGAATATAGTTTTTCATACCAGTTTTATTTGTGTTTCACAGCACATATTTATAGGTTTGTCTGACACAAATTGCTGTTGTTTTTGCCTGCCTCCCCTGATATATAAGTGCGGTGTTTAAAACGCCAGACAAAAAACATCAATTTTATTTTTCTTGAAAGAATTTTTGGCCACAAAGAATATTTTTCCTATTTAGAAAAATGATTCCCGGCGGTATTATATATAGATTGTAATGCAATAAATATACAGCATCTTTTTTATTACGTCTAGATGCACAATTATTCACTTTTTTCAAATACAGAGGAGCTAGATCGGCAAGTATAAGACAAGAGACCAGCAAGTATAAGACAATCCCTTTGCTCTGTAAGCAAACATCATGGAAAACATATGGAAATTACTTTCTGGTCACCGTGATATATTTCTTTTGTAGATAATTTAAACCCAATAAAAATGTAAAACGCGGATTTAACCTTCACTTAATTTTTTTCATATTCTTTTGCTTTATTAGATCATCCAAGATCCTCAGTCTTTCTTCCCTTCACTTTAAATATTGTCATATGTGTTTAAATAGTGTTTTGATTTTGTCTTTTTCTCGGGTGACCCGTCATGAAGTTTATGTGGAGATACCTTCATCAAATAATTTACCACTAGGTTAATACCCGCCCGACCAAATTAATTGCAACAAAGGTACCAGTTAATTGAATGGACGTCCAAATCACAGATGCCGTCTAGAAGTCTGAAAACAATCCACGGAAGACGGTAGACCCTATGAGCGAGGTTGTACCTTTGTAAATTAAGGGTCAAAGAATTGCTTAGAAACAGATATTAGAAAATAGATTTAAAGACATCATGATCAAACAAATATCACAAAATACATACAACCTTAATACGTGAAAACATTATTTCAGTAAAAATGAAAAATAGTTATATACAGAAAAGACCGAAATCAAAGATTCTGTCTGAGAATAAAATGTTACTCTTATCAAAATGAGCACTTTTATTATACTTTTTTTCAAAGAATCCCATGTTATCTAATCATACAACGCTTCATTCCTCTTCATAGAAATTGATTTTAATCAACATGGTCAGACAGATAATATCAATATTAAAAGCGAAAATAGAGATGAAATATTATTTCACAAGATTTTAAGATACTAATGAACAATTGCATAAAAACCAAAATACTTCCATTTCAATGATAATTTAAGCAGAACTGATACAATGTTCAAAGACAAAATAATTCCTCTTTTTTTCCACAAATCTTCTCAAATTAGTTTTTCAATATTATTTTAGAAGTCGTCATTAATTCATGTTTAAAATTTTAATTTTAATACGTCATAGGGCAATACTGTCTGATTCTTTATTGTTTCTGATCAAAAATTCTTATCTTATTGTGAATAACTATATCATCAAATTTCTAGGCGTGATTATTTCGATCGATATTGAAAAAAAAAAAAATATTTCTACAACTTTTACCAGCCGTACGAAAAATAAAACTTCGATAGATATAGCATTGTCGTATTATATGACTTATTCTAATGATTTGGAGGTGAAGTCATAAATGCGCAGATAATAGAAAACAGGATAATTGGGCCCTCCCTTACACATGTGTTTCTTCTTTAATGCATGCTAATTAAGACAGTACTTTTTTTCTGGTAAAACATAGAGATGTCGCAAAATGATGTAGCATAATTGAACTTTGTATACTTTCTGTAAAAATTAAAAAAAAATATATCAGGTAACCAGAGTTTTTCCAGCAATAGAATACAAAATAATTCGGAATGATAATGCAGAAAATCGTTCTGTACAAGAATGATGCCACTACAATATGATTCAGACGTATTACGTACTAGTGCTTATAGTCTTTCGTGTAAATGGAAAACCGAAAGATAGAAAATTTGCATCCGATTTCTTTCCGACAAACTGGACAAGAACAAAGTATTTCTGACTTACCAAAATGATAGCATTCAAATTCCTTTTCCACTATGAAGCATTTTCCAGACAGCAAAACGCAAAAATATGGGAAATGCATAACCTTTCATCTGTGTCCAAGTACACATAAGTTGTCAAATTTCCAAACAATTTATCAGATACTTGGAATGAACAACAGACCCTCTAGAATATATAAACTTCATCCAAATGGATAGCTGGCACATTTTTCTATCGATGAACGATATAATTCGATGCCACCGAAAAGCAAAGAAAAGGAGCATCAGTACTCGGATACAATAAATAATTGCAAATTTTGGGAAATTAGAACATTTGAAATGGAGTACTAACTGTCATATTTCGACAAGACCATAAGAGGAAGCTTATATTGGAATGCAAGAAAAATCTGTTGACAATATAACGGGATTTCTTACCACAAAGCTAAGGTGGTCATATTCGGATCCAAGACAAATCAGTTGCCTGTGACTGCAAGTGCACAGAACACATAGTGCAAGGCCCAATTGACACTTATGATAAAATCTTACCGGTGGATATGCGTCGTAAGGGAGGCACCTGTCCGGGGGTCTGACAAACCCAGTCTGGGGGTCCCGAATGCACATCATAACCACACGTCAACGGAACCAATCCGTAAGCGTTGGCTGTACTACCAGGTCTAAGGCATTGCGTCCCGCAAACTCAGGAAAAAAGAACGAAGTTTGATTCCATATTGATAGTAAATAACTTCAAAAGTAAACGAGATATTTAGGACTGGCTTTATCAAACATCTTGGCAAATTTCTTACACTTCTACAGTACAAGTAGACTATTACTTTCTCCACAGATGTAGAAATTATCTACTGGATAAATGCTGCTTACCAAAAGGATTTCGCGGTTCACCTATCTAGCCTATAGTCAAAACGTTTGATGTTTTCCAATACATGATTCATCGTAATTACGGAGTATCCTCCGAACGAAAATCTTGAAAAAAGTGAGCTCAGTAATTCCAATGAAATTATTCCTTACACCAAGGCCTTTCTATCTACACCTCCGCTTCAAGCTCTAGGATATTATTTGAGTGTTTTATCGTAGAAGTGAATGTATCCTAAGCAGTGGTTGAGGGGTTACGACCCAAAATTATACATGGACCAGGTAAATGGCTGCTTGCCCGCTCACTTCGTATTGCATCTGTTGGCATCGACTTTGACTCGACACAGACTGATATTGGTGTTTTCCCGCGCGCCACATGGGTCAATAGCACGCGCAGACGAACAGGATATCATGATGACGTCTGCACGGTGATTTGACGATCTGAGTGACGGACCTACGAAGTCACCACCCTCTTTGCATACGTAAGGAAATTTATCCTTTATCGTAGCATTTTTGCCTTTTAATGTTCACCACAGAAGTATACGAATGTCATGTGATATAAACTGCTGGGGAGGTTATCAACTTCCAAAATAATTATCAATAAAATGTGATAATTTGTGCAGATTTAATGTTCAAAGATGCTGGATCATGCTCAACACTTGTCGTTAATTATTCTACATTTGTTTTTTAATCCAATAATCAGGTATCTCTCTAGTTTATATTAATTAAAATTACAGGATACGAGTCAGACACAGACGAATAAAATTCTGAAATTGTTTTATTCAATTCTTATTGACATATTTCAATTGGAAACTAACGCAAAAGGACAGACGATCATGAAAACATGACTTGGTGGGTTATATAATTTGCGAACGAAATTATCTTGTTTGTGAAATGATGTCTGTGTATGTGTGGGATCTCTCTTTTTTTAATCTTTCATAATAAATTTCACTGTGAAGTTTATCTACGAATGGTCATTGCCATTTTTGACAAGGTTTAGCTTTGTTTAAACGCTGATTTTTTTTTCTTCTCTTTAAGAACATATTGTGGAAAACTAAGAGAAAGACAAATATCTTTTCCCTCAGTCGGGTCATATTTTAAAATCCACTAAGTTTTTATTCATTTATTTTATTTTATCTTTTTTGATTTCGGAAACTGACAATCAGCAATGAACTTACAATTCAAGCAATCTGTAATTTCTATATAGATAGCCTTGGTATAGAATTTATATATTTTTATTTGTTTTTTTTTTTTTTACATATTTATGCCGTATCACTCGAAGTACTAAATTTCGTTGTAGGGTTTATCGCTAATAAAACGATCTTTGACTTATTACTTCTTTTAAACAATATAAAACTTTCTTATTATGTTTTTTTTAATTTCTTGAATAAAATAATATTTGTATATCAAATTTGCAATTAATGTTATTTTATCAAAACTGTTCCAGTGACATATGAACTCTAAAACATAACCGCTAAAGTGATAGACAATTTTACTGCCGAATTGAAAAAGCGATCTTTCCTCTGAAACGCCAGTGTGCATCTTGCATTGTTCGCTCGTATTTCTTTTATACGAGGGACTAAATTGGGGTTTCATTACTTTTAATGCATCCTAATATAGGGCAATCAAGCCTGTCTGAAAGGAAGCTGCATGCAAGCGAGATAGTCTTTCTGATAATGAATTATCTGTTTTTACATAAATATTGTCGTCATTCTTAGGGATTAATCATTATCGTAATTCATTTCCTCTATAAATGGTTCAAACTCCCGACATTTCTGAAGTTAAGTTATCACTGCATAAGAAAGGAAAATACTGAATTATTTTATTCAATCATTTAGTGTTCTTTTATTCAATCACATCAATTTTTTTATACAAAACAAGTAAACATTATTTTTTTTACATGTGAACGTCGATGTTGTAATGGATTATAATGGTTTTGACTCTGTAACAATTGCTACTCTAATGAGTATCTTAAAACATACAAATATAATAAATCAGAATTAAAAATAACAAAAAAAAAATTATAAGATATTCTCAACATTCTTGATACTTTTAAAATTTACCCAATATTGTGTTCTTTAGTTCAAGCTTGTATTTTTCTTCAAAGAATACCTAGTCCTTGCTTGGAATGTGAATGAAAATTTTCATCATAAAAATTCACATGTAAAAGTAAATACTAGTGATAATTCACATGTAAAACTAAGCTAAGTCAGTGTATCTAACATTTCTTACGTGCAAGAGAAAACCTTCGACAAATAAAAAAAAGAAAAGTATATGGCACTTATATGACAAGACAAGAATTTGCTAGTGTTACAAATATCAAATGTCATATATATCGATTGCTTGATTTATCTGAATTTGACTATACAAATCAGTAAAAAAAAACTACCAAAGAGTTAGAAATTCAAAACACAATGCTACAACTAAATCTATATCAAGGTTTTGAGGAAAACATAAGCATTTTGATACATTGCAAGGAAAGTCATGTCATAAAAAGACGAATAAATAAATATAATAAATGTATACAAAGCAAAAAAAGATAGAGCAAGATAGAAGTAAATATAATAGTAAATATTCATAATAAAGCACAAAGTTTCCTTCGATCAAAATGATTAAAGAGCTGGAATAGAGGCAATGAGGGAATTCAATCTAGCTGCACAGAATTGCATTATTATGCGATAGTGCAAATATACTTTCTTCACTATTTGTCCGAATGATGCACGACCCGTGAACTTAATTACTAGAGATAATATATCCATCCAGAATGGTTTGGATGGGATAAAATCGCCCTTCAATACGTATGGAGGACACAGACGCATTAACGCAATGTCCAACACTTGACTGACTCATATAGAAATATGATGGATGGTTCATATCAAAAGCCATTGTGTACCAGAATAATGCAAACAGACACCAAACGGATATTCAAAATTGACAGAATCAGCCTGTTGGAGCTGCAACGTGATCAGCAAGACAGAGATGCATTTTCGGCGGTTGTCGAACCACGTGCTGAGTGGGCTGAGAAAGGCTTGGTACAGTTTGTGTAGAATGTAGTCCCCCTGTTTTATACGGAAACTCCGTGCTGTGTGGGCAGGCTTGGTACAGTTTGTGTCGAATTTAATCCCCCTGTTTTATACGGAAACTCTGTGCCAAGTGGCCTGAGAAAGGCATGGTGTAGTTTGTATAGAATGTAGTCCCCCTGTTTTATACGGAATCTCCGTGTTGAGTGGGCTGATAAAGGATTGGTATAGTTTGTGTAGAATGCAGTCCCCCTGTTTCATACGGGATTCAGGTCCGGTAGATAAGACGGTTTGGCTCTGCGTCGGCGACACGGAAATAACCAGAATATGATGGGGCCGTTCCCACATATCTCCCTGTATGCTTTAAGCTCACTACGAATAGACAGTCTGAAAAAAAGACGAAAAAACAAATAACTAAAGTAACAGGTAATCAATACCTGATTTTGGCATTGAGATGAGTATCTCAACATGTATGTTTGATCAAATTATTTGAGCCAAAGAAATAAATGAATAAATACATGAATACTATAAATCATCATATTTCTAATGCATATCACACATTAACATTATATGGCTATTCAAAGAATATGACTGTATTTAGCACTATACATGAAACCAGATAATCATTTAATGCCTATCCTAACCATTTACACAAAAATCAAAACAGAAGTCGAACAGGAGAAGTGAAGAGGCCATAATCCTGGTAGTGGGTCGTGTCACAAATTCATAATGTATATATATATAGCAAGACATGTAGTTTTCTTCGGATCATTTACAAACATTTTTCAGATTTTTTTGTTTTGTGTTTACTGCTTTAATAAAATGGTTTTATGGTTAACAATATGATTCTCATTTTAGGAACTATATTTCTATAGGTGTACAATTTTTTAATGCACAACCAAAAGAACATCATTGGTCAGCTAGATATATACAGTAGCATTCTGCTATTCATTTAAGTGGTTTTGCTAGAAAGGTTTCGACAAATGAAATGAACACGTGTAATATTAAAATCATCATTTCAAATAACAGTTAAAACTTTCGCATTGGAACATTTTAACGACACAGGAAACATATAATGGTTGATACAATGTATTTGATTGGGTATTCGTCAATGATATACGATTGTTGGGGCATTTCAAGAACTACACCTGTAGAATTGTTAACGTCAAATGTAGTATCTCTTTACATTTCTCTTTACATTCTCGATAGAGAAATAAAGATTTTTTTTTTCAATTTATCAAACCGTAACAAATCGATTAGGTTTTTGTTACTCTCTCTCTCTAGACAAGACAAATCTTATGCATAATCGGGTCACAAAAATGCTGCACATAGACTATTTATTGCACAGATTACATCAGAATGTTATGCATTAACTGAAGCGAAATATACACATTTTGAACTATCGGATACCGCGGAGAGTGATTTAAAGATATTGCTTCGGGCGTTTACTTATGTTCAGACATCTTCATCCAGCGAAAAAATGCTTCAATAGATGCTGCGCACACATTGCATTTCAGAATGCGAGATCTTTATTGTAATTCAGTAACAGGTAATCTTTGACAAGCTATTCATCAGGATGGATTGATACCACCGTGAAAAACAGCATTCCTAATGCACTTTCATATGCGATTTCTCCTTTGAAATATGTACCTTTGCAATCACATCTTATTTGCATCATTCATACAAGCGGTGTCGAAATTAATCTATGTCTCACATCATATTAGGAATCGTAAATGTTCGGGAAAGTAATTTCCTCGTCACTTAGACTTTTTCCCCCCAAAAAAGTTGGAGGGGCGCCAATATCTAAGTCACATGCTCGAGTCATCTCTTAAAGGTTTTGATTTCAAAGAGGGATTCACTTTATTTTGTATCAAAGATAAATACTTAATAAATAAAGCTCTTTTACACAATCAAGGCACCCATATTGTCTGACCCTGAAATTACTCTTATCGTCTGCAATGACACGCATCGACGCAGAAGGAATAGGCAAACTGTATGACCTAGTTTTCTTTCTCTTGAAATTAGTTCTTCTCTTTAGTAGCAATTCAAACAAGATATGAAAATAATACAGCACAGGGTTTCGGTGTTTTGACCTCTAGCATCTGATCTTGGGCTCTAGAAGAATCTCCAAATGACACTGGAATCTTGATGGAAACAACTTTGACAAAGGTCAAGGTCAATGGGCGATTTTTGGTCCATAGCAGACGGCTTAACTTTATGCACGGATTGATCTCTTATTTCGGGGAAGAAAAATTCAATTAATATAGATCAAACGAAAGACAGAAAGTGTCTCACTTGTAGAATTAAGGTCAACTGCCATTACAAGAGAAATAAGATTGTCGGGAATGAAGTCACGGAAACCGTCTGAGCACGAGATGAATCTTAATACATTTCATGTGATTAATTAATTATCACCTACATTCCCTCTCTTATTTCTGTCCTTTTAGTTTTTTCCTTTTATAAGACTCAACCCGGCATTACGAGGAAAATGTGACGTCATCGGCTTAATGTCACTAACGACATTAGACCTCGAGGCACTATCCGATCAACATGTTCTTTTAAAAACCTCCAACCGAGACTTTCGACAAAAGCGTGAAATTCTCCAGTAAGACAAAAGTAATTTGCCCAATAAAAGAGCAAACACTGACAAAGGTACAGGCTCTTTAAAAATTTTTTCCACTGCACTTCTGAACTTTATTTTTGTGAGTCGCTTGAAAACTTTATACATGTAGAATATTACAGGAAAGATTCTTACAATAATCATTTAGTGACATTAACGTATTTCTACTTTTCCTGACTTCAAATTCAACAAAGAATTGTCGATGGGCAATTTGAAGGAATAAAGCAAAGAAAATTAACATAGTTTACAATGTTACAAATACATGTATACCACAGACTATAGGGGGGGGGGGGGGGGGGGGCTCTGTTGGGAAAGGACGAATGAATTATAATTACTATTATTATTAAAAGCCGATAACCTTGACCTTTAACCTAATGAAATCCAAAATCTGGACCTAATAGTACATTGCATCTGTATGTCTCTTGTCCCTGTATTTTGTATACATGTAATATTTATTGCAAGTGCACAATAACTTCAGTATGCAACTATACACATCTCGGAAATACACATTTTCGCGAAAACTGATTTTAGTACCGCGCGAAAAAAGATATTGTAACATGATATTTCATTGCCTCTGTCGCTTTCTAACTATACTAGTAACCTTTTCAACAGAAAGTATCCGTGCTCATGACTAAAACTGACAGTTATAAGAGGAACATGCATATTCAATCCTTTCACCTCCTTTTACTTCGACCCCTTGCCTTTTTGCACAGACACTATATGTTACACTGTATCAACATAAATAAGTATCGGACAAAGGGTATTGTTTCCATACGTGTCTGGCATCGATTGAGAGCACAAATAGCTCTTTGACATGAACTACACTCTATTGAATATCATAGTAAGCTGCACTATCTATAAGCAATCATGCTAAATCAACTGCACTGCATACAGTGTACTTATATTGATAATATGTATCATATCAAAGGAAAAACAGCCAGGAAAAAGCATTTTATGCAACACAGACATACTATATGTGCAACTATAGAGGGTTTCGTCTACAATTCTTTGGATCTTTTGGGCGTCAAATAATAATGAATATTAATTAATAGTATTGAATGTGCTCATCGTTACTAATGTTTAATTTAGGCCGTTCAAATTCGAAATTTAGTTTCACAGATCCTCATATCATAACCAATACAAATAATTGGAATAAGCATGTAAAACATGAAAGCCCGATCACTAACCACTAGGTTAAAGTTTCGGGCAGACAAACGAACATCCAGACAGACAGGTGGCGGGACCAAAAAAATATGACCGCCGACCCTCAGTAGAGGGTCACAAAATGGAAAAGTTTTCAAGGAACAAACATGAGAAATTTGAAAGCCCTGTCAATTAAAAAACATGGGTATACCCATGAGTATAAAACTGAATTTTTGTCAAGAGCCTTAACGTTCTGAGCACCGAGCACCTAAAAAAAACTGAATGGTCAAGGTCAAAAGATAAAAACTTAGGGTATCAATAGAAGCCGTTGAAGTAATACATTGTTTCATTCCAAGAGATTTCTTTTGCTTTTTCTTTCCTTTGTACCTATACGATAAAACTAGTGTCTAGAATCCTTTGCTCTAGGTGAGCGATTTAGGCCCATACTTTCTAAGAGCCATCTTGCTACATATGTAACATTTCTTAAACGTTTGATCATCCTTGCTTTAATCTCAAAAAATCTCCAGTTTGCAATAACATGACAAGACAGAACACCATAACATGATCGCAGGTTGACTTAAACCCTTCACTTATTACCACTGACAACAACGCTCCAATTTTCCCATAAAAATGACAATTTGTTAAAATAATGAGCTATAGCAGAAAATTGCATAGATTGCATGCAGCTCTTTTTCAGCTGTTTCCCGCCAACTTTTCAATGTCTTTCCCGCTGTGTCGTGCAGGCTCTTTGCACGTATAGACAAACATATCTATTATGTAATCTGCCTATGACACTGTACATTTCTCTGAAGAAGCATCTGTAATCCCCCTGTAAAGGTTTGACACAAATAGACACCTGCCACGGGGAATCATAAAACCGCTGTCTTACAGATCATACGGAAAGTAGTTGGAACTGGGTACCCGGAGATGAGGGGATAAGCCATGTGCCTTGTGGCTTTGACAGGTTAACGGCTTCTGACGGATCGGAATGAGAAAAATCTAGATCTTGACAACTCTTGAATAGAAAGGATATGTCCTCTTTTGATCCTTGGTGCACCATGATGTTAAGAAACTCAAACAAAAAAGCCATATCATTCCGACCAACGCCTTGATAAGTAAAACAATCAAACAAAAAGCAACCTTAGTAGATCTTTATGTTGCTCAATTGAGCATGATAAAACTTTTACTAGGGTTAACAACATCAACAAACCCGATAGAGGGTCATAATTACTTCCATTTCAGCATTCCATGAAGTACTGAAATTTATTGGTGCACTTAAGCCGATCAGTCTCTGAGGTCGAGATGCAAAAATGGTATCGAACCTGAAGGAGTCAATTCTGCAACTTTGGAGAAGTCCGGGGCCCGGATTAAAATTGCAGGTTTGATGGAAACTTCAATATACCGCCATGCTAATACCTCAAATACAAATGTACCTTTAACTCATGTATTATTACATTTACTTGTATTCAAATTCGTTGCACATAATCATTTCTCAAACGAAATCATGTTAAATTTCATTAAAACCATTTCTAAAATGTTGAGCAATCGTACAGAAATCGTATCATCAAAGTAAAATTTGAGCAAATGGTTAAAGTAAAACCAAAATGATAGAACATAATAGATTTTTTTAAATATGACCTTCAGAAACGTTTCCTTAAGCGAAATCAGAATCTCATATCCATTAAAATCGTTATTAATCCATACAATAAGCATTGTCAAACGTGAACCCACTGAAGCAAGATTAGTACCATCCTTGATTCATCTTTATAAAATCAGAAATAATAAGCACATGGATGACCTTTAGTATTACATCCCTGAAAAAATTCATTATAACTTCTTATGGCGTTTTAAAGAAATAAAACATCGGACAGTGTGCTATATGACGTGTTAATAGATGCCCAAATCCCACTTCTTCATGGCGAATAGTCTAAAACCAGCCAACTATCAACGTGAAACCATAAAATTAGCAGATGTCAAAGAATAGAAAATGGTTAAGACAATCATATTATATCCACGCTTACATTTCTCTCATTTTGAATAGATCAGATTCTAGAGAGAACTAGAAAATGGATTTCATACCCCAATTTTCTAACAGAACGAAAGTGCATATGATTACAACTTCCAATGCTTTCTGTATTTTTCGCTAGGCGCAAAATCGGCACCCTGGGAATTTTAAGTTGTGCATAAGACCTTATCTACACATCTTTTACAAAGAAAAGATGCACAGTGTGTAGTAAAGATAGGTATGAATAGATAATAGCATCGATTAAATAACTTGCATACAAGCAAAATTGTTTTCATTCATCGGGATCTTGTGATATATCTTTTTCTTTCATTTTGTTACATGAAAGATCTGATTGCAAAGATTTTTATTTTCTTTTATGTATATGATTCTTTTTTAAAAGTCTTTCGAGAAAACTTTTTTAAATATTACACCTGAATGAATATTATAAAATCATTCTTAAGTTTTGTACATGTATAATTTCTATCAAAGTGCACAATCCTGAAAGTGCGCTATAATTTATTTTTGCATTGACTACAATTTAATACAAGCAATATTCCATAGTAATTCTGACAAATGATTTATTCATATAAATGTATTTTTCATTCAATGAAGAGAGAACATTCTACCTAAAATATAGAACATGTAACTAATATTGTTGATTTGAAATCGACTTGATATAAATAAAAGACGATGAATTAGCTTATTTCTGTGTCGTATGAACTCGAAAAGGTCCAAATTTCCCATGTTGTGTTCTATCACGTGTTTTGGTAGGTGTTGACATAAGTATTGTCGGATATCTTATTTAAAAAAAAAATAATTTGGGATGATATAAAAGAACGCTGTATCTCTGCGATTGATGTTTGTCATCATTTGGATTAAAATCAACCGTTTAACAATATACATCGTCTTTTCAATAAAGTCAGAAAGAGCACGTCAGATTGTCAGGTTACTAAATCAAATGATATGTTAAAACGTCATACATTCAATCCATGCACAATAAGTAAATTATCAGACAGCATCGTTTATCGATCTAACAATATGTCCCCCCGGATTCAGCTGTTCTTCATTTTACGATGTCACGTAAAACGCCTCCTTTACATGCTATATACCAAGTATCTATTTTGATCCAAAAAATAAATCAAGATGTATCCTGAAATGTCTACCCTCTCTCACCTTGGCCTGAATTGTCACCTTGGCCTATGTTCTATATTGAAAAATGATTTCTGTTTTCTCTGCTACTTATTTTGCTGTTTTATCATGTACATCATGCTCCATTTATAACTAGGTCACTCGCATATCTAGAAAAGCAACCCTAGTTCTGCTTACTTAACTATAATATATTGCGTCTATGCAATGTACCTTATATTTATCTCCGCTAGATATGCACTCTAATGAAGGAAGCAATCAAATTCTACCGGTGCTTCATTTCCTAACTTGAAAAAGTCTTATCTTGGTATACTACCTCGGTGCAGTCATTTCACACAGGTGTTCAGACAATATTGGTTACAATGCAAGACCTTGGTGGTTTTAGCACATGCTAATTTGTTGTTGAATTATCAAAGGTGATCACCGGAGCCACGAGCAAGGGAAACCACAAAACCTTTTACTTCTGTAGAAGGGGATCTGCTGTCTACAAATGATTCCGGTTCAAATACCAAAAGAAATGAGCAAAATGCTGATAGGGAGAATTATATTTCAAACTTTTTTTTTAAATATTGAAATGGTAAATGATATTTATTTCTTTCTATTTATCGTTTTCTTTTGATTTACTTTTTGACATTTTTTTGGTATATTTTTGCAAATGATATTGACTTTAAATCCACAAAATTCCTTTCCAGTGTGATCGGATATAGGAGCAAAATGGCGGTATGAGACGAAACATTAAAAACTAACTATGACAAATAATTTTTCAACCCTTGAGGACAACTGTTAACTGTGGTGTAATAGTATAATCGTGAAGGCATGAGCTATTCTTGGTGTCATGGAGGACAAGTGCTATCCTCAGTTGCATGAAGGACTAATACTGTCCTCATTGTCTTGAAGTTGTCCTCTGTGTCATGAAGGACTTGTGTTGTCCTTGGTGTCATGAAAGGCCTATACTGTCCTCAGTGTCTTGAAGAACTAGAGTTGTCCTGTGTGCCATGAAGGACTTGTGTTGTCCTCAGTGCCATGAAGGACTAGTAATGTCCTTATTATCATAAAGAACTAATACTGTCCTCAGTGTCATGACGAACTAGTGTTGTCCTTAGTGTCATGAAGAACTAGTGTTGTCCTCAGTGTTATCGCAAACTAGTGTTGTCCTCAGTGTCATGATGAACTATTGTTGTCCTCAGTGTCATGAAGGACTTGTGTTGTCCTCAGTGCCATGAAGGACTAGTAATGTCCTTATTATCATAAAGAACTAATACTGTCCTCAGTGTCATGACGAACTAGTGTTGTCCTTAGTGTCATGAAGAACTAGTGTTGTCCTCAGTGTTATCGCAAACTAGTGTTGTCCTCAGTGTCATGATGAACTATTGTTGTCCTCAGTGTCATGAAGGACTTGTGTTGTCCTCAGTGCCATGAAGGACTAGTAATGTCCTTATTATCATAAAGAACTAATACTGTCCTCAGTGTCATGACGAACTAGTGTTGTCCTTAGTGTCATGAAAAACTAGTGTTGTCCTCAGCGTTATCGCAAACTAGTGTTGTCCTCAGTGTCATGATGAACTATTGTTGTCCTCAGTGTCATGAAGGACTTGTGTTGTCCTCAGTGCCATGAAGGACTAGTAATGTCCTTATTATCATAAAGAACTAATACTGTCCTCAGTGTCATGACGAACTAGTGTTGTCCTTAGTGTCATGAAGAACTAGTGTTGTCCTCAGCGTTATCGCAAACTAGTGTTGTCCTCAGTGTCATGATGAACTATTGTTGTCCTCAGTGTCATGAAGGACTTGTGTTGTCGTCAGTGTCATGAAGGACTATTGTTGTCCTCAGTGTCATGAAGGACTAGTGTTGTCCTCAATGTCATGAAGGACTATTGCTGTCCTCAGTGTCATGAAGGACTAGTGTTGTCCTCAGTGTCATGAAGGACTATTGCTGTCCTCAGTGTCATGAATGACTATTGTTGTCCTCAGTATCATGAAGGACTATTGCTGTCCTCAGTGTCATGAAGGACTAGTGTTGTCATCAGTGTCATGAAGGACTATTGTTGTCCTCAAGTGTCATTAAGAAATAGTGCTGTTCTAAGTGTTATGGCAGACTATTGTTGTCCTCAGTGCAATGAAGGACCAGTGGTGTTCTCAGTGTTATGAAGGTCTAGTGATGTCCTCAGTGTCATGAAGGACTTGTGATGTCTTCAGTGTCATAAAGGACAAGTGCTTTTCTCATTGACATGAAGTATTAGTAGTGTCCTCAATGTCATGAAGGACTAGTGTTGTCCTTAGTGTCATGAAGAACTAGTGTTGTCCTCAGTGTTATCGCAAACTAGTGTTGTCCTCAGTGTCATGATGAACTATTGTTGTCCTCAGTGTCATGAAGGACTTGTGTTGTCCTCAGTGCCATGAAGGACTAGTAATGTCCTTATTATCATAAAGAACTAATACTGTCCTCAGTGTCATGACGAACTAGTGTTGTCCTTAGTGTCATGAAGAACTAGTGTTGTCCTCAGCATTATCGCAAACTAGTGTTGTCCTCAGTGTCATGATGAACTATTGTTGTCCTCAGTGTCATGAAGGACTTGTGTTGTCATCAGTGTCATGAAGGACTTGTGATGTCTTCAGTGTCATAAAGGACAAGTGCTTTTCTCATTGACATAAAGAACTAATACTGTCCTCAGTGTCATGACGAACTAGTGTTGTCCTTAGTGTCATGAAGAACTAGTGTTGTCCTCAGTGTTATCGCAAACTAGTGTTGTCCTCAGTGTCATGATGAACTATTGTTGTCCTCAGTGTCATGAAGGACTTGTGTTGTCCTCAGTGCCATGAAGGACTAGTAATGTCCTTATTATCATAAAGAACTAATACTGTCCTCAGTGTCATGACGAACTAGTGTTGTCCTTAGTGTCATGAAGAACTAGTGTTGTCCTCAGCATTATCGCAAACTAGTGTTGTCCTCAGTGTCATGATGAACTATTGTTGTCCTCAGTGTCATGAAGGACTTGTGTTGTCATCAGTGTCATGAAGGACTATTGTTGTCCTCAGTGTCATGAAGGACTAGTGTTGTCCTCAGTGTCATGAAGGACTATTGCTGTCCTCAGTGTCATGAAGGACTAGTGTTGTCCTCAGTGTCATGAAGGACTATTGCTGTCCTCAGTGTCATGAAGGACTATTGTTGTCCCCAGTATCATGAAGGACTATTGCTGTCCTCAGTGTCATGAAGGACTAGTGTTGTCATCAGTGTCATGAAGGACTATTGTTGTCCTCATGTGTCATTAAGAAATAGTGCTGTTCTAAGTGTTATGGCAGACTATTGTTGTCCTCAGTGCAATGAAGGACCAGTGGTGTTCTCAGTGTTATGAAGGTCTAGTGATGTCCTCAGTGTCATGAAGGACTTGTGATGTCTTCAGTGTCATAAAGGACAAGTGCTTTTCTCATTGACATGAAGTATTAGTAGTGTCCTCAATGTCATTAAGGACTAGTGCTGTCCTCAGTGTTATGGCAGACTATTGTTGTCCTCAGTGTAATGAAGGACCAGTGTTGTTCTCAGTGTTATGAAGGACTAGTTTTGTTATAAGAGCCATGAAGGTCTAGTGTTAGAGTTGTTCTCATTGTAATGAAGGACTTGTGTTATCCTCAGTGCTACGAAGGTCTAGTGTTGTCCTCAGTGTCATGAAGTACTAGTGTTGTCCTCAGTGTCATGAAAGACTAGTGTTGTTCTCAGTTTCATGCAGAACTAGTGCTATACTCAGTGTAATAAAGAACCAGTGGTGTTCTCAGTGTTATGAAGAACAAGTTTTGTTATCAGTGCCATGAAGGTCTAGTGTTAGAGTTGTTCTCAGTGTAATGAAGGAATTGTGTTGCCCTCAGTGCTATGAAGGTCTAGTGTTGTCCTCAGTGTCATGAAGGTCTATTGTTGTCCTCAGTGTAATGAAGGACCAGTGGTGTTCTCAGTGTTATGAAGGAGAAGTTTTGTTATCAGTGCCATGAAGGTCTAGTGTTGTTCTCAGTGTAATGAAGGACTTGTGTTGTCCTCAGCGCTATGAATGTCTAGTGCTCTCCTCAGTGTAATGAAGGACTAGTGCTATATTCAGTGTAATGAAGGACTTGTGTTGTCCTCACTGTCATAAAGGACTAGTGTTGTCATCATTGTCAATGAAGGTATGTTTTCCTAAGTGTCATGAAGGACTAGTGCTGTCCTCAGTGTAATAAAGGACTAGTGTGGTCCTCAGTGTCATGAAGGACTAGTGCTGTCCTCAGTGTAATAAAGGACTAGTGCAGTCCTCAGTGTCATGAAGGACTAGTGCTGTCCTCAGTGTAATAAAGGACTAGTGTGGTCCTCAGTGTCATGAAGGACTAGTGCTGTCCTCAGTGTAATAAAGGACTAGTGCAGTCCTCAGTGTAATGAAGGACTAGTGCTGTCCTCAGTGTCATGAAGGACTTGTGTTGTCCTTAGTGTCACGAAAGACTAGTGTTTTCTTAAAGTCATGAAGATCTAGTGTTGTCCTCACTGTTATGAAGGACCAGTGCTGTACTTAATGTCATAAATGACTAATGGTGTCCTTAGCGTTATAAAGGACTAATGTTGTCCTCAGTTTCATGAAGTGCTAGTGCTGTTTTCCAAGTAATAAATGGCAGGGGTTGTCCTTGGTGTGGGCTAGATGCAAGGTTCAGCATTGCTATCCTTAAACAAGTTGTATTTTTAGCAATGTCCACTGCATTCATACCATTGTGTGACTGGCCATCTTATTATGATGTCATGACACGTATTAGTAAATCATTGCAGATTTAATGATTAACAGTTGGTAATCTAATACCTAGCTGCATACTCTTATGAGATACTAGATTTTTTTGGTACAGTGTGACCTATTGCAAATAAAACACCGCTAAAGACGGTATGGCCAGATTGCATAGTAAGTTTTTGTCACCAACTGGGTCAAGGTCACTAGGTCAAATATTACAGCATACACTGTGAGAAAAGAAATTGCAGTAAAGAAACACATATGCTTCATACATGTAGGTCAAAAAACTAAAGTGACCTTTCAAGCTAAAGAGATGTTAGCAATCAAACATGTTTGAAATATGTTCATTGTTGGGGGAATATATGTAAGATTTTATATATAACTGTGACCTTGACTCTCTATATTTTGACTGCCTTTTTTATAATCAATGATAATATTAACTTACTTTGTTACATCAGGATTTGGATCCCTCATATTTTCTATTGTTGTTCGATCCTGTAAGAAAAGAAATATATGTACTAAACAAATAATAGTATTAAATTTAGATTTTGTACTGAAATCTGTTTCAATATAAGAAGTAGAATTGATCTTTATGTATACTGAATTTAAGTTAAACAGGATAATGACCTGTATTGGTGAAAAAAAAAAGCAAAAACTGTGTTACAGTGCAGCCTACAAAAGGATAAACATATACACAGACAGGTATACTCATGTATATTGAGACTCTATTAACAGGCACTGAAAAAATTCCTTATTCATTTTAAAATAGAGCATCCATTTGGTCTCAACTAATATTTGTAATACATGTACATTTTCAGTATACATTGTAATCACTTTATTTTGAATTCAAATTATCAAACATTCCACATTGCACCATTTGGGAAAAGTAGAAACAACTATTTACTAGTGTTGATAGAATGAAACTATACCATAATATTGTCCCCTAACTCTATTAGTTTGACCTTCTAAAACATTTCTGAACAAATAAATAGCAGTGGAGGATTCAAGGAGGTGCAGAGGAGCTGCCTCCCCGACACTGACCCAAAATTTTCCAAAAACAGGTATATTTTGGCCCATTTTCAGTAAAAATCTGCAAAATTTGCCCCTTGACTCCCGGCAAAGGGGGCGCTGGATCCACCACTGAATAGGATGGGGTATCTAGGCAAATAAACCAACTATTCATACCCGAGAGATGAATTATCTCAAAATATAGTGCAACTGTCAATACAAAAAGGCTTCAGACAGGGCGGATCACAAGTAAATAAAATCAGCATGTGCTATGACAAGTCATTAAGATATAACTGAAACAATATAATACTAGGTTATAAAAGTATCACATTAATACAAATCATTATGATTTTATTTCTCAGTGTGCCTGAAAATAATCAGAGAAATTACTACTGATGATAACGTCCCTCCTCTTTTGGCATGTATTTGTTGTCAAATGATTGTAAATAGGTGTTTCCAATACGGAGTGCACATGTTCTAGATTCTCCGTAGATGTCCTAGACAGTAGGTGTATGGCAAGTTATTAAAATGTACTAAAATAAAACTACATTTGTATCTAGTACTGCAGCGGTGGAACAATGACCCCTTCCCCAGTCTTGTTATTCCACAGATTTCTGAAGCATGAAATTTACTGTAATAGATGCCAAACTTTAGATCTATATGTTAATTAGTATGCAACATACACCTTCCTTGAACAGTTTTCTAAAAATTCTGATATAAAAAAAAAACATAGGTAATCACAGATTACGAAGCTCACCTCGTGGCAGCAAAATTCAATTCAAACATATTTCTAAATACATGTATATTGGCTTTTAAATGCAAAATCATTCAAGCGGAAAAAGTAGGTCAATTTCATTTTATGAAAGTTTGACCAAAGATACATCCAATATGCAAGTTTGGTACATGAAGCACTTATACTTTGCTCAATATTGGCTTTTAAAGGCAAAATTACTCAAGCGGAAAAGTAGGTCAAGGTCATTTTATGAAAGAATGATCAAAGATACATCCAATATGCAAGTTTGGTACATGTAGCACTTATACTTTGCTCAATATTGGCTTTTAAAGGCAAAATCACTCAAGTGGAAAAAGTAGGTCAAGGTCATTACATGAAAGTTTGATCAATGATACATCCAATAAGCAAGTTTGGTACATGTAGCACTTATACTTTGCTCAATAATGGCTTTTAAAGGCAAAATCACTCAAGCGGAAAAAGTAGGTCAAGGTCATTACATGAAAGTTTGATCAATGATACATCCAATATGCAAGTTTGGTACATGTAGCACTTATACTTTGCTCAATATTGGCTTTTAAAAGCAAAATCACTCAAGTGGAAAAAGTAGGTCAGATGCTGCATCTGATGCATGGATCCATCTCGGCATCCAAAGATGAATCACTTGTGCAAGTTTGGTTACTGTAGCATTACTACTTGGTCAGATACTGAGCTACCCCAAACTTCTTAACCAAGTCACTCAAGCGGAAAATGTAGGTCAGATGCAGCATCTGATGCATGGGTTCACCTCAGCATCCAAAGATGAATCACTTGTGCAAGTTTGGTTAATGTAGCATCAGTACTTTGTCAGATACTGAGCTACCCCAAACTTCTTAACCAAGTCACTCAAGCGGAAAATGTAGGTCAGATGCAGCATCCGATGCATGGGTTCACCTCAGCATCCAAAGATGAATCACTTGTGCAAGTTCGGTTACTGTAGCATCAGTACTTTGTCAGATACTGAGCTACCCCAAACTTCTTAACCAAGTCACTCAAGCGGAAAATGTAGGTCAGATGCAGCATCCGATGCATGGGTTCACCTCAGCATCCAAAGATGAATCACTTGTGCAAGTTTGTTTACTGTAGCATCAGTACTTTGCCAAATACTGAGCTACCCCAAACTTCTTAACCGGACGCGGACACGGACACGGACGCGGACGCGCGGGGTATAGCATAAGCTCACTCAACTTCGTCGAGGTGAGCTAAAAATTAATGGTTTAAACAACCACCTATTCTCATACAACCACCACCAGGTTTGTAATGTGGACTTTGATGCTTTGAAGTGATCAATCAATTGATTGATGGTTTCACTGAAGGAAAAGGTAGGGGTTTATAGTCTCGTTTGCCTGAGCCTCACCCGACTTTTACAATTACCTCCCTGGCAAGACCTGCACAATCCAGTACATTTTCAACTCCCTTGGGAGTATACAAGCAGAGCTGCCGTTTAGGTGCTAATGCTTTTCGTTCACATTACTAGCTCGTCTCATGTGCCATGTACCCAAGTTTACTCATGGGTGGAGAGAATGCAACGTAGTGTAAAGTAACTTGCTCAAGGTAACAATGGTTTTGCAATGACTGGCAATGGTGAGATTCGAACCCATGACCTATGGGTTCTTAGTCCACCGTGCTAACCACTATACCACCAGCACTATAAACTAAAGCACATGGAAACACAGATGGATGGAAGACAGACAATTACAAACATACAAAAAGACAAAGATGATTCTTTGGCACATTGGCATTACACTGAATAGCCTTGAACATTTCAAAGAACCCTCAAATGAATTGTATGCATGTAACTAGATTTTGCTTATACATGTACTTATTTATTACCCTACAACCTATGCACTAAAGGAGAGTCATTTCAAAATAGGCCAAGTAATTCTCTAATTTTCATAAGGTGAGCTATGATATTCAGATAAGTTGAGATTAATAAGTTCTGTAAGTGTGCCCATGACAAAAATGTCTTTTAATATGGCTTTATTGTCTTTATTGCAGTTTTTGTAGAAATTATGTCAAATGCAACACGTCTATTACGTCATGACCAGTCAACACATATAAATTCTAACGAATTTTGTCATGCTAATATATTATAAAAGTAGCATACCTGAACTTTAAAAGGTTCCAGGAATGCAAAATATTATGGAATATGATAGTTTAAATACACCGCCATAAAGACCCTTTTCTCATGAGTGCAATTGTAAGATTTTACAAAATATTGATCAAGTTTCACTGCATGCTTGAAATTGATTTTTTTGCATCTTAAAACATCAGTACATGTATATGCTTCTACTTTCAATTTTCTACTACTACTAGTGAAGCATTCAAACTATTAATTAACAACATCACTCAAAATTGATAATGTGGAAATTTAGGAACAGTCATGCAACATCTCATTGAAAAGGGAACATGCACAATAAGGAATAAAAGCATGAATGTATTAACACTTTATGAAATCATTATATATGTTGAAGGAAGCATATGCATGAATGATATTAAAACAAGATGGAATGATGGTTATTTAACACATGCAAAAAGGAAAGAAAGGAAACATATAACTCATATCCGATAATAACAATTATATATGATGTGAGAAAATGCTAATACAAATTCATAAACTGTCTGAAAGCAAAGCATGGACAGGACAAACCCATGGAACAAGCAATCATCATCATAATGCCGATATAAGGAATAAATTCTTACCAAAAGGAGCATAAAATGTTGTCCTATCAAGGACCCAGCCATAACTAATGCCATACAAACTCCAAGAGCAGTCAAAACATAGGTCAACCATACACTGTGTTTCATATAGAAAGACTCCTGAAATATAAAACGCCTACAATAAATATGGAGGACAGAAGTGTACGTACCATACTGATGTTAAAATACTGCCCGAGAAGGCCGCCTGCCTGAAATAGCATCATGAAGACTGCCAGTACGGTAAGAAGGTAGTTGAACCAAATACTGTGCTTTATATAGAATGTATCCTGGAAAACAGAAACGTGAATGACTACTTTAAGGATAAAACTTTTGACCTTGGTTTTTTCTTCTCTCTTTTTTTTGTAAAATGACTATACAAACAGGGAAGAAGAAAGAAATGCAAAACAACAAACTATTTATGTTATATTGTATGAGGTGCTTAAAAGTTTCTTGGCGAAATCAACAATAAAGTCTAATTATTCCCATTTATGTGTAGAGAATTGACACTTTTATTACAATGTTATTTTTTATCTAATTGTTGAATATAAAATTTGATTTGTAGATTTCTTTGTTGTTAGACTTTTTCTTTAAATTTCTTTCATAACAAGTTCATTTAATTACAAAAATCATAGCAATGATACAAAAATTAATTTCTGGAGTTTCAAATTTTGCAAAATAGGAAAAGGCAGAGTAAAACATGTTAGAGAAAAGATAATTATTGCTTCAAATGTCTAGAGTTTTAAAATAATTTCTACAAAAAGTTTTTTTTTCAAAATGTTATTCATGATACAGCAGAGATCAAATCAAAATATATTTTCAATTTCCCCCTTGTTGGTGTAAGCTGCTTTAACATAGGACTACGACATTTTGCTTTGAAAAAAAAACCCAGTTCTTTCAGTCGTTAATCACATTGTGCTACTTTAACCTTCTACAAAAAACTTTTTATGAGAAAAAAGAAGAAACACATGTGGATGCTTCCTTGCATAATTGAGCAATTCTTTTTTCTCATAGTTCTCATGCATTTTTTTCGCCTGACTATGAAAAAAAAAGTTTTATCTAATTAAAGGACTTATCAAACGCTACCCAGATGTAATGATGCCTGAATCTCCACTATGTAATCTGCCCATTACAATAACATCACTCTGAACATTTGTTAAGCTTTCCCACACAATACTAACATGACTAATGAAACATTGTATACTTTTATCAGTAACTTACATCTTTTGTTTTTTATTTTTTAATAAAAATAATAACCAATACATCTGCTAAATTTCCACTCCCAGAATTTATATCAAATATCGACTGATATGATGCTGGGTTTTCACCAAAAAACAATAGAGTTTTATCATTAAAGCCAAGATGACAGGTGCATAGTCAAATGTGCATAAAAAATATCATTGTATCTGAAAATTGTGAGACAAATCTTTAGGTTTCTTTCATTATCAGTACATAAATATGTGAAAGAGTAATCTTAAAGTATAAAAGATATGTAAGATCACAAAGATAAAAATATCCCCTTGAAAGCGCTTTTGCTTTGAATTTAAAATGAATCAAACAATCAGACTTTTTGTACTACAATTCAATCTATAATTCAGAAGCTTTCTATTTGAAAGAAATTATAAAATGGGGTTAAATATTATAAAATAAAATTACTCTTGAAAATTTTCCTGGAAAATCAAAAGAACAGAACCACCTGGAGACCCTTGAAGATGGTATGGTCAGAATGCAAGGTTAGTAGCCGTGCTTCATTCCACTGGAAAATGTAGATTAATTTGATCCTTTACAGATCTTAAGTTAGAATTAATTTAGGATAAACTTTTTTATGCATTTAGCACTTTCACTGTAAGATATATGTTTTATTTGATCAAAGATATTCAAGAAGTAATTAAATGAAGGTGAAGTTCATATACATCTATGGATCAAGAAAGATAAATGTTTCACATATTTTTGCCCGGTGCAATTGTTGATTTCTGTATTTTAGGCATAGTTAAAAAAAATAAACTGGCAACACTACCAGCATTCTTCATCATTTACATATTGCTTAGTGCATTTTGAACATGTTGAATGCAAGTTGAGCAATATTTTACTGACCACTGATGTTCCACACCTACAGAGGTCAGTTATCTCTATTGTACAAAACTAATTTTTAAATAGACTACAACAGAATCTTCCTTGTAATGTTTGGTTATATAAAATGTAGAGGTTGATAGTATTGAATCTGAAAATGTAGAATGTTTACAGACAGTAGATGATAGAAAGGCTATGAAAAAATTTAAGGCTTTGGATCAGAGGATGTTACGAAAAATGAAATATAAATACCACTTACTTTATTGCAGGTAACACAGGGCGGGTAATACCAGAAATGTAGCTGACATGCTAGAAAGGCCATGGAACCTAGGCAAAATGCCCAAAATAATAGCTGCATGAAGGCCCAATGGTTCTCTTCACCTACACAATTATTTATCCTAAAAAAAAAAGGAAAAGAGATTTAGTAATAATGCAACACAGTGTTTTGTAAAAAGAGTTTACTATTGGCATGGTAAAGTAATGGGTATTGTTTGGTTATTTACACATGTTAGTCAAACATAGGTCAGGTTGTCATATTTGGACTTCTAGTAAACTTGTTGAGAATGTTTTTTCTCTCTCTTCCATACCAAATCATATTTACACACAGTCGGTGCACAAAGAGAGACAACCTAAGGTAATATCAACAACGGACAAGAAGAGTTGTTTATCTTACTACCTTTGCTAACTTACTTCACTCAAAAGATATGGAAACTTTTCTTAATTATATAAAAGAAGTTTCGCATGAAACATTTTTGTTTGAAATTTTATAATTTAACAAGATAAAGCAGATAACACAAAAAAAATATCATCAAAAATTTGAATTGAATTTCTAAGTAATATGCATTCAATATCTATGAAAACTAAAGGAACATATTTCATACACATTTCACTTACAAGAAACAGAAATTGTCTGAATTACTATCTATACTATTTATTACATTTGTAATTTCAAATCCAAAACTTACTGAAAATTTGGGTAGGTATTTTAAGTCAAAATGGATATTTCAATATGGACAAGAAAGTTTGGAGCATTCTATATAAGAATAAGGCAAAAAAAAAAATGAAAGATGATAAAGATGTGACTATGAAATACTGATTGGTCAACCAACAGATGAGCCTGTAGTATTAATCTAGCAAACATATGTCAAGCAGACTTGGGAAGGGGCAGGAAGACTTTTGCCATCTGGAAATTTTTTTTATTCAGCATTTTTCAGAGCATGAAACCACCCCAGATTATTTTTTCTTTGGCTCCATGATCAAGATAATATTTTTTTCTTTTGGCCACTTCTTTGGGTTGCATTTGTTTTTGGAAAAAAATTCAAGCTTCTCTTATTTCTATATATATATTTTTTGGCAGTCTTCATGCCCCCTTCCCTCTAAAAATCAAATGGTTCCTCCCATACCAAGGACAGTGATGGTCCATTCTCAGTACACATTGCTGACATCTGCGACAATGATGTGCTCTCGGGGGACGTTTACGATTACACTTTGGACAAAGCTCCCAATGACTATAGTCTAAAAGTAAAAGCGAACAAGTCTGTTAAGCTAATGTATGTTTCTTAAGCAGCAGAGCAACACAAAAGTCAAGGAATAAATAACTCAGTTTAATAATATTTCCAATTACAAATGCCGTGTAAATAATAAAGAAATAATTTTTACTGAACTCTTTGTCTGTAAGTGTAAACATTGCATGAAAAAAAGTCTTTACTTATCAAAAATCTTCACTAAAAATAGTTGCAGACATGGCCAACTGCATTGTTTTCATTTGGACATCATGATTGAGATTTTTTAACAAAGGAACTGATGTGTCTGGTAACAATACTAACATCTAGTGTTCACATATAGTAATGTATTGTGAGGATGTATACATGTATACTAACACCGTAAAAAATACGCTAACATAGGGTAATCAAAGATTACATAGCTTGCCTATACAGGTTTTTGTCAGAAACCAGGTTAAAGTTTTTGAAAAGTAGGTCAAAGTCAAAGGTCAAGGTCACTAGGTCAAAGGTCATGGTCTCAAATGAAAGGTCTCGTCACAAGGTATCTACATGTGAAATATCAAAGCCCTACCCCTTATAGTTCAAGAGATATAGCCCAGGTTAAAGTTTTATTGTCTACGGACGACGAAAACGACAATGACGCCGAGGGTATGGCATTAGCTCTCCGGACTTTTTCGTCCCGGCGAGCTAAAAGTGATATTTCTTTTATAATTTACAATGGTGATTATTGATATTCCTCTTCTGATTCTGTGCATATGAGGAATTCAAATTTATTTCCCTGTGAACAAAAATGCAAGTATCTACAAGGCAATTGATATTCACAGATAACTCTACAGTAATGAAACTAAAAACTTCAGACTGATTCATATTTGAAAACATGTAAAATACAGTGGACATACCTATACCAAATGAGCTTTCTTCTGATATTAAGGGCACTCTTCCTGGATTAAGTGTTGATACACGAATCAATGATGAGATACACATGATGGAACATAAACAAAACACTGTAAAAAATAAAAGAAAAAAGAGAGTGTAAGTGGTGTATATTGACAAATACAAAATACAAGCTCAAGAATCAAAGGACAAGTTTTTAATGGTTCTATTTAGGGGGGGGGGAGGAAATGTAGATGTTCATTTATATATAAGAAACCAATTCATGGCTATGGATAGCCTTTTCCTACATGTATGATCATTATTTTGAAAAAGGACAAAATCAGCTAGAACTTTCCTACATTGTAAATGTAGAGGGACAAAGATACCCTGATTAAATTACTTTAATACTCCATGAAAAAATGGCTAAGGTTTTCATGCAAGATGTATAAATAGAACGAAAACTGGAAACTTCACACTGCTGTTCACAGACCACAATACAATGACCATGATGACAAGCCTTTTCTATGTACTTACAGAAAATCATGAAATCTGAGGTCTGTCCATCCCTCCAATGTGGTAGAAGAATGACAGTTAATGAACACCAAGTTCCATAAATCCAGTATAAAACCACAAATCCAAGGCTCATCATGCCCCCTTTGTCCTTCACAAAGTGTATCCTCCCTATACAGGGTAGGCGAGTTACCATGATGTTCTCTGAATACTGGCTTGTGGGGGGAGGGGGGCCTGTTAACCCCATATGCTTTGCTGTGGCCACCGGATTCAACATCTTTTACAGCCTATCCTGTAAAAGAAAATGGGCATAAACATTTCCTATTCTGACACAATGATCGCATGTAAAGCATACATACTAAACTGTTAATCCCTAAAAATCCGTATTGTACTATATAGGAGTACAAATATTTTCTGTGCTGTACTGGAGGAAATTAAATTATCATTTGTACATTCAGAATCTCGGACATCACGGTCTGGATGCTTGATTATGTTTTGCTCTATAATGGATAATGAGTGAGCAAAAATAATGTTTGTGAAACATAATGTACTTGTCAGCAGCTTTCCTTTAGAAAAGGAATGGCTACAGATTTAGTTACAGGGTCAATATCACTGGACCAAGGTCATGGTTTGCTCATACCGGTAATGATTGATTGAATGTGCAATTGTGCATGTAAAATATAAACCCTTCTCTTGAAAGTATACATTACATGTATATGTATGTACTTTCCTCAAATTAAGTCAAAATCAAAGGTGATCATGACCAGGTCAAAGCTTAAGGACACAAGTGAAAGGTCTTGTAACAAGAGATGCTAAAGAAAAATATTATCATTCTAGATAAGATTACATTCAAAGATTAGTTTTCCTAAACTCTAAACTCTATAGTTGAGGTCACAGAATCAAATGAAAGGGATTTTCACAATGGATGAATGTGCCATATTTCAAAATATCAAAGTTTTATCAGCTGTGGTTCAAAAGTTATATTGAAGTAAAGAGTTTTTCATGAAAATCTTAATTTGAGTCGTACTGGTCAAGGTTATGGGGTAAAAACCATGGCATCCATAGAATTGTCTTTTCAACGTCATACATGTAATGTAAACACGTGTGAAATATAAGCATTCCATCTTTAAAGGTGGTGGATATACTTGTATTGCTGAAAGTGTCTGTTTTTTTTTTTTACAAGTATGTCAAACTCCAAGATCTACGTAGGTCACAAGGTCAAAGGTCATGGTGTCAAATGAAAGGTCTTGTCACAAGTAATGCATATGTACAATACAGGGGGTAAAATTCCCACTGTAATTGAACAGTGGGCAACCAAAAGTCGTCAACTACATGGTAATTTACAAAAAATCTTCAGTGTTTGGTAGTGACTTGACCTAAAATTTCATGTGGGCCCCTGGATTTAATACATGTAACTTACTGTAGCACGCTTAGGGGCCCACATGGCTCCTGAATATCTTTCATGAATTTTACCCCCTGCAATATCAAACCTGTATTTCATAAAGTTTTGGGTTAAAATTCTGAAATTGAGGTCAGTCATGAAGGTTTTGGTCATTGGGTCAGAAATCATGATATCAATAGAATTGTCTTGTCATGGAAGACACATGTGCGATATGATTATGAGAATCCATTCTTTAAGGATGATGGAGATTTGCTGAAACGGTATTTCCTATAAGTTGATCAAACTCCAAGGTTGACTCAAGGTCACAGGGTCAAAGGTCAATGTGTCAAATGAAAAGTCTTGTCACAAGCAATCCATACCAGTAAATGTAAATGCATGTGGAATATCAAAGCTACATTTCACACAGTTCAAAAGATGTGGTAAAGGTTAAAGTTACTGAAGAAAATCAGACAACGAAATACATGTAGTGAGACGGAAAGACTTACAGGTCAAAAACAATGTGGCCTAAATTTTTTATCTGGGGGCATATAAAGTTAAGTTTCAATTAATGATATTCAATTAACACAGATTTTATGAATAATACCGTTGATGTCCTTGTAAAATTAACATTGAAAATGCTAATTTCTGAAATGAGCTCAGCAGCATGAACAGTAGAACCTTCAGCTACTTCATTCAATGGCCTTTGTTCAGTTTAAGGGACCAGGACTATATAGGCAAAAAAAGACGATTTTAAGACGAAATTTTCAACCAGAATTTGTTCAGAGAATAAAGTACATGTATTAAAAATAACTATTTTCTACTGTATTAATAGCGAGCGGAGCTCGCTGCAAAGGCCCGAAGGGCCTTTGCGAGCGAAGCTCGCCCTTATGGTAACGCGTATACACTTACATTAGTGAGAAAATATGTTGAATCAAAGAATGAGAATGTACTACTATGCTTTCAAAAACTTTCGTCCCCTCGCAGACAGAGTTACTGCGGAGATGCTGAATATTGCCATTTAATTTTTTTTTCGACTCCGAGTATACGTATATGTTATACTCAATTTTTGTTTACAAGTTAAATTTATTGACATAATTTTTCGTAAAGCAGATTACGAAATAGCATCGACAACTCAGCGTAACTGCGGAATCTTTTTAGGAAAGCCGACATCTTCGTTTGAGTATTTTGTTTACTGTGCTTCTATGACGTCATTGACGTCATCGCGCCAAATTCTTAATGTCACTTTGACGTTGTAAGATTTTCCTTTAATGGACGTGTTTTGCTTGACGTAAACGCTTCTAAAAAGGTCAATAAACCGGCCAAAGTATTCCCATTGGCGATTTTGTGTTCAATCCGGATGGCTTCACGTTATTAAGTTTCTCAATCCAGAAAACTTCTCGGATTTTACGATAATATTTGGAGGCATCCGAACATTTCTCCAAAATTATAATTTTGATGTCCGATATTAAAGTGGTTTTCTTTATTGAAATGTTATGAAACAGGCTTTGGACGATTGTATCTGACATCGGCGAGATGGATTTTTTTCTTTTGGGCGATATGCAATGAGTTATTTATTTTCATTTAACCGTTTTATAACAAAATTAAAATGGCTTGAAATAAAAAAAATCACATGTAGGAAATATAACCAGGTCTGTTTATAAATCCTTGGTCTGACCAGTTCTAGCTGAGCTCTTTAAACTAGATCGTTGATATAAAGTTTCAAAATCATACACTTTTGTGTTTGCGTGTTTGCTCGTATTTTTCTGTAAATTTGACTGGAATCCCCCCCCCCTCAACCTAATCTAATATTTGCCGGTCAGGCCAAAACAGGAACGTACAAAGAACCATATTTTAAGCCCCCCCCCCTCCCTTAAAATGTTCATCTGCTGGTCTAGACCAATTTTACAAATGCCTCTGTGTTTCCACTCGCCTTATACTGCCTTTTTTTTCTTTTTTTTTTTTGGCAATCACCAATCACCAAACAGAAAGTTTTGTAAGATAGGATAAACCGTCATAGTCTAAAATCATATTTATTTTCTCTCCGCTCGCACAAAAAGGCTTTGCCTTGATTCATATTAGTGTTGCATTTTTTGTTTGTACTGTGGATTATAATAATTATTTTTACTCTTTCAAATTGCTCTTGATTGTCTTTAGGATACCACGACTATTAAGGACAAAATAAATGAAATTAAGATATATTTCTTTCCTGTAACTGAAGGAACAATAAATCATTATATTAACTCACTTTTCTCACTATCAGGGGCTACCGCCCCCAAACCCCCGTTAAACACACTCAAACGCTGCTTCGCTTCCTACATTTTCCCCTTTCAAACTCCTCTATGTAGTTGATTCACTGATTTCCCGTACAAAACGACGGTTGCATGACGTAAAAATAATTGTTAAAATTCAGTATCATTGTTTCCCGTACACAAATGGCATTGTGACGTCAGAATTTCCGCACGAAGTGACGGTCAAATTCAAAACAAAATGGCGTTATTTATACATTGAGTTACAGTGTACAACCCCAATTTTCCCTATCAAAACCCTCCCTCTTTTAGGAGGGTCTGAGACACTTCGATATAGGATTGGGTCTAAGGTAGGATTATTTTTACCCTTTAAAATCGTCTTTTTTTTTTAACCTGTATAGTGCTGGTCCCCTAAACTGAACAAAGGCCCATTCAATAATCTTAATCTGTGTGTATAATCTTGTCTTCATCAATCTGTCAATGCCAATTCAGGGTCGAAAACCTTTTTCAAGTTCTTGCAATTCAGCAACGGAATTGGCTTTGTTAGTACATGTATAACTGTCTTCTTGCGAAACTGTCATAATCAGAATGTAACAAGGCATTGTAAAGAGCCTGGAAAGGTTGAAAGTCACCGGGCATTTCGCAACCCTTTCGCCAAAAAGTAAAGAACGTCATAAGCGACTGACCATTGGCACGAAAGATGAAAATAAGTACTATGAGAGCGAATACTTTGAAATCAAGACATGTTTGCTCACTTAGAATAGTAAAAACTACCCACTTTCTCCAATTTACTCTCTAGCTTCCCATTCCTCTGATCATCTACAAAGGTCAGAGTCCGCTAAAAGGCGTGTTTTGATTGGAGAAAAACCTGTAGGGTGAGGGGGCCTGTTATTTTAGATGTGACAGAAGATGTGATTGGTTATCAATTATGTTTTCTTTTGGTTTATTGTTTGAAAATAATATATATAAGTAAAAAATAATTGCAATTAAAATGTCGATGCCCTGATTTTTTCCCTAGCTCCCGATCCGCTAAAGGGGACGGGGGCGGGAAATTTTGAAAATTCACTGCAGGGTACCTTGTGACGCAAATAGCGCGAAAAAGCGCCGGTCATGCTATATTTTTTTATTTGGTTTCGTATAAAGCTTGAATCAACGAACAAATCGGTATATAACATGCAGGGCCAGCAATGTTGGTATAGAAGTTATACGGCATTTTGTTAACATTACGGCCTATGGGAAATGATTTAGTGGACGCTGACCTAGAGGGAGCAGCGTGCTTTTCCCAAGTAAATGCAAAATATCAACATCGGCCTTGTGTTAGCGTCATGTTTTTATGTTTTTCGTTCCTTTTATATACTTTTCTACATTTTCAAGTCGAAAAGAATAAAATTAAACACATTTCATAGAAAAATTATGTATATGAGTGAATATATGGGTAAATCGGGATTTCCCGCCAAAAACGCAATGTCCGCGTTCTCATTATTTTTCCCATTCAACACATTCTTCAGACTCTATCAGGGCAAATATGCATTAAAACTTTTCTTTCAAGTATGAACATCTAGTTGAACATCAAAAACAAATTATTTCTCAAAAATTATTCGCCGGAGATACATAAAAGTATCCTCCGTGGTGTTACGGGCAAAACTTTGTATGATATTGCACCACAGAAAGACGTTAATAATTAAAATAGGATTATTTCATTTCTTCATTTTTTGCATAAAATGACTTTTTATTTCTTCATTTACGATTATAATCGCATTTAGATACATTATCAGTGAATTTCTCATAATTATTGCGAGTTCACACACACATAGGAAAATACGTCCTACGGAGGGGGGTAGGGGTCCTAAATTTCTCATAAATGCTATAAAAACCTTACAACTGTATCAAATTTGCGTAAAATGTCTTCTTCATTCAATAAATAATTTGAAATAAGTGAATTCATGAACATAAAACTGGACGCTTTCCTCTGAGAACGGAATAAAAGAGAAAAATTAGAAAATCAAAATGCGAATTTTGGCGCCTTTTTTCAAGCCTGGCATGCATGCATATATCTTGAATAACTCCCAAACCCTGAACAGCAGAAAGCTGAAACTTCGGATTTTTTTTATTCATATTAATACCTTTAATATACATTAAAATTGTTTTATTCAAAGGGTGTTTTATATATGACTATAGGTCAGAGTCCGCTAAAAGGCGTGTTTTGATTGGAGAAAAACCTGTAGGGTGAGGGGGCCTGTTATTTTAGATGTGACAGAAGATGTGATTGGTTATCAATTATGTTTTCTTTTGGTTTATTGTTTGAAAATAATATATATAAGTAAAAAATAATTGCAATTAAAATGTCGATGCCCTGATTTTTTCCCTAGCTCCCGATCCGCTAAAGGGGACGGGGGCGGGAAATTTTGAAAATTCACTGCAGGGTACCTTGTGACGCAAATAGCGCGAAAAAGCGCCGGTCATGCTATATTTTTTTATTTGGTTTCGTATAAAGCTTGAATCAACGAACAAATCGGTATATAACATGCAGGGCCAGCAATGTTGGTATAGAAGTTATACGGCATTTTGTTAACATTACGGCCTATGGGAAATGATTTAGTGGACGCTGACCTAGAGGGAGCAGCGTGCTTTTCCCAAGTAAATGCAAAATATCAACATCGGCCTTGTGTTAGCGTCATGTTTTTATGTTTTTCGTTCCTTTTATATACTTTTCTACATTTTCAAGTCGAAAAGAATAAAATTAAACACATTTCATAGAAAAATTATGTATATGAGTGAATATATGGGTAAATCGGGATTTCCCGCCAAAAACGCAATGTCCGCGTTCTCATTATTTTTCCCATTCAACACATTCTTCAGACTCTATCAGGGCAAATATGCATTAAAACTTTTCTTTCAAGTATGAACATCTAGTTGAACATCAAAAACAAATTATTTCTCAAAAATTATTCGCCGGAGATACATAAAAGTATCCTCCGTGGTGTTACGGGCAAAACTTTGTATGATATTGCACCACAGAAAGACGTTAATAATTAAAATAGGATTATTTCATTTCTTCATTTTTTGCATAAAATGACTTTTTATTTCTTCATTTACGATTATAATCGCATTTAGATACATTATCAGTGAATTTCTCATAATTATTGCGAGTTCACACACACATAGGAAAATACGTCCTACGGAGGGGGGTAGGGGTCCTAAATTTCTCATAAATGCTATAAAAACCTTACAACTGTATCAAATTTGCGTAAAATGTCTTCTTCATTCAATAAATAATTTGAAATAAGTGAATTCATGAACATAAAACTGGACGCTTTCCTCTGAGAACGGAATAAAAGAGAAAAATTAGAAAATCAAAATGCGAATTTTGGCGCCTTTTTTCAAGCCTGGCATGCATGCATATATCTTGAATAACTCCCAAACCCTGAACAGCAGAAAGCTGAAACTTCGGATTTTTTTTATTCATATTAATACCTTTAATATACATTAAAATTGTTTTATTCAAAGGGTGTTTTATATATGACTATAGGTCAGAGTCCGCTAAAAGGCGTGTTTTGATTGGAGAAAAACCTGTAGGGTGAGGGGGCCTGTTATTTTAGATGTGACAGAAGATGTGATTGGTTATCAATTATGTTTTCTTTTGGTTTATTGTTTGAAAATAATATATATAAGTAAAAAATAATTGCAATTAAAATGTCGATGCCCTGATTTTTTCCCTAGCTCCCGATCCGCTAAAGGGGACGGGGGCGGGAAATTTTGAAAATTCACTGCAGGGTACCTTGTGACGCAAATAGCGCGAAAAAGCGCCGGTCATGCTATATTTTTTTATTTGGTTTCGTATAAAGCTTGAATCAACGAACAAATCGGTATATAACATGCAGGGCCAGCAATGTTGGTATAGAAGTTATACGGCATTTTGTTAACATTACGGCCTATGGGAAATGATTTAGTGGACGCTGACCTAGAGGGAGCAGCGTGCTTTTCCCAAGTAAATGCAAAATATCAACATCGGCCTTGTGTTAGCGTCATGTTTTTATGTTTTTCGTTCCTTTTATATACTTTTCTACATTTTCAAGTCGAAAAGAATAAAATTAAACACATTTCATAGAAAAATTATGTATATGAGTGAATATATGGGTAAATCGGGATTTCCCGCCAAAAACGCAATGTCCGCGTTCTCATTATTTTTCCCATTCAACACATTCTTCAGACTCTATCAGGGCAAATATGCATTAAAACTTTTCTTTCAAGTATGAACATCTAGTTGAACATCAAAAACAAATTATTTCTCAAAAATTATTCGCCGGAGATACATAAAAGTATCCTCCGTGGTGTTACGGGCAAAACTTTGTATGATATTGCACCACAGAAAGACGTTAATAATTAAAATAGGATTATTTCATTTCTTCATTTTTTGCATAAAATGACTTTTTATTTCTTCATTTACGATTATAATCGCATTTAGATACATTATCAGTGAATTTCTCATAATTATTGCGAGTTCACACACACATAGGAAAATACGTCCTACGGAGGGGGGTAGGGGTCCTAAATTTCTCATAAATGCTATAAAAACCTTACAACTGTATCAAATTTGCGTAAAATGTCTTCTTCATTCAATAAATAATTTGAAATAAGTGAATTCATGAACATAAAACTGGACGCTTTCCTCTGAGAACGGAATAAAAGAGAAAAATTAGAAAATCAAAATGCGAATTTTGGCGCCTTTTTTCAAGCCTGGCATGCATGCATATATCTTGAATAACTCCCAAACCCTGAACAGCAGAAAGCTGAAACTTCGGATTTTTTTTATTCATATTAATACCTTTAATATACATTAAAATTGTTTTATTCAAAGGGTGTTTTATATATGACTATAGGTCAGAGTCCGCTAAAAGGCGTGTTTTGATTGGAGAAAAACCTGTAGGGTGAGGGGGCCTGTTATTTTAGATGTGACAGAAGATGTGATTGGTTATCAATTATGTTTTCTTTTGGTTTATTGTTTGAAAATAATATATATAAGTAAAAAATAATTGCAATTAAAATGTCGATGCCCTGATTTTTTCCCTAGCTCCCGATCCGCTAAAGGGGACGGGGGCGGGAAATTTTGAAAATTCACTGCAGGGTACCTTGTGACGCAAATAGCGCGAAAAAGCGCCGGTCATGCTATATTTTTTTATTTGGTTTCGTATAAAGCTTGAATCAACGAACAAATCGGTATATAACATGCAGGGCCAGCAATGTTGGTATAGAAGTTATACGGCATTTTGTTAACATTACGGCCTATGGGAAATGATTTAGTGGACGCTGACCTAGAGGGAGCAGCGTGCTTTTCCCAAGTAAATGCAAAATATCAACATCGGCCTTGTGTTAGCGTCATGTTTTTATGTTTTTCGTTCCTTTTATATACTTTTCTACATTTTCAAGTCGAAAAGAATAAAATTAAACACATTTCATAGAAAAATTATGTATATGAGTGAATATATGGGTAAATCGGGATTTCCCGCCAAAAACGCAATGTCCGCGTTCTCATTATTTTTCCCATTCAACACATTCTTCAGACTCTATCAGGGCAAATATGCATTAAAACTTTTCTTTCAAGTATGAACATCTAGTTGAACATCAAAAACAAATTATTTCTCAAAAATTATTCGCCGGAGATACATAAAAGTATCCTCCGTGGTGTTACGGGCAAAACTTTGTATGATATTGCACCACAGAAAGACGTTAATAATTAAAATAGGATTATTTCATTTCTTCATTTTTTGCATAAAATGACTTTTTATTTCTTCATTTACGATTATAATCGCATTTAGATACATTATCAGTGAATTTCTCATAATTATTGCGAGTTCACACACACATAGGAAAATACGTCCTACGGAGGGGGGTAGGGGTCCTAAATTTCTCATAAATGCTATAAAAACCTTACAACTGTATCAAATTTGCGTAAAATGTCTTCTTCATTCAATAAATAATTTGAAATAAGTGAATTCATGAACATAAAACTGGACGCTTTCCTCTGAGAACGGAATAAAAGAGAAAAATTAGAAAATCAAAATGCGAATTTTGGCGCCTTTTTTCAAGCCTGGCATGCATGCATATATCTTGAATAACTCCCAAACCCTGAACAGCAGAAAGCTGAAACTTCGGATTTTTTTTATTCATATTAATACCTTTAATATACATTAAAATTGTTTTATTCAAAGGGTGTTTTATATATGACTATAGGTCAGAGTCCGCTAAAAGGCGTGTTTTGATTGGAGAAAAACCTGTAGGGTGAGGGGGCCTGTTATTTTAGATGTGACAGAAGATGTGATTGGTTATCAATTATGTTTTCTTTTGGTTTATTGTTTGAAAATAATATATATAAGTAAAAAATAATTGCAATTAAAATGTCGATGCCCTGATTTTTTCCCTAGCTCCCGATCCGCTAAAGGGGACGGGGGCGGGAAATTTTGAAAATTCACTGCAGGGTACCTTGTGACGCAAATAGCGCGAAAAAGCGCCGGTCATGCTATATTTTTTTATTTGGTTTCGTATAAAGCTTGAATCAACGAACAAATCGGTATATAACATGCAGGGCCAGCAATGTTGGTATAGAAGTTATACGGCATTTTGTTAACATTACGGCCTATGGGAAATGATTTAGTGGACGCTGACCTAGAGGGAGCAGCGTGCTTTTCCCAAGTAAATGCAAAATATCAACATCGGCCTTGTGTTAGCGTCATGTTTTTATGTTTTTCGTTCCTTTTATATACTTTTCTACATTTTCAAGTCGAAAAGAATAAAATTAAACACATTTCATAGAAAAATTATGTATATGAGTGAATATATGGGTAAATCGGGATTTCCCGCCAAAAACGCAATGTCCGCGTTCTCATTATTTTTCCCATTCAACACATTCTTCAGACTCTATCAGGGCAAATATGCATTAAAACTTTTCTTTCAAGTATGAACATCTAGTTGAACATCAAAAACAAATTATTTCTCAAAAATTATTCGCCGGAGATACATAAAAGTATCCTCCGTGGTGTTACGGGCAAAACTTTGTATGATATTGCACCACAGAAAGACGTTAATAATTAAAATAGGATTATTTCATTTCTTCATTTTTTGCATAAAATGACTTTTTATTTCTTCATTTACGATTATAATCGCATTTAGATACATTATCAGTGAATTTCTCATAATTATTGCGAGTTCACACACACATAGGAAAATACGTCCTACGGAGGGGGGTAGGGGTCCTAAATTTCTCATAAATGCTATAAAAACCTTACAACTGTATCAAATTTGCGTAAAATGTCTTCTTCATTCAATAAATAATTTGAAATAAGTGAATTCATGAACATAAAACTGGACGCTTTCCTCTGAGAACGGAATAAAAGAGAAAAATTAGAAAATCAAAATGCGAATTTTGGCGCCTTTTTTCAAGCCTGGCATGCATGCATATATCTTGAATAACTCCCAAACCCTGAACAGCAGAAAGCTGAAACTTCGGATTTTTTTTATTCATATTAATACCTTTAATATACATTAAAATTGTTTTATTCAAAGGGTGTTTTATATATGACTATAGGTCAGAGTCCGCTAAAAGGCGTGTTTTGATTGGAGAAAAACCTGTAGGGTGAGGGGGCCTGTTATTTTAGATGTGACAGAAGATGTGATTGGTTATCAATTATGTTTTCTTTTGGTTTATTGTTTGAAAATAATATATATAAGTAAAAAATAATTGCAATTAAAATGTCGATGCCCTGATTTTTTCCCTAGCTCCCGATCCGCTAAAGGGGACGGGGGCGGGAAATTTTGAAAATTCACTGCAGGGTACCTTGTGACGCAAATAGCGCGAAAAAGCGCCGGTCATGCTATATTTTTTTATTTGGTTTCGTATAAAGCTTGAATCAACGAACAAATCGGTATATAACATGCAGGGCCAGCAATGTTGGTATAGAAGTTATACGGCATTTTGTTAACATTACGGCCTATGGGAAATGATTTAGTGGACGCTGACCTAGAGGGAGCAGCGTGCTTTTCCCAAGTAAATGCAAAATATCAACATCGGCCTTGTGTTAGCGTCATGTTTTTATGTTTTTCGTTCCTTTTATATACTTTTCTACATTTTCAAGTCGAAAAGAATAAAATTAAACACATTTCATAGAAAAATTATGTATATGAGTGAATATATGGGTAAATCGGGATTTCCCGCCAAAAACGCAATGTCCGCGTTCTCATTATTTTTCCCATTCAACACATTCTTCAGACTCTATCAGGGCAAATATGCATTAAAACTTTTCTTTCAAGTATGAACATCTAGTTGAACATCAAAAACAAATTATTTCTCAAAAATTATTCGCCGGAGATACATAAAAGTATCCTCCGTGGTGTTACGGGCAAAACTTTGTATGATATTGCACCACAGAAAGACGTTAATAATTAAAATAGGATTATTTCATTTCTTCATTTTTTGCATAAAATGACTTTTTATTTCTTCATTTACGATTATAATCGCATTTAGATACATTATCAGTGAATTTCTCATAATTATTGCGAGTTCACACACACATAGGAAAATACGTCCTACGGAGGGGGGTAGGGGTCCTAAATTTCTCATAAATGCTATAAAAACCTTACAACTGTATCAAATTTGCGTAAAATGTCTTCTTCATTCAATAAATAATTTGAAATAAGTGAATTCATGAACATAAAACTGGACGCTTTCCTCTGAGAACGGAATAAAAGAGAAAAATTAGAAAATCAAAATGCGAATTTTGGCGCCTTTTTTCAAGCCTGGCATGCATGCATATATCTTGAATAACTCCCAAACCCTGAACAGCAGAAAGC
The DNA here is from genome assembly GCA_028142955.1 of Pinctada fucata. Lineage (NCBI taxonomy): Eukaryota > Metazoa > Mollusca > Bivalvia > Pterioida > Pteriidae > Pinctada > Pinctada fucata. The sequence continues at coordinate 7,948,441 of AP027103.1, forward strand.
TGAAACTTCGGATTTTTTTTATTCATATTAATACCTTTAATATACATTAAAATTGTTTTATTCAAAGGGTGTTTTATATATGACTATAGGTCAGAGTCCGCTAAAAGGCGTGTTTTGATTGGAGAAAAACCTGTAGGGTGAGGGGGCCTGTTATTTTAGATGTGACAGAAGATGTGATTGGTTATCAATTATGTTTTCTTTTGGTTTATTGTTTGAAAATAATATATATAAGTAAAAAATAATTGCAATTAAAATGTCGATGCCCTGATTTTTTCCCTAGCTCCCGATCCGCTAAAGGGGACGGGGGCGGGAAATTTTGAAAATTCACTGCAGGGTACCTTGTGACGCAAATAGCGCGAAAAAGCGCCGGTCATGCTATATTTTTTTATTTGGTTTCGTATAAAGCTTGAATCAACGAACAAATCGGTATATAACATGCAGGGCCAGCAATGTTGGTATAGAAGTTATACGGCATTTTGTTAACATTACGGCCTATGGGAAATGATTTAGTGGACGCTGACCTAGAGGGAGCAGCGTGCTTTTCCCAAGTAAATGCAAAATATCAACATCGGCCTTGTGTTAGCGTCATGTTTTTATGTTTTTCGTTCCTTTTATATACTTTTCTACATTTTCAAGTCGAAAAGAATAAAATTAAACACATTTCATAGAAAAATTATGTATATGAGTGAATATATGGGTAAATCGGGATTTCCCGCCAAAAACGCAATGTCCGCGTTCTCATTATTTTTCCCATTCAACACATTCTTCAGACTCTATCAGGGCAAATATGCATTAAAACTTTTCTTTCAAGTATGAACATCTAGTTGAACATCAAAAACAAATTATTTCTCAAAAATTATTCGCCGGAGATACATAAAAGTATCCTCCGTGGTGTTACGGGCAAAACTTTGTATGATATTGCACCACAGAAAGACGTTAATAATTAAAATAGGATTATTTCATTTCTTCATTTTTTGCATAAAATGACTTTTTATTTCTTCATTTACGATTATAATCGCATTTAGATACATTATCAGTGAATTTCTCATAATTATTGCGAGTTCACACACACATAGGAAAATACGTCCTACGGAGGGGGGTAGGGGTCCTAAATTTCTCATAAATGCTATAAAAACCTTACAACTGTATCAAATTTGCGTAAAATGTCTTCTTCATTCAATAAATAATTTGAAATAAGTGAATTCATGAACATAAAACTGGACGCTTTCCTCTGAGAACGGAATAAAAGAGAAAAATTAGAAAATCAAAATGCGAATTTTGGCGCCTTTTTTCAAGCCTGGCATGCATGCATATATCTTGAATAACTCCCAAACCCTGAACAGCAGAAAGCTGAAACTTCGGATTTTTTTTATTCATATTAATACCTTTAATATACATTAAAATTGTTTTATTCAAAGGGTGTTTTATATATGACTATAGGTCAGAGTCCGCTAAAAGGCGTGTTTTGATTGGAGAAAAACCTGTAGGGTGAGGGGGCCTGTTATTTTAGATGTGACAGAAGATGTGATTGGTTATCAATTATGTTTTCTTTTGGTTTATTGTTTGAAAATAATATATATAAGTAAAAAATAATTGCAATTAAAATGTCGATGCCCTGATTTTTTCCCTAGCTCCCGATCCGCTAAAGGGGACGGGGGCGGGAAATTTTGAAAATTCACTGCAGGGTACCTTGTGACGCAAATAGCGCGAAAAAGCGCCGGTCATGCTATATTTTTTTATTTGGTTTCGTATAAAGCTTGAATCAACGAACAAATCGGTATATAACATGCAGGGCCAGCAATGTTGGTATAGAAGTTATACGGCATTTTGTTAACATTACGGCCTATGGGAAATGATTTAGTGGACGCTGACCTAGAGGGAGCAGCGTGCTTTTCCCAAGTAAATGCAAAATATCAACATCGGCCTTGTGTTAGCGTCATGTTTTTATGTTTTTCGTTCCTTTTATATACTTTTCTACATTTTCAAGTCGAAAAGAATAAAATTAAACACATTTCATAGAAAAATTATGTATATGAGTGAATATATGGGTAAATCGGGATTTCCCGCCAAAAACGCAATGTCCGCGTTCTCATTATTTTTCCCATTCAACACATTCTTCAGACTCTATCAGGGCAAATATGCATTAAAACTTTTCTTTCAAGTATGAACATCTAGTTGAACATCAAAAACAAATTATTTCTCAAAAATTATTCGCCGGAGATACATAAAAGTATCCTCCGTGGTGTTACGGGCAAAACTTTGTATGATATTGCACCACAGAAAGACGTTAATAATTAAAATAGGATTATTTCATTTCTTCATTTTTTGCATAAAATGACTTTTTATTTCTTCATTTACGATTATAATCGCATTTAGATACATTATCAGTGAATTTCTCATAATTATTGCGAGTTCACACACACATAGGAAAATACGTCCTACGGAGGGGGGTAGGGGTCCTAAATTTCTCATAAATGCTATAAAAACCTTACAACTGTATCAAATTTGCGTAAAATGTCTTCTTCATTCAATAAATAATTTGAAATAAGTGAATTCATGAACATAAAACTGGACGCTTTCCTCTGAGAACGGAATAAAAGAGAAAAATTAGAAAATCAAAATGCGAATTTTGGCGCCTTTTTTCAAGCCTGGCATGCATGCATATATCTTGAATAACTCCCAAACCCTGAACAGCAGAAAGCTGAAACTTCGGATTTTTTTTATTCATATTAATACCTTTAATATACATTAAAATTGTTTTATTCAAAGGGTGTTTTATATATGACTATAGGTCAGAGTCCGCTAAAAGGCGTGTTTTGATTGGAGAAAAACCTGTAGGGTGAGGGGGCCTGTTATTTTAGATGTGACAGAAGATGTGATTGGTTATCAATTATGTTTTCTTTTGGTTTATTGTTTGAAAATAATATATATAAGTAAAAAATAATTGCAATTAAAATGTCGATGCCCTGATTTTTTCCCTAGCTCCCGATCCGCTAAAGGGGACGGGGGCGGGAAATTTTGAAAATTCACTGCAGGGTACCTTGTGACGCAAATAGCGCGAAAAAGCGCCGGTCATGCTATATTTTTTTATTTGGTTTCGTATAAAGCTTGAATCAACGAACAAATCGGTATATAACATGCAGGGCCAGCAATGTTGGTATAGAAGTTATACGGCATTTTGTTAACATTACGGCCTATGGGAAATGATTTAGTGGACGCTGACCTAGAGGGAGCAGCGTGCTTTTCCCAAGTAAATGCAAAATATCAACATCGGCCTTGTGTTAGCGTCATGTTTTTATGTTTTTCGTTCCTTTTATATACTTTTCTACATTTTCAAGTCGAAAAGAATAAAATTAAACACATTTCATAGAAAAATTATGTATATGAGTGAATATATGGGTAAATCGGGATTTCCCGCCAAAAACGCAATGTCCGCGTTCTCATTATTTTTCCCATTCAACACATTCTTCAGACTCTATCAGGGCAAATATGCATTAAAACTTTTCTTTCAAGTATGAACATCTAGTTGAACATCAAAAACAAATTATTTCTCAAAAATTATTCGCCGGAGATACATAAAAGTATCCTCCGTGGTGTTACGGGCAAAACTTTGTATGATATTGCACCACAGAAAGACGTTAATAATTAAAATAGGATTATTTCATTTCTTCATTTTTTGCATAAAATGACTTTTTATTTCTTCATTTACGATTATAATCGCATTTAGATACATTATCAGTGAATTTCTCATAATTATTGCGAGTTCACACACACATAGGAAAATACGTCCTACGGAGGGGGGTAGGGGTCCTAAATTTCTCATAAATGCTATAAAAACCTTACAACTGTATCAAATTTGCGTAAAATGTCTTCTTCATTCAATAAATAATTTGAAATAAGTGAATTCATGAACATAAAACTGGACGCTTTCCTCTGAGAACGGAATAAAAGAGAAAAATTAGAAAATCAAAATGCGAATTTTGGCGCCTTTTTTCAAGCCTGGCATGCATGCATATATCTTGAATAACTCCCAAACCCTGAACAGCAGAAAGCTGAAACTTCGGATTTTTTTTATTCATATTAATACCTTTAATATACATTAAAATTGTTTTATTCAAAGGGTGTTTTATATATGACTATAGGTCAGAGTCCGCTAAAAGGCGTGTTTTGATTGGAGAAAAACCTGTAGGGTGAGGGGGCCTGTTATTTTAGATGTGACAGAAGATGTGATTGGTTATCAATTATGTTTTCTTTTGGTTTATTGTTTGAAAATAATATATATAAGTAAAAAATAATTGCAATTAAAATGTCGATGCCCTGATTTTTTCCCTAGCTCCCGATCCGCTAAAGGGGACGGGGGCGGGAAATTTTGAAAATTCACTGCAGGGTACCTTGTGACGCAAATAGCGCGAAAAAGCGCCGGTCATGCTATATTTTTTTATTTGGTTTCGTATAAAGCTTGAATCAACGAACAAATCGGTATATAACATGCAGGGCCAGCAATGTTGGTATAGAAGTTATACGGCATTTTGTTAACATTACGGCCTATGGGAAATGATTTAGTGGACGCTGACCTAGAGGGAGCAGCGTGCTTTTCCCAAGTAAATGCAAAATATCAACATCGGCCTTGTGTTAGCGTCATGTTTTTATGTTTTTCGTTCCTTTTATATACTTTTCTACATTTTCAAGTCGAAAAGAATAAAATTAAACACATTTCATAGAAAAATTATGTATATGAGTGAATATATGGGTAAATCGGGATTTCCCGCCAAAAACGCAATGTCCGCGTTCTCATTATTTTTCCCATTCAACACATTCTTCAGACTCTATCAGGGCAAATATGCATTAAAACTTTTCTTTCAAGTATGAACATCTAGTTGAACATCAAAAACAAATTATTTCTCAAAAATTATTCGCCGGAGATACATAAAAGTATCCTCCGTGGTGTTACGGGCAAAACTTTGTATGATATTGCACCACAGAAAGACGTTAATAATTAAAATAGGATTATTTCATTTCTTCATTTTTTGCATAAAATGACTTTTTATTTCTTCATTTACGATTATAATCGCATTTAGATACATTATCAGTGAATTTCTCATAATTATTGCGAGTTCACACACACATAGGAAAATACGTCCTACGGAGGGGGGTAGGGGTCCTAAATTTCTCATAAATGCTATAAAAACCTTACAACTGTATCAAATTTGCGTAAAATGTCTTCTTCATTCAATAAATAATTTGAAATAAGTGAATTCATGAACATAAAACTGGACGCTTTCCTCTGAGAACGGAATAAAAGAGAAAAATTAGAAAATCAAAATGCGAATTTTGGCGCCTTTTTTCAAGCCTGGCATGCATGCATATATCTTGAATAACTCCCAAACCCTGAACAGCAGAAAGCTGAAACTTCGGATTTTTTTTATTCATATTAATACCTTTAATATACATTAAAATTGTTTTATTCAAAGGGTGTTTTATATATGACTATAGGTCAGAGTCCGCTAAAAGGCGTGTTTTGATTGGAGAAAAACCTGTAGGGTGAGGGGGCCTGTTATTTTAGATGTGACAGAAGATGTGATTGGTTATCAATTATGTTTTCTTTTGGTTTATTGTTTGAAAATAATATATATAAGTAAAAAATAATTGCAATTAAAATGTCGATGCCCTGATTTTTTCCCTAGCTCCCGATCCGCTAAAGGGGACGGGGGCGGGAAATTTTGAAAATTCACTGCAGGGTACCTTGTGACGCAAATAGCGCGAAAAAGCGCCGGTCATGCTATATTTTTTTATTTGGTTTCGTATAAAGCTTGAATCAACGAACAAATCGGTATATAACATGCAGGGCCAGCAATGTTGGTATAGAAGTTATACGGCATTTTGTTAACATTACGGCCTATGGGAAATGATTTAGTGGACGCTGACCTAGAGGGAGCAGCGTGCTTTTCCCAAGTAAATGCAAAATATCAACATCGGCCTTGTGTTAGCGTCATGTTTTTATGTTTTTCGTTCCTTTTATATACTTTTCTACATTTTCAAGTCGAAAAGAATAAAATTAAACACATTTCATAGAAAAATTATGTATATGAGTGAATATATGGGTAAATCGGGATTTCCCGCCAAAAACGCAATGTCCGCGTTCTCATTATTTTTCCCATTCAACACATTCTTCAGACTCTATCAGGGCAAATATGCATTAAAACTTTTCTTTCAAGTATGAACATCTAGTTGAACATCAAAAACAAATTATTTCTCAAAAATTATTCGCCGGAGATACATAAAAGTATCCTCCGTGGTGTTACGGGCAAAACTTTGTATGATATTGCACCACAGAAAGACGTTAATAATTAAAATAGGATTATTTCATTTCTTCATTTTTTGCATAAAATGACTTTTTATTTCTTCATTTACGATTATAATCGCATTTAGATACATTATCAGTGAATTTCTCATAATTATTGCGAGTTCACACACACATAGGAAAATACGTCCTACGGAGGGGGGTAGGGGTCCTAAATTTCTCATAAATGCTATAAAAACCTTACAACTGTATCAAATTTGCGTAAAATGTCTTCTTCATTCAATAAATAATTTGAAATAAGTGAATTCATGAACATAAAACTGGACGCTTTCCTCTGAGAACGGAATAAAAGAGAAAAATTAGAAAATCAAAATGCGAATTTTGGCGCCTTTTTTCAAGCCTGGCATGCATGCATATATCTTGAATAACTCCCAAACCCTGAACAGCAGAAAGCTGAAACTTCGGATTTTTTTTATTCATATTAATACCTTTAATATACATTAAAATTGTTTTATTCAAAGGGTGTTTTATATATGACTATAGGTCAGAGTCCGCTAAAAGGCGTGTTTTGATTGGAGAAAAACCTGTAGGGTGAGGGGGCCTGTTATTTTAGATGTGACAGAAGATGTGATTGGTTATCAATTATGTTTTCTTTTGGTTTATTGTTTGAAAATAATATATATAAGTAAAAAATAATTGCAATTAAAATGTCGATGCCCTGATTTTTTCCCTAGCTCCCGATCCGCTAAAGGGGACGGGGGCGGGAAATTTTGAAAATTCACTGCAGGGTACCTTGTGACGCAAATAGCGCGAAAAAGCGCCGGTCATGCTATATTTTTTTATTTGGTTTCGTATAAAGCTTGAATCAACGAACAAATCGGTATATAACATGCAGGGCCAGCAATGTTGGTATAGAAGTTATACGGCATTTTGTTAACATTACGGCCTATGGGAAATGATTTAGTGGACGCTGACCTAGAGGGAGCAGCGTGCTTTTCCCAAGTAAATGCAAAATATCAACATCGGCCTTGTGTTAGCGTCATGTTTTTATGTTTTTCGTTCCTTTTATATACTTTTCTACATTTTCAAGTCGAAAAGAATAAAATTAAACACATTTCATAGAAAAATTATGTATATGAGTGAATATATGGGTAAATCGGGATTTCCCGCCAAAAACGCAATGTCCGCGTTCTCATTATTTTTCCCATTCAACACATTCTTCAGACTCTATCAGGGCAAATATGCATTAAAACTTTTCTTTCAAGTATGAACATCTAGTTGAACATCAAAAACAAATTATTTCTCAAAAATTATTCGCCGGAGATACATAAAAGTATCCTCCGTGGTGTTACGGGCAAAACTTTGTATGATATTGCACCACAGAAAGACGTTAATAATTAAAATAGGATTATTTCATTTCTTCATTTTTTGCATAAAATGACTTTTTATTTCTTCATTTACGATTATAATCGCATTTAGATACATTATCAGTGAATTTCTCATAATTATTGCGAGTTCACACACACATAGGAAAATACGTCCTACGGAGGGGGGTAGGGGTCCTAAATTTCTCATAAATGCTATAAAAACCTTACAACTGTATCAAATTTGCGTAAAATGTCTTCTTCATTCAATAAATAATTTGAAATAAGTGAATTCATGAACATAAAACTGGACGCTTTCCTCTGAGAACGGAATAAAAGAGAAAAATTAGAAAATCAAAATGCGAATTTTGGCGCCTTTTTTCAAGCCTGGCATGCATGCATATATCTTGAATAACTCCCAAACCCTGAACAGCAGAAAGCTGAAACTTCGGATTTTTTTTATTCATATTAATACCTTTAATATACATTAAAATTGTTTTATTCAAAGGGTGTTTTATATATGACTATAGGTCAGAGTCCGCTAAAAGGCGTGTTTTGATTGGAGAAAAACCTGTAGGGTGAGGGGGCCTGTTATTTTAGATGTGACAGAAGATGTGATTGGTTATCAATTATGTTTTCTTTTGGTTTATTGTTTGAAAATAATATATATAAGTAAAAAATAATTGCAATTAAAATGTCGATGCCCTGATTTTTTCCCTAGCTCCCGATCCGCTAAAGGGGACGGGGGCGGGAAATTTTGAAAATTCACTGCAGGGTACCTTGTGACGCAAATAGCGCGAAAAAGCGCCGGTCATGCTATATTTTTTTATTTGGTTTCGTATAAAGCTTGAATCAACGAACAAATCGGTATATAACATGCAGGGCCAGCAATGTTGGTATAGAAGTTATACGGCATTTTGTTAACATTACGGCCTATGGGAAATGATTTAGTGGACGCTGACCTAGAGGGAGCAGCGTGCTTTTCCCAAGTAAATGCAAAATATCAACATCGGCCTTGTGTTAGCGTCATGTTTTTATGTTTTTCGTTCCTTTTATATACTTTTCTACATTTTCAAGTCGAAAAGAATAAAATTAAACACATTTCATAGAAAAATTATGTATATGAGTGAATATATGGGTAAATCGGGATTTCCCGCCAAAAACGCAATGTCCGCGTTCTCATTATTTTTCCCATTCAACACATTCTTCAGACTCTATCAGGGCAAATATGCATTAAAACTTTTCTTTCAAGTATGAACATCTAGTTGAACATCAAAAACAAATTATTTCTCAAAAATTATTCGCCGGAGATACATAAAAGTATCCTCCGTGGTGTTACGGGCAAAACTTTGTATGATATTGCACCACAGAAAGACGTTAATAATTAAAATAGGATTATTTCATTTCTTCATTTTTTGCATAAAATGACTTTTTATTTCTTCATTTACGATTATAATCGCATTTAGATACATTATCAGTGAATTTCTCATAATTATTGCGAGTTCACACACACATAGGAAAATACGTCCTACGGAGGGGGGTAGGGGTCCTAAATTTCTCATAAATGCTATAAAAACCTTACAACTGTATCAAATTTGCGTAAAATGTCTTCTTCATTCAATAAATAATTTGAAATAAGTGAATTCATGAACATAAAACTGGACGCTTTCCTCTGAGAACGGAATAAAAGAGAAAAATTAGAAAATCAAAATGCGAATTTTGGCGCCTTTTTTCAAGCCTGGCATGCATGCATATATCTTGAATAACTCCCAAACCCTGAACAGCAGAAAGCTGAAACTTCGGATTTTTTTTATTCATATTAATACCTTTAATATACATTAAAATTGTTTTATTCAAAGGGTGTTTTATATATGACTATAGGTCAGAGTCCGCTAAAAGGCGTGTTTTGATTGGAGAAAAACCTGTAGGGTGAGGGGGCCTGTTATTTTAGATGTGACAGAAGATGTGATTGGTTATCAATTATGTTTTCTTTTGGTTTATTGTTTGAAAATAATATATATAAGTAAAAAATAATTGCAATTAAAATGTCGATGCCCTGATTTTTTCCCTAGCTCCCGATCCGCTAAAGGGGACGGGGGCGGGAAATTTTGAAAATTCACTGCAGGGTACCTTGTGACGCAAATAGCGCGAAAAAGCGCCGGTCATGCTATATTTTTTTATTTGGTTTCGTATAAAGCTTGAATCAACGAACAAATCGGTATATAACATGCAGGGCCAGCAATGTTGGTATAGAAGTTATACGGCATTTTGTTAACATTACGGCCTATGGGAAATGATTTAGTGGACGCTGACCTAGAGGGAGCAGCGTGCTTTTCCCAAGTAAATGCAAAATATCAACATCGGCCTTGTGTTAGCGTCATGTTTTTATGTTTTTCGTTCCTTTTATATACTTTTCTACATTTTCAAGTCGAAAAGAATAAAATTAAACACATTTCATAGAAAAATTATGTATATGAGTGAATATATGGGTAAATCGGGATTTCCCGCCAAAAACGCAATGTCCGCGTTCTCATTATTTTTCCCATTCAACACATTCTTCAGACTCTATCAGGGCAAATATGCATTAAAACTTTTCTTTCAAGTATGAACATCTAGTTGAACATCAAAAACAAATTATTTCTCAAAAATTATTCGCCGGAGATACATAAAAGTATCCTCCGTGGTGTTACGGGCAAAACTTTGTATGATATTGCACCACAGAAAGACGTTAATAATTAAAATAGGATTATTTCATTTCTTCATTTTTTGCATAAAATGACTTTTTATTTCTTCATTTACGATTATAATCGCATTTAGATACATTATCAGTGAATTTCTCATAATTATTGCGAGTTCACACACACATAGGAAAATACGTCCTACGGAGGGGGGTAGGGGTCCTAAATTTCTCATAAATGCTATAAAAACCTTACAACTGTATCAAATTTGCGTAAAATGTCTTCTTCATTCAATAAATAATTTGAAATAAGTGAATTCATGAACATAAAACTGGACGCTTTCCTCTGAGAACGGAATAAAAGAGAAAAATTAGAAAATCAAAATGCGAATTTTGGCGCCTTTTTTCAAGCCTGGCATGCATGCATATATCTTGAATAACTCCCAAACCCTGAACAGCAGAAAGCTGAAACTTCGGATTTTTTTTATTCATATTAATACCTTTAATATACATTAAAATTGTTTTATTCAAAGGGTGTTTTATATATGACTATAGGTCAGAGTCCGCTAAAAGGCGTGTTTTGATTGGAGAAAAACCTGTAGGGTGAGGGGGCCTGTTATTTTAGATGTGACAGAAGATGTGATTGGTTATCAATTATGTTTTCTTTTGGTTTATTGTTTGAAAATAATATAATAAGTAAAAAATAATTGCAATTAAAATGTCGATGCCCTGATTTTTTCCCTAGCTCCCGATCCGCTAAAGGGGACGGGGGCGGGAAATTTTGAAAATTCACTGCAGGGTACCTTGTGACGCAAATAGCGCGAAAAAGCGCCGGTCATGCTATATTTTTTTATTTGGTTTCGTATAAAGCTTGAATCAACGAACAAATCGGTATATAACATGCAGGGCCAGCAATGTTGGTATAGAAGTTATACGGCATTTTGTTAACATTACGGCCTATGGGAAATGATTTAGTGGACGCTGACCTAGAGGGAGCAGCGTGCTTTTCCCAAGTAAATGCAAAATATCAACATCGGCCTTGTGTTAGCGTCATGTTTTTATGTTTTTCGTTCCTTTTATATACTTTTCTACATTTTCAAGTCGAAAAGAATAAAATTAAACACATTTCATAGAAAAATTATGTATATGAGTGAATATATGGGTAAATCGGGATTTCCCGCCAAAAACGCAATGTCCGCGTTCTCATTATTTTTCCCATTCAACACATTCTTCAGACTCTATCAGGGCAAATATGCATTAAAACTTTTCTTTCAAGTATGAACATCTAGTTGAACATCAAAAACAAATTATTTCTCAAAAATTATTCGCCGGAGATACATAAAAGTATCCTCCGTGGTGTTACGGGCAAAACTTTGTATGATATTGCACCACAGAAAGACGTTAATAATTAAAATAGGATTATTTCATTTCTTCATTTTTTGCATAAAATGACTTTTTATTTCTTCATTTACGATTATAATCGCATTTAGATACATTATCAGTGAATTTCTCATAATTATTGCGAGTTCACACACACATAGGAAAATACGTCCTACGGAGGGGGGTAGGGGTCCTAAATTTCTCATAAATGCTATAAAAACCTTACAACTGTATCAAATTTGCGTAAAATGTCTTCTTCATTCAATAAATAATTTGAAATAAGTGAATTCATGAACATAAAACTGGACGCTTTCCTCTGAGAACGGAATAAAAGAGAAAAATTAGAAAATCAAAATGCGAATTTTGGCGCCTTTTTTCAAGCCTGGCATGCATGCATATATCTTGAATAACTCCCAAACCCTGAACAGCAGAAAGCTGAAACTTCGGATTTTTTTTATTCATATTAATACCTTTAATATACATTAAAATTGTTTTATTCAAAGGGTGTTTTATATATGACTATAGGTCAGAGTCCGCTAAAAGGCGTGTTTTGATTGGAGAAAAACCTGTAGGGTGAGGGGGCCTGTTATTTTAGATGTGACAGAAGATGTGATTGGTTATCAATTATGTTTTCTTTTGGTTTATTGTTTGAAAATAATATATATAAGTAAAAAATAATTGCAATTAAAATGTCGATGCCCTGATTTTTTCCCTAGCTCCCGATCCGCTAAAGGGGACGGGGGCGGGAAATTTTGAAAATTCACTGCAGGGTACCTTGTGACGCAAATAGCGCGAAAAAGCGCCGGTCATGCTATATTTTTTTATTTGGTTTCGTATAAAGCTTGAATCAACGAACAAATCGGTATATAACATGCAGGGCCAGCAATGTTGGTATAGAAGTTATACGGCATTTTGTTAACATTACGGCCTATGGGAAATGATTTAGTGGACGCTGACCTAGAGGGAGCAGCGTGCTTTTCCCAAGTAAATGCAAAATATCAACATCGGCCTTGTGTTAGCGTCATGTTTTTATGTTTTTCGTTCCTTTTATATACTTTTCTACATTTTCAAGTCGAAAAGAATAAAATTAAACACATTTCATAGAAAAATTATGTATATGAGTGAATATATGGGTAAATCGGGATTTCCCGCCAAAAACGCAATGTCCGCGTTCTCATTATTTTTCCCATTCAACACATTCTTCAGACTCTATCAGGGCAAATATGCATTAAAACTTTTCTTTCAAGTATGAACATCTAGTTGAACATCAAAAACAAATTATTTCTCAAAAATTATTCGCCGGAGATACATAAAAGTATCCTCCGTGGTGTTACGGGCAAAACTTTGTATGATATTGCACCACAGAAAGACGTTAATAATTAAAATAGGATTATTTCATTTCTTCATTTTTTGCATAAAATGACTTTTTATTTCTTCATTTACGATTATAATCGCATTTAGATACATTATCAGTGAATTTCTCATAATTATTGCGAGTTCACACACACATAGGAAAATACGTCCTACGGAGGGGGGTAGGGGTCCTAAATTTCTCATAAATGCTATAAAAACCTTACAACTGTATCAAATTTGCGTAAAATGTCTTCTTCATTCAATAAATAATTTGAAATAAGTGAATTCATGAACATAAAACTGGACGCTTTCCTCTGAGAACGGAATAAAAGAGAAAAATTAGAAAATCAAAATGCGAATTTTGGCGCCTTTTTTCAAGCCTGGCATGCATGCATATATCTTGAATAACTCCCAAACCCTGAACAGCAGAAAGCTGAAACTTCGGATTTTTTTTATTCATATTAATACCTTTAATATACATTAAAATTGTTTTATTCAAAGGGTGTTTTATATATGACTATAGGTCAGAGTCCGCTAAAAGGCGTGTTTTGATTGGAGAAAAACCTGTAGGGTGAGGGGGCCTGTTATTTTAGATGTGACAGAAGATGTGATTGGTTATCAATTATGTTTTCTTTTGGTTTATTGTTTGAAAATAATATATATAAGTAAAAAATAATTGCAATTAAAATGTCGATGCCCTGATTTTTTCCCTAGCTCCCGATCCGCTAAAGGGGACGGGGGCGGGAAATTTTGAAAATTCACTGCAGGGTACCTTGTGACGCAAATAGCGCGAAAAAGCGCCGGTCATGCTATATTTTTTTATTTGGTTTCGTATAAAGCTTGAATCAACGAACAAATCGGTATATAACATGCAGGGCCAGCAATGTTGGTATAGAAGTTATACGGCATTTTGTTAACATTACGGCCTATGGGAAATGATTTAGTGGACGCTGACCTAGAGGGAGCAGCGTGCTTTTCCCAAGTAAATGCAAAATATCAACATCGGCCTTGTGTTAGCGTCATGTTTTTATGTTTTTCGTTCCTTTTATATACTTTTCTACATTTTCAAGTCGAAAAGAATAAAATTAAACACATTTCATAGAAAAATTATGTATATGAGTGAATATATGGGTAAATCGGGATTTCCCGCCAAAAACGCAATGTCCGCGTTCTCATTATTTTTCCCATTCAACACATTCTTCAGACTCTATCAGGGCAAATATGCATTAAAACTTTTCTTTCAAGTATGAACATCTAGTTGAACATCAAAAACAAATTATTTCTCAAAAATTATTCGCCGGAGATACATAAAAGTATCCTCCGTGGTGTTACGGGCAAAACTTTGTATGATATTGCACCACAGAAAGACGTTAATAATTAAAATAGGATTATTTCATTTCTTCATTTTTTGCATAAAATGACTTTTTATTTCTTCATTTACGATTATAATCGCATTTAGATACATTATCAGTGAATTTCTCATAATTATTGCGAGTTCACACACACATAGGAAAATACGTCCTACGGAGGGGGGTAGGGGTCCTAAATTTCTCATAAATGCTATAAAAACCTTACAACTGTATCAAATTTGCGTAAAATGTCTTCTTCATTCAATAAATAATTTGAAATAAGTGAATTCATGAACATAAAACTGGACGCTTTCCTCTGAGAACGGAATAAAAGAGAAAAATTAGAAAATCAAAATGCGAATTTTGGCGCCTTTTTTCAAGCCTGGCATGCATGCATATATCTTGAATAACTCCCAAACCCTGAACAGCAGAAAGCTGAAACTTCGGATTTTTTTTATTCATATTAATACCTTTAATATACATTAAAATTGTTTTATTCAAAGGGTGTTTTATATATGACTATAGGTCAGAGTCCGCTAAAAGGCGTGTTTTGATTGGAGAAAAACCTGTAGGGTGAGGGGGCCTGTTATTTTAGATGTGACAGAAGATGTGATTGGTTATCAATTATGTTTTCTTTTGGTTTATTGTTTGAAAATAATATATATAAGTAAAAAATAATTGCAATTAAAATGTCGATGCCCTGATTTTTTCCCTAGCTCCCGATCCGCTAAAGGGGACGGGGGCGGGAAATTTTGAAAATTCACTGCAGGGTACCTTGTGACGCAAATAGCGCGAAAAAGCGCCGGTCATGCTATATTTTTTTATTTGGTTTCGTATAAAGCTTGAATCAACGAACAAATCGGTATATAACATGCAGGGCCAGCAATGTTGGTATAGAAGTTATACGGCATTTTGTTAACATTACGGCCTATGGGAAATGATTTAGTGGACGCTGACCTAGAGGGAGCAGCGTGCTTTTCCCAAGTAAATGCAAAATATCAACATCGGCCTTGTGTTAGCGTCATGTTTTTATGTTTTTCGTTCCTTTTATATACTTTTCTACATTTTCAAGTCGAAAAGAATAAAATTAAACACATTTCATAGAAAAATTATGTATATGAGTGAATATATGGGTAAATCGGGATTTCCCGCCAAAAACGCAATGTCCGCGTTCTCATTATTTTTCCCATTCAACACATTCTTCAGACTCTATCAGGGCAAATATGCATTAAAACTTTTCTTTCAAGTATGAACATCTAGTTGAACATCAAAAACAAATTATTTCTCAAAAATTATTCGCCGGAGATACATAAAAGTATCCTCCGTGGTGTTACGGGCAAAACTTTGTATGATATTGCACCACAGAAAGACGTTAATAATTAAAATAGGATTATTTCATTTCTTCATTTTTTGCATAAAATGACTTTTTATTTCTTCATTTACGATTATAATCGCATTTAGATACATTATCAGTGAATTTCTCATAATTATTGCGAGTTCACACACACATAGGAAAATACGTCCTACGGAGGGGGGTAGGGGTCCTAAATTTCTCATAAATGCTATAAAAACCTTACAACTGTATCAAATTTGCGTAAAATGTCTTCTTCATTCAATAAATAATTTGAAATAAGTGAATTCATGAACATAAAACTGGACGCTTTCCTCTGAGAACGGAATAAAAGAGAAAAATTAGAAAATCAAAATGCGAATTTTGGCGCCTTTTTTCAAGCCTGGCATGCATGCATATATCTTGAATAACTCCCAAACCCTGAACAGCAGAAAGCTGAAACTTCGGATTTTTTTTATTCATATTAATACCTTTAATATACATTAAAATTGTTTTATTCAAAGGGTGTTTTATATATGACTATAGGTCAGAGTCCGCTAAAAGGCGTGTTTTGATTGGAGAAAAACCTGTAGGGTGAGGGGGCCTGTTATTTTAGATGTGACAGAAGATGTGATTGGTTATCAATTATGTTTTCTTTTGGTTTATTGTTTGAAAATAATATATATAAGTAAAAAATAATTGCAATTAAAATGTCGATGCCCTGATTTTTTCCCTAGCTCCCGATCCGCTAAAGGGGACGGGGGCGGGAAATTTTGAAAATTCACTGCAGGGTACCTTGTGACGCAAATAGCGCGAAAAAGCGCCGGTCATGCTATATTTTTTTATTTGGTTTCGTATAAAGCTTGAATCAACGAACAAATCGGTATATAACATGCAGGGCCAGCAATGTTGGTATAGAAGTTATACGGCATTTTGTTAACATTACGGCCTATGGGAAATGATTTAGTGGACGCTGACCTAGAGGGAGCAGCGTGCTTTTCCCAAGTAAATGCAAAATATCAACATCGGCCTTGTGTTAGCGTCATGTTTTTATGTTTTTCGTTCCTTTTATATACTTTTCTACATTTTCAAGTCGAAAAGAATAAAATTAAACACATTTCATAGAAAAATTATGTATATGAGTGAATATATGGGTAAATCGGGATTTCCCGCCAAAAACGCAATGTCCGCGTTCTCATTATTTTTCCCATTCAACACATTCTTCAGACTCTATCAGGGCAAATATGCATTAAAACTTTTCTTTCAAGTATGAACATCTAGTTGAACATCAAAAACAAATTATTTCTCAAAAATTATTCGCCGGAGATACATAAAAGTATCCTCCGTGGTGTTACGGGCAAAACTTTGTATGATATTGCACCACAGAAAGACGTTAATAATTAAAATAGGATTATTTCATTTCTTCATTTTTTGCATAAAATGACTTTTTATTTCTTCATTTACGATTATAATCGCATTTAGATACATTATCAGTGAATTTCTCATAATTATTGCGAGTTCACACACACATAGGAAAATACGTCCTACGGAGGGGGGTAGGGGTCCTAAATTTCTCATAAATGCTATAAAAACCTTACAACTGTATCAAATTTGCGTAAAATGTCTTCTTCATTCAATAAATAATTTGAAATAAGTGAATTCATGAACATAAAACTGGACGCTTTCCTCTGAGAACGGAATAAAAGAGAAAAATTAGAAAATCAAAATGCGAATTTTGGCGCCTTTTTTCAAGCCTGGCATGCATGCATATATCTTGAATAACTCCCAAACCCTGAACAGCAGAAAGCTGAAACTTCGGATTTTTTTTATTCATATTAATACCTTTAATATACATTAAAATTGTTTTATTCAAAGGGTGTTTTATATATGACTATAGGTCAGAGTCCGCTAAAAGGCGTGTTTTGATTGGAGAAAAACCTGTAGGGTGAGGGGGCCTGTTATTTTAGATGTGACAGAAGATGTGATTGGTTATCAATTATGTTTTCTTTTGGTTTATTGTTTGAAAATAATATATATAAGTAAAAAATAATTGCAATTAAAATGTCGATGCCCTGATTTTTTCCCTAGCTCCCGATCCGCTAAAGGGGACGGGGGCGGGAAATTTTGAAAATTCACTGCAGGGTACCTTGTGACGCAAATAGCGCGAAAAAGCGCCGGTCATGCTATATTTTTTTATTTGGTTTCGTATAAAGCTTGAATCAACGAACAAATCGGTATATAACATGCAGGGCCAGCAATGTTGGTATAGAAGTTATACGGCATTTTGTTAACATTACGGCCTATGGGAAATGATTTAGTGGACGCTGACCTAGAGGGAGCAGCGTGCTTTTCCCAAGTAAATGCAAAATATCAACATCGGCCTTGTGTTAGCGTCATGTTTTTATGTTTTTCGTTCCTTTTATATACTTTTCTACATTTTCAAGTCGAAAAGAATAAAATTAAACACATTTCATAGAAAAATTATGTATATGAGTGAATATATGGGTAAATCGGGATTTCCCGCCAAAAACGCAATGTCCGCGTTCTCATTATTTTTCCCATTCAACACATTCTTCAGACTCTATCAGGGCAAATATGCATTAAAACTTTTCTTTCAAGTATGAACATCTAGTTGAACATCAAAAACAAATTATTTCTCAAAAATTATTCGCCGGAGATACATAAAAGTATCCTCCGTGGTGTTACGGGCAAAACTTTGTATGATATTGCACCACAGAAAGACGTTAATAATTAAAATAGGATTATTTCATTTCTTCATTTTTTGCATAAAATGACTTTTTATTTCTTCATTTACGATTATAATCGCATTTAGATACATTATCAGTGAATTTCTCATAATTATTGCGAGTTCACACACACATAGGAAAATACGTCCTACGGAGGGGGGTAGGGGTCCTAAATTTCTCATAAATGCTATAAAAACCTTACAACTGTATCAAATTTGCGTAAAATGTCTTCTTCATTCAATAAATAATTTGAAATAAGTGAATTCATGAACATAAAACTGGACGCTTTCCTCTGAGAACGGAATAAAAGAGAAAAATTAGAAAATCAAAATGCGAATTTTGGCGCCTTTTTTCAAGCCTGGCATGCATGCATATATCTTGAATAACTCCCAAACCCTGAACAGCAGAAAGCTGAAACTTCGGATTTTTTTTATTCATATTAATACCTTTAATATACATTAAAATTGTTTTATTCAAAGGGTGTTTTATATATGACTATAGGTCAGAGTCCGCTAAAAGGCGTGTTTTGATTGGAGAAAAACCTGTAGGGTGAGGGGGCCTGTTATTTTAGATGTGACAGAAGATGTGATTGGTTATCAATTATGTTTTCTTTTGGTTTATTGTTTGAAAATAATATATATAAGTAAAAAATAATTGCAATTAAAATGTCGATGCCCTGATTTTTTCCCTAGCTCCCGATCCGCTAAAGGGGACGGGGGCGGGAAATTTTGAAAATTCACTGCAGGGTACCTTGTGACGCAAATAGCGCGAAAAAGCGCCGGTCATGCTATATTTTTTTATTTGGTTTCGTATAAAGCTTGAATCAACGAACAAATCGGTATATAACATGCAGGGCCAGCAATGTTGGTATAGAAGTTATACGGCATTTTGTTAACATTACGGCCTATGGGAAATGATTTAGTGGACGCTGACCTAGAGGGAGCAGCGTGCTTTTCCCAAGTAAATGCAAAATATCAACATCGGCCTTGTGTTAGCGTCATGTTTTTATGTTTTTCGTTCCTTTTATATACTTTTCTACATTTTCAAGTCGAAAAGAATAAAATTAAACACATTTCATAGAAAAATTATGTATATGAGTGAATATATGGGTAAATCGGGATTTCCCGCCAAAAACGCAATGTCCGCGTTCTCATTATTTTTCCCATTCAACACATTCTTCAGACTCTATCAGGGCAAATATGCATTAAAACTTTTCTTTCAAGTATGAACATCTAGTTGAACATCAAAAACAAATTATTTCTCAAAAATTATTCGCCGGAGATACATAAAAGTATCCTCCGTGGTGTTACGGGCAAAACTTTGTATGATATTGCACCACAGAAAGACGTTAATAATTAAAATAGGATTATTTCATTTCTTCATTTTTTGCATAAAATGACTTTTTATTTCTTCATTTACGATTATAATCGCATTTAGATACATTATCAGTGAATTTCTCATAATTATTGCGAGTTCACACACACATAGGAAAATACGTCCTACGGAGGGGGGTAGGGGTCCTAAATTTCTCATAAATGCTATAAAAACCTTACAACTGTATCAAATTTGCGTAAAATGTCTTCTTCATTCAATAAATAATTTGAAATAAGTGAATTCATGAACATAAAACTGGACGCTTTCCTCTGAGAACGGAATAAAAGAGAAAAATTAGAAAATCAAAATGCGAATTTTGGCGCCTTTTTTCAAGCCTGGCATGCATGCATATATCTTGAATAACTCCCAAACCCTGAACAGCAGAAAGCTGAAACTTCGGATTTTTTTTATTCATATTAATACCTTTAATATACATTAAAATTGTTTTATTCAAAGGGTGTTTTATATATGACTATAGGTCAGAGTCCGCTAAAAGGCGTGTTTTGATTGGAGAAAAACCTGTAGGGTGAGGGGGCCTGTTATTTTAGATGTGACAGAAGATGTGATTGGTTATCAATTATGTTTTCTTTTGGTTTATTGTTTGAAAATAATATATATAAGTAAAAAATAATTGCAATTAAAATGTCGATGCCCTGATTTTTTCCCTAGCTCCCGATCCGCTAAAGGGGACGGGGGCGGGAAATTTTGAAAATTCACTGCAGGGTACCTTGTGACGCAAATAGCGCGAAAAAGCGCCGGTCATGCTATATTTTTTTATTTGGTTTCGTATAAAGCTTGAATCAACGAACAAATCGGTATATAACATGCAGGGCCAGCAATGTTGGTATAGAAGTTATACGGCATTTTGTTAACATTACGGCCTATGGGAAATGATTTAGTGGACGCTGACCTAGAGGGAGCAGCGTGCTTTTCCCAAGTAAATGCAAAATATCAACATCGGCCTTGTGTTAGCGTCATGTTTTTATGTTTTTCGTTCCTTTTATATACTTTTCTACATTTTCAAGTCGAAAAGAATAAAATTAAACACATTTCATAGAAAAATTATGTATATGAGTGAATATATGGGTAAATCGGGATTTCCCGCCAAAAACGCAATGTCCGCGTTCTCATTATTTTTCCCATTCAACACATTCTTCAGACTCTATCAGGGCAAATATGCATTAAAACTTTTCTTTCAAGTATGAACATCTAGTTGAACATCAAAAACAAATTATTTCTCAAAAATTATTCGCCGGAGATACATAAAAGTATCCTCCGTGGTGTTACGGGCAAAACTTTGTATGATATTGCACCACAGAAAGACGTTAATAATTAAAATAGGATTATTTCATTTCTTCATTTTTTGCATAAAATGACTTTTTATTTCTTCATTTACGATTATAATCGCATTTAGATACATTATCAGTGAATTTCTCATAATTATTGCGAGTTCACACACACATAGGAAAATACGTCCTACGGAGGGGGGTAGGGGTCCTAAATTTCTCATAAATGCTATAAAAACCTTACAACTGTATCAAATTTGCGTAAAATGTCTTCTTCATTCAATAAATAATTTGAAATAAGTGAATTCATGAACATAAAACTGGACGCTTTCCTCTGAGAACGGAATAAAAGAGAAAAATTAGAAAATCAAAATGCGAATTTTGGCGCCTTTTTTCAAGCCTGGCATGCATGCATATATCTTGAATAACTCCCAAACCCTGAACAGCAGAAAGCTGAAACTTCGGATTTTTTTTATTCATATTAATACCTTTAATATACATTAAAATTGTTTTATTCAAAGGGTGTTTTATATATGACTATAGGTCAGAGTCCGCTAAAAGGCGTGTTTTGATTGGAGAAAAACCTGTAGGGTGAGGGGGCCTGTTATTTTAGATGTGACAGAAGATGTGATTGGTTATCAATTATGTTTTCTTTTGGTTTATTGTTTGAAAATAATATATATAAGTAAAAAATAATTGCAATTAAAATGTCGATGCCCTGATTTTTTCCCTAGCTCCCGATCCGCTAAAGGGGACGGGGGCGGGAAATTTTGAAAATTCACTGCAGGGTACCTTGTGACGCAAATAGCGCGAAAAAGCGCCGGTCATGCTATATTTTTTTATTTGGTTTCGTATAAAGCTTGAATCAACGAACAAATCGGTATATAACATGCAGGGCCAGCAATGTTGGTATAGAAGTTATACGGCATTTTGTTAACATTACGGCCTATGGGAAATGATTTAGTGGACGCTGACCTAGAGGGAGCAGCGTGCTTTTCCCAAGTAAATGCAAAATATCAACATCGGCCTTGTGTTAGCGTCATGTTTTTATGTTTTTCGTTCCTTTTATATACTTTTCTACATTTTCAAGTCGAAAAGAATAAAATTAAACACATTTCATAGAAAAATTATGTATATGAGTGAATATATGGGTAAATCGGGATTTCCCGCCAAAAACGCAATGTCCGCGTTCTCATTATTTTTCCCATTCAACACATTCTTCAGACTCTATCAGGGCAAATATGCATTAAAACTTTTCTTTCAAGTATGAACATCTAGTTGAACATCAAAAACAAATTATTTCTCAAAAATTATTCGCCGGAGATACATAAAAGTATCCTCCGTGGTGTTACGGGCAAAACTTTGTATGATATTGCACCACAGAAAGACGTTAATAATTAAAATAGGATTATTTCATTTCTTCATTTTTTGCATAAAATGACTTTTTATTTCTTCATTTACGATTATAATCGCATTTAGATACATTATCAGTGAATTTCTCATAATTATTGCGAGTTCACACACACATAGGAAAATACGTCCTACGGAGGGGGGTAGGGGTCCTAAATTTCTCATAAATGCTATAAAAACCTTACAACTGTATCAAATTTGCGTAAAATGTCTTCTTCATTCAATAAATAATTTGAAATAAGTGAATTCATGAACATAAAACTGGACGCTTTCCTCTGAGAACGGAATAAAAGAGAAAAATTAGAAAATCAAAATGCGAATTTTGGCGCCTTTTTTCAAGCCTGGCATGCATGCATATATCTTGAATAACTCCCAAACCCTGAACAGCAGAAAGCTGAAACTTCGGATTTTTTTTATTCATATTAATACCTTTAATATACATTAAAATTGTTTTATTCAAAGGGTGTTTTATATATGACTATAGGTCAGAGTCCGCTAAAAGGCGTGTTTTGATTGGAGAAAAACCTGTAGGGTGAGGGGGCCTGTTATTTTAGATGTGACAGAAGATGTGATTGGTTATCAATTATGTTTTCTTTTGGTTTATTGTTTGAAAATAATATATATAAGTAAAAAATAATTGCAATTAAAATGTCGATGCCCTGATTTTTTCCCTAGCTCCCGATCCGCTAAAGGGGACGGGGGCGGGAAATTTTGAAAATTCACTGCAGGGTACCTTGTGACGCAAATAGCGCGAAAAAGCGCCGGTCATGCTATATTTTTTTATTTGGTTTCGTATAAAGCTTGAATCAACGAACAAATCGGTATATAACATGCAGGGCCAGCAATGTTGGTATAGAAGTTATACGGCATTTTGTTAACATTACGGCCTATGGGAAATGATTTAGTGGACGCTGACCTAGAGGGAGCAGCGTGCTTTTCCCAAGTAAATGCAAAATATCAACATCGGCCTTGTGTTAGCGTCATGTTTTTATGTTTTTCGTTCCTTTTATATACTTTTCTACATTTTCAAGTCGAAAAGAATAAAATTAAACACATTTCATAGAAAAATTATGTATATGAGTGAATATATGGGTAAATCGGGATTTCCCGCCAAAAACGCAATGTCCGCGTTCTCATTATTTTTCCCATTCAACACATTCTTCAGACTCTATCAGGGCAAATATGCATTAAAACTTTTCTTTCAAGTATGAACATCTAGTTGAACATCAAAAACAAATTATTTCTCAAAAATTATTCGCCGGAGATACATAAAAGTATCCTCCGTGGTGTTACGGGCAAAACTTTGTATGATATTGCACCACAGAAAGACGTTAATAATTAAAATAGGATTATTTCATTTCTTCATTTTTTGCATAAAATGACTTTTTATTTCTTCATTTACGATTATAATCGCATTTAGATACATTATCAGTGAATTTCTCATAATTATTGCGAGTTCACACACACATAGGAAAATACGTCCTACGGAGGGGGGTAGGGGTCCTAAATTTCTCATAAATGCTATAAAAACCTTACAACTGTATCAAATTTGCGTAAAATGTCTTCTTCATTCAATAAATAATTTGAAATAAGTGAATTCATGAACATAAAACTGGACGCTTTCCTCTGAGAACGGAATAAAAGAGAAAAATTAGAAAATCAAAATGCGAATTTTGGCGCCTTTTTTCAAGCCTGGCATGCATGCATATATCTTGAATAACTCCCAAACCCTGAACAGCAGAAAGCTGAAACTTCGGATTTTTTTTATTCATATTAATACCTTTAATATACATTAAAATTGTTTTATTCAAAGGGTGTTTTATATATGACTATAGGTCAGAGTCCGCTAAAAGGCGTGTTTTGATTGGAGAAAAACCTGTAGGGTGAGGGGGCCTGTTATTTTAGATGTGACAGAAGATGTGATTGGTTATCAATTATGTTTTCTTTTGGTTTATTGTTTGAAAATAATATATATAAGTAAAAAATAATTGCAATTAAAATGTCGATGCCCTGATTTTTTCCCTAGCTCCCGATCCGCTAAAGGGGACGGGGGCGGGAAATTTTGAAAATTCACTGCAGGGTACCTTGTGACGCAAATAGCGCGAAAAAGCGCCGGTCATGCTATATTTTTTTATTTGGTTTCGTATAAAGCTTGAATCAACGAACAAATCGGTATATAACATGCAGGGCCAGCAATGTTGGTATAGAAGTTATACGGCATTTTGTTAACATTACGGCCTATGGGAAATGATTTAGTGGACGCTGACCTAGAGGGAGCAGCGTGCTTTTCCCAAGTAAATGCAAAATATCAACATCGGCCTTGTGTTAGCGTCATGTTTTTATGTTTTTCGTTCCTTTTATATACTTTTCTACATTTTCAAGTCGAAAAGAATAAAATTAAACACATTTCATAGAAAAATTATGTATATGAGTGAATATATGGGTAAATCGGGATTTCCCGCCAAAAACGCAATGTCCGCGTTCTCATTATTTTTCCCATTCAACACATTCTTCAGACTCTATCAGGGCAAATATGCATTAAAACTTTTCTTTCAAGTATGAACATCTAGTTGAACATCAAAAACAAATTATTTCTCAAAAATTATTCGCCGGAGATACATAAAAGTATCCTCCGTGGTGTTACGGGCAAAACTTTGTATGATATTGCACCACAGAAAGACGTTAATAATTAAAATAGGATTATTTCATTTCTTCATTTTTTGCATAAAATGACTTTTTATTTCTTCATTTACGATTATAATCGCATTTAGATACATTATCAGTGAATTTCTCATAATTATTGCGAGTTCACACACACATAGGAAAATACGTCCTACGGAGGGGGGTAGGGGTCCTAAATTTCTCATAAATGCTATAAAAACCTTACAACTGTATCAAATTTGCGTAAAATGTCTTCTTCATTCAATAAATAATTTGAAATAAGTGAATTCATGAACATAAAACTGGACGCTTTCCTCTGAGAACGGAATAAAAGAGAAAAATTAGAAAATCAAAATGCGAATTTTGGCGCCTTTTTTCAAGCCTGGCATGCATGCATATATCTTGAATAACTCCCAAACCCTGAACAGCAGAAAGCTGAAACTTCGGATTTTTTTTATTCATATTAATACCTTTAATATACATTAAAATTGTTTTATTCAAAGGGTGTTTTATATATGACTATAGGTCAGAGTCCGCTAAAAGGCGTGTTTTGATTGGAGAAAAACCTGTAGGGTGAGGGGGCCTGTTATTTTAGATGTGACAGAAGATGTGATTGGTTATCAATTATGTTTTCTTTTGGTTTATTGTTTGAAAATAATATATATAAGTAAAAAATAATTGCAATTAAAATGTCGATGCCCTGATTTTTTCCCTAGCTCCCGATCCGCTAAAGGGGACGGGGGCGGGAAATTTTGAAAATTCACTGCAGGGTACCTTGTGACGCAAATAGCGCGAAAAAGCGCCGGTCATGCTATATTTTTTTATTTGGTTTCGTATAAAGCTTGAATCAACGAACAAATCGGTATATAACATGCAGGGCCAGCAATGTTGGTATAGAAGTTATACGGCATTTTGTTAACATTACGGCCTATGGGAAATGATTTAGTGGACGCTGACCTAGAGGGAGCAGCGTGCTTTTCCCAAGTAAATGCAAAATATCAACATCGGCCTTGTGTTAGCGTCATGTTTTTATGTTTTTCGTTCCTTTTATATACTTTTCTACATTTTCAAGTCGAAAAGAATAAAATTAAACACATTTCATAGAAAAATTATGTATATGAGTGAATATATGGGTAAATCGGGATTTCCCGCCAAAAACGCAATGTCCGCGTTCTCATTATTTTTCCCATTCAACACATTCTTCAGACTCTATCAGGGCAAATATGCATTAAAACTTTTCTTTCAAGTATGAACATCTAGTTGAACATCAAAAACAAATTATTTCTCAAAAATTATTCGCCGGAGATACATAAAAGTATCCTCCGTGGTGTTACGGGCAAAACTTTGTATGATATTGCACCACAGAAAGACGTTAATAATTAAAATAGGATTATTTCATTTCTTCATTTTTTGCATAAAATGACTTTTTATTTCTTCATTTACGATTATAATCGCATTTAGATACATTATCAGTGAATTTCTCATAATTATTGCGAGTTCACACACACATAGGAAAATACGTCCTACGGAGGGGGGTAGGGGTCCTAAATTTCTCATAAATGCTATAAAAACCTTACAACTGTATCAAATTTGCGTAAAATGTCTTCTTCATTCAATAAATAATTTGAAATAAGTGAATTCATGAACATAAAACTGGACGCTTTCCTCTGAGAACGGAATAAAAGAGAAAAATTAGAAAATCAAAATGCGAATTTTGGCGCCTTTTTTCAAGCCTGGCATGCATGCATATATCTTGAATAACTCCCAAACCCTGAACAGCAGAAAGCTGAAACTTCGGATTTTTTTTATTCATATTAATACCTTTAATATACATCAAAATTGTTTTATTCAAAGGGTGTTTTATATATGACTATAGGTCAGAGTCCGCTAAAAGGCGTGTTTTGATTGGAGAAAAACCTGTAGGGTGAGGGGGCCTGTTATTTTAGATGTGACAGAAGATGTGATTGGTTATCAATTATGTTTTCTTTTGGTTTATTGTTTGAAAATAATATATATAAGTAAAAAATAATTGCAATTAAAATGTCGATGCCCTGATTTTTTCCCTAGCTCCCGATCCGCTAAAGGGGACGGGGGCGGGAAATTTTGAAAATTCACTGCAGGGTACCTTGTGACGCAAATAGCGCGAAAAAGCGCCGGTCATGCTATATTTTTTTATTTGGTTTCGTATAAAGCTTGAATCAACGAACAAATCGGTATATAACATGCAGGGCCAGCAATGTTGGTATAGAAGTTATACGGCATTTTGTTAACATTACGGCCTATGGGAAATGATTTAGTGGACGCTGACCTAGAGGGAGCAGCGTGCTTTTCCCAAGTAAATGCAAAATATCAACATCGGCCTTGTGTTAGCGTCATGTTTTTATGTTTTTCGTTCCTTTTATATACTTTTCTACATTTTCAAGTCGAAAAGAATAAAATTAAACACATTTCATAGAAAAATTATGTATATGAGTGAATATATGGGTAAATCGGGATTTCCCGCCAAAAACGCAATGTCCGCGTTCTCATTATTTTTCCCATTCAACACATTCTTCAGACTCTATCAGGGCAAATATGCATTAAAACTTTTCTTTCAAGTATGAACATCTAGTTGAACATCAAAAACAAATTATTTCTCAAAAATTATTCGCCGGAGATACATAAAAGTATCCTCCGTGGTGTTACGGGCAAAACTTTGTATGATATTGCACCACAGAAAGACGTTAATAATTAAAATAGGATTATTTCATTTCTTCATTTTTTGCATAAAATGACTTTTTATTTCTTCATTTACGATTATAATCGCATTTAGATACATTATCAGTGAATTTCTCATAATTATTGCGAGTTCACACACACATAGGAAAATACGTCCTACGGAGGGGGGTAGGGGTCCTAAATTTCTCATAAATGCTATAAAAACCTTACAACTGTATCAAATTTGCGTAAAATGTCTTCTTCATTCAATAAATAATTTGAAATAAGTGAATTCATGAACATAAAACTGGACGCTTTCCTCTGAGAACGGAATAAAAGAGAAAAATTAGAAAATCAAAATGCGAATTTTGGCGCCTTTTTTCAAGCCTGGCATGCATGCATATATCTTGAATAACTCCCAAACCCTGAACAGCAGAAAGCTGAAACTTCGGATTTTTTTTATTCATATTAATACCTTTAATATACATTAAAATTGTTTTATTCAAAGGGTGTTTTATATATGACTATAGGTCAGAGTCCGCTAAAAGGCGTGTTTTGATTGGAGAAAAACCTGTAGGGTGAGGGGGCCTGTTATTTTAGATGTGACAGAAGATGTGATTGGTTATCAATTATGTTTTCTTTTGGTTTATTGTTTGAAAATAATATATATAAGTAAAAAATAATTGCAATTAAAATGTCGATGCCCTGATTTTTTCCCTAGCTCCCGATCCGCTAAAGGGGACGGGGGCGGGAAATTTTGAAAATTCACTGCAGGGTACCTTGTGACGCAAATAGCGCGAAAAAGCGCCGGTCATGCTATATTTTTTTATTTGGTTTCGTATAAAGCTTGAATCAACGAACAAATCGGTATATAACATGCAGGGCCAGCAATGTTGGTATAGAAGTTATACGGCATTTTGTTAACATTACGGCCTATGGGAAATGATTTAGTGGACGCTGACCTAGAGGGAGCAGCGTGCTTTTCCCAAGTAAATGCAAAATATCAACATCGGCCTTGTGTTAGCGTCATGTTTTTATGTTTTTCGTTCCTTTTATATACTTTTCTACATTTTCAAGTCGAAAAGAATAAAATTAAACACATTTCATAGAAAAATTATGTATATGAGTGAATATATGGGTAAATCGGGATTTCCCGCCAAAAACGCAATGTCCGCGTTCTCATTATTTTTCCCATTCAACACATTCTTCAGACTCTATCAGGGCAAATATGCATTAAAACTTTTCTTTCAAGTATGAACATCTAGTTGAACATCAAAAACAAATTATTTCTCAAAAATTATTCGCCGGAGATACATAAAAGTATCCTCCGTGGTGTTACGGGCAAAACTTTGTATGATATTGCACCACAGAAAGACGTTAATAATTAAAATAGGATTATTTCATTTCTTCATTTTTTGCATAAAATGACTTTTTATTTCTTCATTTACGATTATAATCGCATTTAGATACATTATCAGTGAATTTCTCATAATTATTGCGAGTTCACACACACATAGGAAAATACGTCCTACGGAGGGGGGTAGGGGTCCTAAATTTCTCATAAATGCTATAAAAACCTTACAACTGTATCAAATTTGCGTAAAATGTCTTCTTCATTCAATAAATAATTTGAAATAAGTGAATTCATGAACATAAAACTGGACGCTTTCCTCTGAGAACGGAATAAAAGAGAAAAATTAGAAAATCAAAATGCGAATTTTGGCGCCTTTTTTCAAGCCTGGCATGCATGCATATATCTTGAATAACTCCCAAACCCTGAACAGCAGAAAGCTGAAACTTCGGATTTTTTTTATTCATATTAATACCTTTAATATACATTAAAATTGTTTTATTCAAAGGGTGTTTTATATATGACTATAGGTCAGAGTCCGCTAAAAGGCGTGTTTTGATTGGAGAAAAACCTGTAGGGTGAGGGGGCCTGTTATTTTAGATGTGACAGAAGATGTGATTGGTTATCAATTATGTTTTCTTTTGGTTTATTGTTTGAAAATAATATATATAAGTAAAAAATAATTGCAATTAAAATGTCGATGCCCTGATTTTTTCCCTAGCTCCCGATCCGCTAAAGGGGACGGGGGCGGGAAATTTTGAAAATTCACTGCAGGGTACCTTGTGACGCAAATAGCGCGAAAAAGCGCCGGTCATGCTATATTTTTTTATTTGGTTTCGTATAAAGCTTGAATCAACGAACAAATCGGTATATAACATGCAGGGCCAGCAATGTTGGTATAGAAGTTATACGGCATTTTGTTAACATTACGGCCTATGGGAAATGATTTAGTGGACGCTGACCTAGAGGGAGCAGCGTGCTTTTCCCAAGTAAATGCAAAATATCAACATCGGCCTTGTGTTAGCGTCATGTTTTTATGTTTTTCGTTCCTTTTATATACTTTTCTACATTTTCAAGTCGAAAAGAATAAAATTAAACACATTTCATAGAAAAATTATGTATATGAGTGAATATATGGGTAAATCGGGATTTCCCGCCAAAAACGCAATGTCCGCGTTCTCATTATTTTTCCCATTCAACACATTCTTCAGACTCTATCAGGGCAAATATGCATTAAAACTTTTCTTTCAAGTATGAACATCTAGTTGAACATCAAAAACAAATTATTTCTCAAAAATTATTCGCCGGAGATACATAAAAGTATCCTCCGTGGTGTTACGGGCAAAACTTTGTATGATATTGCACCACAGAAAGACGTTAATAATTAAAATAGGATTATTTCATTTCTTCATTTTTTGCATAAAATGACTTTTTATTTCTTCATTTACGATTATAATCGCATTTAGATACATTATCAGTGAATTTCTCATAATTATTGCGAGTTCACACACACATAGGAAAATACGTCCTACGGAGGGGGGTAGGGGTCCTAAATTTCTCATAAATGCTATAAAAACCTTACAACTGTATCAAATTTGCGTAAAATGTCTTCTTCATTCAATAAATAATTTGAAATAAGTGAATTCATGAACATAAAACTGGACGCTTTCCTCTGAGAACGGAATAAAAGAGAAAAATTAGAAAATCAAAATGCGAATTTTGGCGCCTTTTTTCAAGCCTGGCATGCATGCATATATCTTGAATAACTCCCAAACCCTGAACAGCAGAAAGCTGAAACTTCGGATTTTTTTTATTCATATTAATACCTTTAATATACATTAAAATTGTTTTATTCAAAGGGTGTTTTATATATGACTATAGGTCAGAGTCCGCTAAAAGGCGTGTTTTGATTGGAGAAAAACCTGTAGGGTGAGGGGGCCTGTTATTTTAGATGTGACAGAAGATGTGATTGGTTATCAATTATGTTTTCTTTTGGTTTATTGTTTGAAAATAATATATATAAGTAAAAAATAATTGCAATTAAAATGTCGATGCCCTGATTTTTTCCCTAGCTCCCGATCCGCTAAAGGGGACGGGGGCGGGAAATTTTGAAAATTCACTGCAGGGTACCTTGTGACGCAAATAGCGCGAAAAAGCGCCGGTCATGCTATATTTTTTTATTTGGTTTCGTATAAAGCTTGAATCAACGAACAAATCGGTATATAACATGCAGGGCCAGCAATGTTGGTATAGAAGTTATACGGCATTTTGTTAACATTACGGCCTATGGGAAATGATTTAGTGGACGCTGACCTAGAGGGAGCAGCGTGCTTTTCCCAAGTAAATGCAAAATATCAACATCGGCCTTGTGTTAGCGTCATGTTTTTATGTTTTTCGTTCCTTTTATATACTTTTCTACATTTTCAAGTCGAAAAGAATAAAATTAAACACATTTCATAGAAAAATTATGTATATGAGTGAATATATGGGTAAATCGGGATTTCCCGCCAAAAACGCAATGTCCGCGTTCTCATTATTTTTCCCATTCAACACATTCTTCAGACTCTATCAGGGCAAATATGCATTAAAACTTTTCTTTCAAGTATGAACATCTAGTTGAACATCAAAAACAAATTATTTCTCAAAAATTATTCGCCGGAGATACATAAAAGTATCCTCCGTGGTGTTACGGGCAAAACTTTGTATGATATTGCACCACAGAAAGACGTTAATAATTAAAATAGGATTATTTCATTTCTTCATTTTTTGCATAAAATGACTTTTTATTTCTTCATTTACGATTATAATCGCATTTAGATACATTATCAGTGAATTTCTCATAATTATTGCGAGTTCACACACACATAGGAAAATACGTCCTACGGAGGGGGGTAGGGGTCCTAAATTTCTCATAAATGCTATAAAAACCTTACAACTGTATCAAATTTGCGTAAAATGTCTTCTTCATTCAATAAATAATTTGAAATAAGTGAATTCATGAACATAAAACTGGACGCTTTCCTCTGAGAACGGAATAAAAGAGAAAAATTAGAAAATCAAAATGCGAATTTTGGCGCCTTTTTTCAAGCCTGGCATGCATGCATATATCTTGAATAACTCCCAAACCCTGAACAGCAGAAAGCTGAAACTTCGGATTTTTTTTATTCATATTAATACCTTTAATATACATTAAAATTGTTTTATTCAAAGGGTGTTTTATATATGACTATAGGTCAGAGTCCGCTAAAAGGCGTGTTTTGATTGGAGAAAAACCTGTAGGGTGAGGGGGCCTGTTATTTTAGATGTGACAGAAGATGTGATTGGTTATCAATTATGTTTTCTTTTGGTTTATTGTTTGAAAATAATATATATAAGTAAAAAATAATTGCAATTAAAATGTCGATGCCCTGATTTTTTCCCTAGCTCCCGATCCGCTAAAGGGGACGGGGGCGGGAAATTTTGAAAATTCACTGCAGGGTACCTTGTGACGCAAATAGCGCGAAAAAGCGCCGGTCATGCTATATTTTTTTATTTGGTTTCGTATAAAGCTTGAATCAACGAACAAATCGGTATATAACATGCAGGGCCAGCAATGTTGGTATAGAAGTTATACGGCATTTTGTTAACATTACGGCCTATGGGAAATGATTTAGTGGACGCTGACCTAGAGGGAGCAGCGTGCTTTTCCCAAGTAAATGCAAAATATCAACATCGGCCTTGTGTTAGCGTCATGTTTTTATGTTTTTCGTTCCTTTTATATACTTTTCTACATTTTCAAGTCGAAAAGAATAAAATTAAACACATTTCATAGAAAAATTATGTATATGAGTGAATATATGGGTAAATCGGGATTTCCCGCCAAAAACGCAATGTCCGCGTTCTCATTATTTTTCCCATTCAACACATTCTTCAGACTCTATCAGGGCAAATATGCATTAAAACTTTTCTTTCAAGTATGAACATCTAGTTGAACATCAAAAACAAATTATTTCTCAAAAATTATTCGCCGGAGATACATAAAAGTATCCTCCGTGGTGTTACGGGCAAAACTTTGTATGATATTGCACCACAGAAAGACGTTAATAATTAAAATAGGATTATTTCATTTCTTCATTTTTTGCATAAAATGACTTTTTATTTCTTCATTTACGATTATAATCGCATTTAGATACATTATCAGTGAATTTCTCATAATTATTGCGAGTTCACACACACATAGGAAAATACGTCCTACGGAGGGGGGTAGGGGTCCTAAATTTCTCATAAATGCTATAAAAACCTTACAACTGTATCAAATTTGCGTAAAATGTCTTCTTCATTCAATAAATAATTTGAAATAAGTGAATTCATGAACATAAAACTGGACGCTTTCCTCTGAGAACGGAATAAAAGAGAAAAATTAGAAAATCAAAATGCGAATTTTGGCGCCTTTTTTCAAGCCTGGCATGCATGCATATATCTTGAATAACTCCCAAACCCTGAACAGCAGAAAGCTGAAACTTCGGATTTTTTTTATTCATATTAATACCTTTAATATACATTAAAATTGTTTTATTCAAAGGGTGTTTTATATATGACTATAGGTCAGAGTCCGCTAAAAGGCGTGTTTTGATTGGAGAAAAACCTGTAGGGTGAGGGGGCCTGTTATTTTAGATGTGACAGAAGATGTGATTGGTTATCAATTATGTTTTCTTTTGGTTTATTGTTTGAAAATAATATATATAAGTAAAAAATAATTGCAATTAAAATGTCGATGCCCTGATTTTTTCCCTAGCTCCCGATCCGCTAAAGGGGACGGGGGCGGGAAATTTTGAAAATTCACTGCAGGGTACCTTGTGACGCAAATAGCGCGAAAAAGCGCCGGTCATGCTATATTTTTTTATTTGGTTTCGTATAAAGCTTGAATCAACGAACAAATCGGTATATAACATGCAGGGCCAGCAATGTTGGTATAGAAGTTATACGGCATTTTGTTAACATTACGGCCTATGGGAAATGATTTAGTGGACGCTGACCTAGAGGGAGCAGCGTGCTTTTCCCAAGTAAATGCAAAATATCAACATCGGCCTTGTGTTAGCGTCATGTTTTTATGTTTTTCGTTCCTTTTATATACTTTTCTACATTTTCAAGTCGAAAAGAATAAAATTAAACACATTTCATAGAAAAATTATGTATATGAGTGAATATATGGGTAAATCGGGATTTCCCGCCAAAAACGCAATGTCCGCGTTCTCATTATTTTTCCCATTCAACACATTCTTCAGACTCTATCAGGGCAAATATGCATTAAAACTTTTCTTTCAAGTATGAACATCTAGTTGAACATCAAAAACAAATTATTTCTCAAAAATTATTCGCCGGAGATACATAAAAGTATCCTCCGTGGTGTTACGGGCAAAACTTTGTATGATATTGCACCACAGAAAGACGTTAATAATTAAAATAGGATTATTTCATTTCTTCATTTTTTGCATAAAATGACTTTTTATTTCTTCATTTACGATTATAATCGCATTTAGATACATTATCAGTGAATTTCTCATAATTATTGCGAGTTCACACACACATAGGAAAATACGTCCTACGGAGGGGGGTAGGGGTCCTAAATTTCTCATAAATGCTATAAAAACCTTACAACTGTATCAAATTTGCGTAAAATGTCTTCTTCATTCAATAAATAATTTGAAATAAGTGAATTCATGAACATAAAACTGGACGCTTTCCTCTGAGAACGGAATAAAAGAGAAAAATTAGAAAATCAAAATGCGAATTTTGGCGCCTTTTTTCAAGCCTGGCATGCATGCATATATCTTGAATAACTCCCAAACCCTGAACAGCAGAAAGCTGAAACTTCGGATTTTTTTTATTCATATTAATACCTTTAATATACATTAAAATTGTTTTATTCAAAGGGTGTTTTATATATGACTATAGGTCAGAGTCCGCTAAAAGGCGTGTTTTGATTGGAGAAAAACCTGTAGGGTGAGGGGGCCTGTTATTTTAGATGTGACAGAAGATGTGATTGGTTATCAATTATGTTTTCTTTTGGTTTATTGTTTGAAAATAATATATATAAGTAAAAAATAATTGCAATTAAAATGTCGATGCCCTGATTTTTTCCCTAGCTCCCGATCCGCTAAAGGGGACGGGGGCGGGAAATTTTGAAAATTCACTGCAGGGTACCTTGTGACGCAAATAGCGCGAAAAAGCGCCGGTCATGCTATATTTTTTTATTTGGTTTCGTATAAAGCTTGAATCAACGAACAAATCGGTATATAACATGCAGGGCCAGCAATGTTGGTATAGAAGTTATACGGCATTTTGTTAACATTACGGCCTATGGGAAATGATTTAGTGGACGCTGACCTAGAGGGAGCAGCGTGCTTTTCCCAAGTAAATGCAAAATATCAACATCGGCCTTGTGTTAGCGTCATGTTTTTATGTTTTTCGTTCCTTTTATATACTTTTCTACATTTTCAAGTCGAAAAGAATAAAATTAAACACATTTCATAGAAAAATTATGTATATGAGTGAATATATGGGTAAATCGGGATTTCCCGCCAAAAACGCAATGTCCGCGTTCTCATTATTTTTCCCATTCAACACATTCTTCAGACTCTATCAGGGCAAATATGCATTAAAACTTTTCTTTCAAGTATGAACATCTAGTTGAACATCAAAAACAAATTATTTCTCAAAAATTATTCGCCGGAGATACATAAAAGTATCCTCCGTGGTGTTACGGGCAAAACTTTGTATGATATTGCACCACAGAAAGACGTTAATAATTAAAATAGGATTATTTCATTTCTTCATTTTTTGCATAAAATGACTTTTTATTTCTTCATTTACGATTATAATCGCATTTAGATACATTATCAGTGAATTTCTCATAATTATTGCGAGTTCACACACACATAGGAAAATACGTCCTACGGAGGGGGGTAGGGGTCCTAAATTTCTCATAAATGCTATAAAAACCTTACAACTGTATCAAATTTGCGTAAAATGTCTTCTTCATTCAATAAATAATTTGAAATAAGTGAATTCATGAACATAAAACTGGACGCTTTCCTCTGAGAACGGAATAAAAGAGAAAAATTAGAAAATCAAAATGCGAATTTTGGCGCCTTTTTTCAAGCCTGGCATGCATGCATATATCTTGAATAACTCCCAAACCCTGAACAGCAGAAAGCTGAAACTTCGGATTTTTTTTATTCATATTAATACCTTTAATATACATTAAAATTGTTTTATTCAAAGGGTGTTTTATATATGACTATAGGTCAGAGTCCGCTAAAAGGCGTGTTTTGATTGGAGAAAAACCTGTAGGGTGAGGGGGCCTGTTATTTTAGATGTGACAGAAGATGTGATTGGTTATCAATTATGTTTTCTTTTGGTTTATTGTTTGAAAATAATATATATAAGTAAAAAATAATTGCAATTAAAATGTCGATGCCCTGATTTTTTCCCTAGCTCCCGATCCGCTAAAGGGGACGGGGGCGGGAAATTTTGAAAATTCACTGCAGGGTACCTTGTGACGCAAATAGCGCGAAAAAGCGCCGGTCATGCTATATTTTTTTATTTGGTTTCGTATAAAGCTTGAATCAACGAACAAATCGGTATATAACATGCAGGGCCAGCAATGTTGGTATAGAAGTTATACGGCATTTTGTTAACATTACGGCCTATGGGAAATGATTTAGTGGACGCTGACCTAGAGGGAGCAGCGTGCTTTTCCCAAGTAAATGCAAAATATCAACATCGGCCTTGTGTTAGCGTCATGTTTTTATGTTTTTCGTTCCTT
Organism: Pinctada fucata; assembly: GCA_028142955.1. Lineage (NCBI taxonomy): Eukaryota > Metazoa > Mollusca > Bivalvia > Pterioida > Pteriidae > Pinctada > Pinctada fucata. The sequence goes on from AP027103.1 coordinate 7,985,528, forward strand.
TTATATACTTTTCTACATTTTCAAGTCGAAAAGAATAAAATTAAACACATTTCATAGAAAAATTATGTATATGAGTGAATATATGGGTAAATCGGGATTTCCCGCCAAAAACGCAATGTCCGCGTTCTCATTATTTTTCCCATTCAACACATTCTTCAGACTCTATCAGGGCAAATATGCATTAAAACTTTTCTTTCAAGTATGAACATCTAGTTGAACATCAAAAACAAATTATTTCTCAAAAATTATTCGCCGGAGATACATAAAAGTATCCTCCGTGGTGTTACGGGCAAAACTTTGTATGATATTGCACCACAGAAAGACGTTAATAATTAAAATAGGATTATTTCATTTCTTCATTTTTTGCATAAAATGACTTTTTATTTCTTCATTTACGATTATAATCGCATTTAGATACATTATCAGTGAATTTCTCATAATTATTGCGAGTTCACACACACATAGGAAAATACGTCCTACGGAGGGGGGTAGGGGTCCTAAATTTCTCATAAATGCTATAAAAACCTTACAACTGTATCAAATTTGCGTAAAATGTCTTCTTCATTCAATAAATAATTTGAAATAAGTGAATTCATGAACATAAAACTGGACGCTTTCCTCTGAGAACGGAATAAAAGAGAAAAATTAGAAAATCAAAATGCGAATTTTGGCGCCTTTTTTCAAGCCTGGCATGCATGCATATATCTTGAATAACTCCCAAACCCTGAACAGCAGAAAGCTGAAACTTCGGATTTTTTTTATTCATATTAATACCTTTAATATACATTAAAATTGTTTTATTCAAAGGGTGTTTTATATATGACTATAGGTCAGAGTCCGCTAAAAGGCGTGTTTTGATTGGAGAAAAACCTGTAGGGTGAGGGGGCCTGTTATTTTAGATGTGACAGAAGATGTGATTGGTTATCAATTATGTTTTCTTTTGGTTTATTGTTTGAAAATAATATATATAAGTAAAAAATAATTGCAATTAAAATGTCGATGCCCTGATTTTTTCCCTAGCTCCCGATCCGCTAAAGGGGACGGGGGCGGGAAATTTTGAAAATTCACTGCAGGGTACCTTGTGACGCAAATAGCGCGAAAAAGCGCCGGTCATGCTATATTTTTTTATTTGGTTTCGTATAAAGCTTGAATCAACGAACAAATCGGTATATAACATGCAGGGCCAGCAATGTTGGTATAGAAGTTATACGGCATTTTGTTAACATTACGGCCTATGGGAAATGATTTAGTGGACGCTGACCTAGAGGGAGCAGCGTGCTTTTCCCAAGTAAATGCAAAATATCAACATCGGCCTTGTGTTAGCGTCATGTTTTTATGTTTTTCGTTCCTTTTATATACTTTTCTACATTTTCAAGTCGAAAAGAATAAAATTAAACACATTTCATAGAAAAATTATGTATATGAGTGAATATATGGGTAAATCGGGATTTCCCGCCAAAAACGCAATGTCCGCGTTCTCATTATTTTTCCCATTCAACACATTCTTCAGACTCTATCAGGGCAAATATGCATTAAAACTTTTCTTTCAAGTATGAACATCTAGTTGAACATCAAAAACAAATTATTTCTCAAAAATTATTCGCCGGAGATACATAAAAGTATCCTCCGTGGTGTTACGGGCAAAACTTTGTATGATATTGCACCACAGAAAGACGTTAATAATTAAAATAGGATTATTTCATTTCTTCATTTTTTGCATAAAATGACTTTTTATTTCTTCATTTACGATTATAATCGCATTTAGATACATTATCAGTGAATTTCTCATAATTATTGCGAGTTCACACACACATAGGAAAATACGTCCTACGGAGGGGGGTAGGGGTCCTAAATTTCTCATAAATGCTATAAAAACCTTACAACTGTATCAAATTTGCGTAAAATGTCTTCTTCATTCAATAAATAATTTGAAATAAGTGAATTCATGAACATAAAACTGGACGCTTTCCTCTGAGAACGGAATAAAAGAGAAAAATTAGAAAATCAAAATGCGAATTTTGGCGCCTTTTTTCAAGCCTGGCATGCATGCATATATCTTGAATAACTCCCAAACCCTGAACAGCAGAAAGCTGAAACTTCGGATTTTTTTTATTCATATTAATACCTTTAATATACATTAAAATTGTTTTATTCAAAGGGTGTTTTATATATGACTATAGGTCAGAGTCCGCTAAAAGGCGTGTTTTGATTGGAGAAAAACCTGTAGGGTGAGGGGGCCTGTTATTTTAGATGTGACAGAAGATGTGATTGGTTATCAATTATGTTTTCTTTTGGTTTATTGTTTGAAAATAATATATATAAGTAAAAAATAATTGCAATTAAAATGTCGATGCCCTGATTTTTTCCCTAGCTCCCGATCCGCTAAAGGGGACGGGGGCGGGAAATTTTGAAAATTCACTGCAGGGTACCTTGTGACGCAAATAGCGCGAAAAAGCGCCGGTCATGCTATATTTTTTTATTTGGTTTCGTATAAAGCTTGAATCAACGAACAAATCGGTATATAACATGCAGGGCCAGCAATGTTGGTATAGAAGTTATACGGCATTTTGTTAACATTACGGCCTATGGGAAATGATTTAGTGGACGCTGACCTAGAGGGAGCAGCGTGCTTTTCCCAAGTAAATGCAAAATATCAACATCGGCCTTGTGTTAGCGTCATGTTTTTATGTTTTTCGTTCCTTTTATATACTTTTCTACATTTTCAAGTCGAAAAGAATAAAATTAAACACATTTCATAGAAAAATTATGTATATGAGTGAATATATGGGTAAATCGGGATTTCCCGCCAAAAACGCAATGTCCGCGTTCTCATTATTTTTCCCATTCAACACATTCTTCAGACTCTATCAGGGCAAATATGCATTAAAACTTTTCTTTCAAGTATGAACATCTAGTTGAACATCAAAAACAAATTATTTCTCAAAAATTATTCGCCGGAGATACATAAAAGTATCCTCCGTGGTGTTACGGGCAAAACTTTGTATGATATTGCACCACAGAAAGACGTTAATAATTAAAATAGGATTATTTCATTTCTTCATTTTTTGCATAAAATGACTTTTTATTTCTTCATTTACGATTATAATCGCATTTAGATACATTATCAGTGAATTTCTCATAATTATTGCGAGTTCACACACACATAGGAAAATACGTCCTACGGAGGGGGGTAGGGGTCCTAAATTTCTCATAAATGCTATAAAAACCTTACAACTGTATCAAATTTGCGTAAAATGTCTTCTTCATTCAATAAATAATTTGAAATAAGTGAATTCATGAACATAAAACTGGACGCTTTCCTCTGAGAACGGAATAAAAGAGAAAAATTAGAAAATCAAAATGCGAATTTTGGCGCCTTTTTTCAAGCCTGGCATGCATGCATATATCTTGAATAACTCCCAAACCCTGAACAGCAGAAAGCTGAAACTTCGGATTTTTTTTATTCATATTAATACCTTTAATATACATTAAAATTGTTTTATTCAAAGGGTGTTTTATATATGACTATAGGTCAGAGTCCGCTAAAAGGCGTGTTTTGATTGGAGAAAAACCTGTAGGGTGAGGGGGCCTGTTATTTTAGATGTGACAGAAGATGTGATTGGTTATCAATTATGTTTTCTTTTGGTTTATTGTTTGAAAATAATATATATAAGTAAAAAATAATTGCAATTAAAATGTCGATGCCCTGATTTTTTCCCTAGCTCCCGATCCGCTAAAGGGGACGGGGGCGGGAAATTTTGAAAATTCACTGCAGGGTACCTTGTGACGCAAATAGCGCGAAAAAGCGCCGGTCATGCTATATTTTTTTATTTGGTTTCGTATAAAGCTTGAATCAACGAACAAATCGGTATATAACATGCAGGGCCAGCAATGTTGGTATAGAAGTTATACGGCATTTTGTTAACATTACGGCCTATGGGAAATGATTTAGTGGACGCTGACCTAGAGGGAGCAGCGTGCTTTTCCCAAGTAAATGCAAAATATCAACATCGGCCTTGTGTTAGCGTCATGTTTTTATGTTTTTCGTTCCTTTTATATACTTTTCTACATTTTCAAGTCGAAAAGAATAAAATTAAACACATTTCATAGAAAAATTATGTATATGAGTGAATATATGGGTAAATCGGGATTTCCCGCCAAAAACGCAATGTCCGCGTTCTCATTATTTTTCCCATTCAACACATTCTTCAGACTCTATCAGGGCAAATATGCATTAAAACTTTTCTTTCAAGTATGAACATCTAGTTGAACATCAAAAACAAATTATTTCTCAAAAATTATTCGCCGGAGATACATAAAAGTATCCTCCGTGGTGTTACGGGCAAAACTTTGTATGATATTGCACCACAGAAAGACGTTAATAATTAAAATAGGATTATTTCATTTCTTCATTTTTTGCATAAAATGACTTTTTATTTCTTCATTTACGATTATAATCGCATTTAGATACATTATCAGTGAATTTCTCATAATCATTGCGAGTTCACACACACATAGGAAAATACGTCCTACGGAGGGGGGTAGGGGTCCTAAATTTCTCATAAATGCTATAAAAACCTTACAACTGTATCAAATTTGCGTAAAATGTCTTCTTCATTCAATAAATAATTTGAAATAAGTGAATTCATGAACATAAAACTGGACGCTTTCCTCTGAGAACGGAATAAAAGAGAAAAATTAGAAAATCAAAATGCGAATTTTGGCGCCTTTTTTCAAGCCTGGCATGCATGCATATATCTTGAATAACTCCCAAACCCTGAACAGCAGAAAGCTGAAACTTCGGATTTTTTTTATTCATATTAATACCTTTAATATACATTAAAATTGTTTTATTCAAAGGGTGTTTTATATATGACTATAGGTCAGAGTCCGCTAAAAGGCGTGTTTTGATTGGAGAAAAACCTGTAGGGTGAGGGGGCCTGTTATTTTAGATGTGACAGAAGATGTGATTGGTTATCAATTATGTTTTCTTTTGGTTTATTGTTTGAAAATAATATATATAAGTAAAAAATAATTGCAATTAAAATGTCGATGCCCTGATTTTTTCCCTAGCTCCCGATCCGCTAAAGGGGACGGGGGCGGGAAATTTTGAAAATTCACTGCAGGGTACCTTGTGACGCAAATAGCGCGAAAAAGCGCCGGTCATGCTATATTTTTTTATTTGGTTTCGTATAAAGCTTGAATCAACGAACAAATCGGTATATAACATGCAGGGCCAGCAATGTTGGTATAGAAGTTATACGGCATTTTGTTAACATTACGGCCTATGGGAAATGATTTAGTGGACGCTGACCTAGAGGGAGCAGCGTGCTTTTCCCAAGTAAATGCAAAATATCAACATCGGCCTTGTGTTAGCGTCATGTTTTTATGTTTTTCGTTCCTTTTATATACTTTTCTACATTTTCAAGTCGAAAAGAATAAAATTAAACACATTTCATAGAAAAATTATGTATATGAGTGAATATATGGGTAAATCGGGATTTCCCGCCAAAAACGCAATGTCCGCGTTCTCATTATTTTTCCCATTCAACACATTCTTCAGACTCTATCAGGGCAAATATGCATTAAAACTTTTCTTTCAAGTATGAACATCTAGTTGAACATCAAAAACAAATTATTTCTCAAAAATTATTCGCCGGAGATACATAAAAGTATCCTCCGTGGTGTTACGGGCAAAACTTTGTATGATATTGCACCACAGAAAGACGTTAATAATTAAAATAGGATTATTTCATTTCTTCATTTTTTGCATAAAATGACTTTTTATTTCTTCATTTACGATTATAATCGCATTTAGATACATTATCAGTGAATTTCTCATAATTATTGCGAGTTCACACACACATAGGAAAATACGTCCTACGGAGGGGGGTAGGGGTCCTAAATTTCTCATAAATGCTATAAAAACCTTACAACTGTATCAAATTTGCGTAAAATGTCTTCTTCATTCAATAAATAATTTGAAATAAGTGAATTCATGAACATAAAACTGGACGCTTTCCTCTGAGAACGGAATAAAAGAGAAAAATTAGAAAATCAAAATGCGAATTTTGGCGCCTTTTTTCAAGCCTGGCATGCATGCATATATCTTGAATAACTCCCAAACCCTGAACAGCAGAAAGCTGAAACTTCGGATTTTTTTTATTCATATTAATACCTTTAATATACATTAAAATTGTTTTATTCAAAGGGTGTTTTATATATGACTATAGGTCAGAGTCCGCTAAAAGGCGTGTTTTGATTGGAGAAAAACCTGTAGGGTGAGGGGGCCTGTTATTTTAGATGTGACAGAAGATGTGATTGGTTATCAATTATGTTTTCTTTTGGTTTATTGTTTGAAAATAATATATATAAGTAAAAAATAATTGCAATTAAAATGTCGATGCCCTGATTTTTTCCCTAGCTCCCGATCCGCTAAAGGGGACGGGGGCGGGAAATTTTGAAAATTCACTGCAGGGTACCTTGTGACGCAAATAGCGCGAAAAAGCGCCGGTCATGCTATATTTTTTTATTTGGTTTCGTATAAAGCTTGAATCAACGAACAAATCGGTATATAACATGCAGGGCCAGCAATGTTGGTATAGAAGTTATACGGCATTTTGTTAACATTACGGCCTATGGGAAATGATTTAGTGGACGCTGACCTAGAGGGAGCAGCGTGCTTTTCCCAAGTAAATGCAAAATATCAACATCGGCCTTGTGTTAGCGTCATGTTTTTATGTTTTTCGTTCCTTTTATATACTTTTCTACATTTTCAAGTCGAAAAGAATAAAATTAAACACATTTCATAGAAAAATTATGTATATGAGTGAATATATGGGTAAATCGGGATTTCCCGCCAAAAACGCAATGTCCGCGTTCTCATTATTTTTCCCATTCAACACATTCTTCAGACTCTATCAGGGCAAATATGCATTAAAACTTTTCTTTCAAGTATGAACATCTAGTTGAACATCAAAAACAAATTATTTCTCAAAAATTATTCGCCGGAGATACATAAAAGTATCCTCCGTGGTGTTACGGGCAAAACTTTGTATGATATTGCACCACAGAAAGACGTTAATAATTAAAATAGGATTATTTCATTTCTTCATTTTTTGCATAAAATGACTTTTTATTTCTTCATTTACGATTATAATCGCATTTAGATACATTATCAGTGAATTTCTCATAATTATTGCGAGTTCACACACACATAGGAAAATACGTCCTACGGAGGGGGGTAGGGGTCCTAAATTTCTCATAAATGCTATAAAAACCTTACAACTGTATCAAATTTGCGTAAAATGTCTTCTTCATTCAATAAATAATTTGAAATAAGTGAATTCATGAACATAAAACTGGACGCTTTCCTCTGAGAACGGAATAAAAGAGAAAAATTAGAAAATCAAAATGCGAATTTTGGCGCCTTTTTTCAAGCCTGGCATGCATGCATATATCTTGAATAACTCCCAAACCCTGAACAGCAGAAAGCTGAAACTTCGGATTTTTTTTATTCATATTAATACCTTTAATATACATTAAAATTGTTTTATTCAAAGGGTGTTTTATATATGACTATAGGTCAGAGTCCGCTAAAAGGCGTGTTTTGATTGGAGAAAAACCTGTAGGGTGAGGGGGCCTGTTATTTTAGATGTGACAGAAGATGTGATTGGTTATCAATTATGTTTTCTTTTGGTTTATTGTTTGAAAATAATATATATAAGTAAAAAATAATTGCAATTAAAATGTCGATGCCCTGATTTTTTCCCTAGCTCCCGATCCGCTAAAGGGGACGGGGGCGGGAAATTTTGAAAATTCACTGCAGGGTACCTTGTGACGCAAATAGCGCGAAAAAGCGCCGGTCATGCTATATTTTTTTATTTGGTTTCGTATAAAGCTTGAATCAACGAACAAATCGGTATATAACATGCAGGGCCAGCAATGTTGGTATAGAAGTTATACGGCATTTTGTTAACATTACGGCCTATGGGAAATGATTTAGTGGACGCTGACCTAGAGGGAGCAGCGTGCTTTTCCCAAGTAAATGCAAAATATCAACATCGGCCTTGTGTTAGCGTCATGTTTTTATGTTTTTCGTTCCTTTTATATACTTTTCTACATTTTCAAGTCGAAAAGAATAAAATTAAACACATTTCATAGAAAAATTATGTATATGAGTGAATATATGGGTAAATCGGGATTTCCCGCCAAAAACGCAATGTCCGCGTTCTCATTATTTTTCCCATTCAACACATTCTTCAGACTCTATCAGGGCAAATATGCATTAAAACTTTTCTTTCAAGTATGAACATCTAGTTGAACATCAAAAACAAATTATTTCTCAAAAATTATTCGCCGGAGATACATAAAAGTATCCTCCGTGGTGTTACGGGCAAAACTTTGTATGATATTGCACCACAGAAAGACGTTAATAATTAAAATAGGATTATTTCATTTCTTCATTTTTTGCATAAAATGACTTTTTATTTCTTCATTTACGATTATAATCGCATTTAGATACATTATCAGTGAATTTCTCATAATTATTGCGAGTTCACACACACATAGGAAAATACGTCCTACGGAGGGGGGTAGGGGTCCTAAATTTCTCATAAATGCTATAAAAACCTTACAACTGTATCAAATTTGCGTAAAATGTCTTCTTCATTCAATAAATAATTTGAAATAAGTGAATTCATGAACATAAAACTGGACGCTTTCCTCTGAGAACGGAATAAAAGAGAAAAATTAGAAAATCAAAATGCGAATTTTGGCGCCTTTTTTCAAGCCTGGCATGCATGCATATATCTTGAATAACTCCCAAACCCTGAACAGCAGAAAGCTGAAACTTCGGATTTTTTTTATTCATATTAATACCTTTAATATACATTAAAATTGTTTTATTCAAAGGGTGTTTTATATATGACTATAGGTCAGAGTCCGCTAAAAGGCGTGTTTTGATTGGAGAAAAACCTGTAGGGTGAGGGGGCCTGTTATTTTAGATGTGACAGAAGATGTGATTGGTTATCAATTATGTTTTCTTTTGGTTTATTGTTTGAAAATAATATATATAAGTAAAAAATAATTGCAATTAAAATGTCGATGCCCTGATTTTTTCCCTAGCTCCCGATCCGCTAAAGGGGACGGGGGCGGGAAATTTTGAAAATTCACTGCAGGGTACCTTGTGACGCAAATAGCGCGAAAAAGCGCCGGTCATGCTATATTTTTTTATTTGGTTTCGTATAAAGCTTGAATCAACGAACAAATCGGTATATAACATGCAGGGCCAGCAATGTTGGTATAGAAGTTATACGGCATTTTGTTAACATTACGGCCTATGGGAAATGATTTAGTGGACGCTGACCTAGAGGGAGCAGCGTGCTTTTCCCAAGTAAATGCAAAATATCAACATCGGCCTTGTGTTAGCGTCATGTTTTTATGTTTTTCGTTCCTTTTATATACTTTTCTACATTTTCAAGTCGAAAAGAATAAAATTAAACACATTTCATAGAAAAATTATGTATATGAGTGAATATATGGGTAAATCGGGATTTCCCGCCAAAAACGCAATGTCCGCGTTCTCATTATTTTTCCCATTCAACACATTCTTCAGACTCTATCAGGGCAAATATGCATTAAAACTTTTCTTTCAAGTATGAACATCTAGTTGAACATCAAAAACAAATTATTTCTCAAAAATTATTCGCCGGAGATACATAAAAGTATCCTCCGTGGTGTTACGGGCAAAACTTTGTATGATATTGCACCACAGAAAGACGTTAATAATTAAAATAGGATTATTTCATTTCTTCATTTTTTGCATAAAATGACTTTTTATTTCTTCATTTACGATTATAATCGCATTTAGATACATTATCAGTGAATTTCTCATAATTATTGCGAGTTCACACACACATAGGAAAATACGTCCTACGGAGGGGGGTAGGGGTCCTAAATTTCTCATAAATGCTATAAAAACCTTACAACTGTATCAAATTTGCGTAAAATGTCTTCTTCATTCAATAAATAATTTGAAATAAGTGAATTCATGAACATAAAACTGGACGCTTTCCTCTGAGAACGGAATAAAAGAGAAAAATTAGAAAATCAAAATGCGAATTTTGGCGCCTTTTTTCAAGCCTGGCATGCATGCATATATCTTGAATAACTCCCAAACCCTGAACAGCAGAAAGCTGAAACTTCGGATTTTTTTTATTCATATTAATACCTTTAATATACATTAAAATTGTTTTATTCAAAGGGTGTTTTATATATGACTATAGGTCAGAGTCCGCTAAAAGGCGTGTTTTGATTGGAGAAAAACCTGTAGGGTGAGGGGGCCTGTTATTTTAGATGTGACAGAAGATGTGATTGGTTATCAATTATGTTTTCTTTTGGTTTATTGTTTGAAAATAATATATATAAGTAAAAAATAATTGCAATTAAAATGTCGATGCCCTGATTTTTTCCCTAGCTCCCGATCCGCTAAAGGGGACGGGGGCGGGAAATTTTGAAAATTCACTGCAGGGTACCTTGTGACGCAAATAGCGCGAAAAAGCGCCGGTCATGCTATATTTTTTTATTTGGTTTCGTATAAAGCTTGAATCAACGAACAAATCGGTATATAACATGCAGGGCCAGCAATGTTGGTATAGAAGTTATACGGCATTTTGTTAACATTACGGCCTATGGGAAATGATTTAGTGGACGCTGACCTAGAGGGAGCAGCGTGCTTTTCCCAAGTAAATGCAAAATATCAACATCGGCCTTGTGTTAGCGTCATGTTTTTATGTTTTTCGTTCCTTTTATATACTTTTCTACATTTTCAAGTCGAAAAGAATAAAATTAAACACATTTCATAGAAAAATTATGTATATGAGTGAATATATGGGTAAATCGGGATTTCCCGCCAAAAACGCAATGTCCGCGTTCTCATTATTTTTCCCATTCAACACATTCTTCAGACTCTATCAGGGCAAATATGCATTAAAACTTTTCTTTCAAGTATGAACATCTAGTTGAACATCAAAAACAAATTATTTCTCAAAAATTATTCGCCGGAGATACATAAAAGTATCCTCCGTGGTGTTACGGGCAAAACTTTGTATGATATTGCACCACAGAAAGACGTTAATAATTAAAATAGGATTATTTCATTTCTTCATTTTTTGCATAAAATGACTTTTTATTTCTTCATTTACGATTATAATCGCATTTAGATACATTATCAGTGAATTTCTCATAATTATTGCGAGTTCACACACACATAGGAAAATACGTCCTACGGAGGGGGGTAGGGGTCCTAAATTTCTCATAAATGCTATAAAAACCTTACAACTGTATCAAATTTGCGTAAAATGTCTTCTTCATTCAATAAATAATTTGAAATAAGTGAATTCATGAACATAAAACTGGACGCTTTCCTCTGAGAACGGAATAAAAGAGAAAAATTAGAAAATCAAAATGCGAATTTTGGCGCCTTTTTTCAAGCCTGGCATGCATGCATATATCTTGAATAACTCCCAAACCCTGAACAGCAGAAAGCTGAAACTTCGGATTTTTTTTATTCATATTAATACCTTTAATATACATTAAAATTGTTTTATTCAAAGGGTGTTTTATATATGACTATAGGTCAGAGTCCGCTAAAAGGCGTGTTTTGATTGGAGAAAAACCTGTAGGGTGAGGGGGCCTGTTATTTTAGATGTGACAGAAGATGTGATTGGTTATCAATTATGTTTTCTTTTGGTTTATTGTTTGAAAATAATATATATAAGTAAAAAATAATTGCAATTAAAATGTCGATGCCCTGATTTTTTCCCTAGCTCCCGATCCGCTAAAGGGGACGGGGGCGGGAAATTTTGAAAATTCACTGCAGGGTACCTTGTGACGCAAATAGCGCGAAAAAGCGCCGGTCATGCTATATTTTTTTATTTGGTTTCGTATAAAGCTTGAATCAACGAACAAATCGGTATATAACATGCAGGGCCAGCAATGTTGGTATAGAAGTTATACGGCATTTTGTTAACATTACGGCCTATGGGAAATGATTTAGTGGACGCTGACCTAGAGGGAGCAGCGTGCTTTTCCCAAGTAAATGCAAAATATCAACATCGGCCTTGTGTTAGCGTCATGTTTTTATGTTTTTCGTTCCTTTTATATACTTTTCTACATTTTCAAGTCGAAAAGAATAAAATTAAACACATTTCATAGAAAAATTATGTATATGAGTGAATATATGGGTAAATCGGGATTTCCCGCCAAAAACGCAATGTCCGCGTTCTCATTATTTTTCCCATTCAACACATTCTTCAGACTCTATCAGGGCAAATATGCATTAAAACTTTTCTTTCAAGTATGAACATCTAGTTGAACATCAAAAACAAATTATTTCTCAAAAATTATTCGCCGGAGATACATAAAAGTATCCTCCGTGGTGTTACGGGCAAAACTTTGTATGATATTGCACCACAGAAAGACGTTAATAATTAAAATAGGATTATTTCATTTCTTCATTTTTTGCATAAAATGACTTTTTATTTCTTCATTTACGATTATAATCGCATTTAGATACATTATCAGTGAATTTCTCATAATTATTGCGAGTTCACACACACATAGGAAAATACGTCCTACGGAGGGGGGTAGGGGTCCTAAATTTCTCATAAATGCTATAAAAACCTTACAACTGTATCAAATTTGCGTAAAATGTCTTCTTCATTCAATAAATAATTTGAAATAAGTGAATTCATGAACATAAAACTGGACGCTTTCCTCTGAGAACGGAATAAAAGAGAAAAATTAGAAAATCAAAATGCGAATTTTGGCGCCTTTTTTCAAGCCTGGCATGCATGCATATATCTTGAATAACTCCCAAACCCTGAACAGCAGAAAGCTGAAACTTCGGATTTTTTTTATTCATATTAATACCTTTAATATACATTAAAATTGTTTTATTCAAAGGGTGTTTTATATATGACTATAGGTCAGAGTCCGCTAAAAGGCGTGTTTTGATTGGAGAAAAACCTGTAGGGTGAGGGGGCCTGTTATTTTAGATGTGACAGAAGATGTGATTGGTTATCAATTATGTTTTCTTTTGGTTTATTGTTTGAAAATAATATATATAAGTAAAAAATAATTGCAATTAAAATGTCGATGCCCTGATTTTTTCCCTAGCTCCCGATCCGCTAAAGGGGACGGGGGCGGGAAATTTTGAAAATTCACTGCAGGGTACCTTGTGACGCAAATAGCGCGAAAAAGCGCCGGTCATGCTATATTTTTTTATTTGGTTTCGTATAAAGCTTGAATCAACGAACAAATCGGTATATAACATGCAGGGCCAGCAATGTTGGTATAGAAGTTATACGGCATTTTGTTAACATTACGGCCTATGGGAAATGATTTAGTGGACGCTGACCTAGAGGGAGCAGCGTGCTTTTCCCAAGTAAATGCAAAATATCAACATCGGCCTTGTGTTAGCGTCATGTTTTTATGTTTTTCGTTCCTTTTATATACTTTTCTACATTTTCAAGTCGAAAAGAATAAAATTAAACACATTTCATAGAAAAATTATGTATATGAGTGAATATATGGGTAAATCGGGATTTCCCGCCAAAAACGCAATGTCCGCGTTCTCATTATTTTTCCCATTCAACACATTCTTCAGACTCTATCAGGGCAAATATGCATTAAAACTTTTCTTTCAAGTATGAACATCTAGTTGAACATCAAAAACAAATTATTTCTCAAAAATTATTCGCCGGAGATACATAAAAGTATCCTCCGTGGTGTTACGGGCAAAACTTTGTATGATATTGCACCACAGAAAGACGTTAATAATTAAAATAGGATTATTTCATTTCTTCATTTTTTGCATAAAATGACTTTTTATTTCTTCATTTACGATTATAATCGCATTTAGATACATTATCAGTGAATTTCTCATAATTATTGCGAGTTCACACACACATAGGAAAATACGTCCTACGGAGGGGGGTAGGGGTCCTAAATTTCTCATAAATGCTATAAAAACCTTACAACTGTATCAAATTTGCGTAAAATGTCTTCTTCATTCAATAAATAATTTGAAATAAGTGAATTCATGAACATAAAACTGGACGCTTTCCTCTGAGAACGGAATAAAAGAGAAAAATTAGAAAATCAAAATGCGAATTTTGGCGCCTTTTTTCAAGCCTGGCATGCATGCATATATCTTGAATAACTCCCAAACCCTGAACAGCAGAAAGCTGAAACTTCGGATTTTTTTTATTCATATTAATACCTTTAATATACATTAAAATTGTTTTATTCAAAGGGTGTTTTATATATGACTATAGGTCAGAGTCCGCTAAAAGGCGTGTTTTGATTGGAGAAAAACCTGTAGGGTGAGGGGGCCTGTTATTTTAGATGTGACAGAAGATGTGATTGGTTATCAATTATGTTTTCTTTTGGTTTATTGTTTGAAAATAATATATATAAGTAAAAAATAATTGCAATTAAAATGTCGATGCCCTGATTTTTTCCCTAGCTCCCGATCCGCTAAAGGGGACGGGGGCGGGAAATTTTGAAAATTCACTGCAGGGTACCTTGTGACGCAAATAGCGCGAAAAAGCGCCGGTCATGCTATATTTTTTTATTTGGTTTCGTATAAAGCTTGAATCAACGAACAAATCGGTATATAACATGCAGGGCCAGCAATGTTGGTATAGAAGTTATACGGCATTTTGTTAACATTACGGCCTATGGGAAATGATTTAGTGGACGCTGACCTAGAGGGAGCAGCGTGCTTTTCCCAAGTAAATGCAAAATATCAACATCGGCCTTGTGTTAGCGTCATGTTTTTATGTTTTTCGTTCCTTTTATATACTTTTCTACATTTTCAAGTCGAAAAGAATAAAATTAAACACATTTCATAGAAAAATTATGTATATGAGTGAATATATGGGTAAATCGGGATTTCCCGCCAAAAACGCAATGTCCGCGTTCTCATTATTTTTCCCATTCAACACATTCTTCAGACTCTATCAGGGCAAATATGCATTAAAACTTTTCTTTCAAGTATGAACATCTAGTTGAACATCAAAAACAAATTATTTCTCAAAAATTATTCGCCGGAGATACATAAAAGTATCCTCCGTGGTGTTACGGGCAAAACTTTGTATGATATTGCACCACAGAAAGACGTTAATAATTAAAATAGGATTATTTCATTTCTTCATTTTTTGCATAAAATGACTTTTTATTTCTTCATTTACGATTATAATCGCATTTAGATACATTATCAGTGAATTTCTCATAATTATTGCGAGTTCACACACACATAGGAAAATACGTCCTACGGAGGGGGGTAGGGGTCCTAAATTTCTCATAAATGCTATAAAAACCTTACAACTGTATCAAATTTGCGTAAAATGTCTTCTTCATTCAATAAATAATTTGAAATAAGTGAATTCATGAACATAAAACTGGACGCTTTCCTCTGAGAACGGAATAAAAGAGAAAAATTAGAAAATCAAAATGCGAATTTTGGCGCCTTTTTTCAAGCCTGGCATGCATGCATATATCTTGAATAACTCCCAAACCCTGAACAGCAGAAAGCTGAAACTTCGGATTTTTTTTATTCATATTAATACCTTTAATATACATTAAAATTGTTTTATTCAAAGGGTGTTTTATATATGACTATAGGTCAGAGTCCGCTAAAAGGCGTGTTTTGATTGGAGAAAAACCTGTAGGGTGAGGGGGCCTGTTATTTTAGATGTGACAGAAGATGTGATTGGTTATCAATTATGTTTTCTTTTGGTTTATTGTTTGAAAATAATATATATAAGTAAAAAATAATTGCAATTAAAATGTCGATGCCCTGATTTTTTCCCTAGCTCCCGATCCGCTAAAGGGGACGGGGGCGGGAAATTTTGAAAATTCACTGCAGGGTACCTTGTGACGCAAATAGCGCGAAAAAGCGCCGGTCATGCTATATTTTTTTATTTGGTTTCGTATAAAGCTTGAATCAACGAACAAATCGGTATATAACATGCAGGGCCAGCAATGTTGGTATAGAAGTTATACGGCATTTTGTTAACATTACGGCCTATGGGAAATGATTTAGTGGACGCTGACCTAGAGGGAGCAGCGTGCTTTTCCCAAGTAAATGCAAAATATCAACATCGGCCTTGTGTTAGCGTCATGTTTTTATGTTTTTCGTTCCTTTTATATACTTTTCTACATTTTCAAGTCGAAAAGAATAAAATTAAACACATTTCATAGAAAAATTATGTATATGAGTGAATATATGGGTAAATCGGGATTTCCCGCCAAAAACGCAATGTCCGCGTTCTCATTATTTTTCCCATTCAACACATTCTTCAGACTCTATCAGGGCAAATATGCATTAAAACTTTTCTTTCAAGTATGAACATCTAGTTGAACATCAAAAACAAATTATTTCTCAAAAATTATTCGCCGGAGATACATAAAAGTATCCTCCGTGGTGTTACGGGCAAAACTTTGTATGATATTGCACCACAGAAAGACGTTAATAATTAAAATAGGATTATTTCATTTCTTCATTTTTTGCATAAAATGACTTTTTATTTCTTCATTTACGATTATAATCGCATTTAGATACATTATCAGTGAATTTCTCATAATTATTGCGAGTTCACACACACATAGGAAAATACGTCCTACGGAGGGGGGTAGGGGTCCTAAATTTCTCATAAATGCTATAAAAACCTTACAACTGTATCAAATTTGCGTAAAATGTCTTCTTCATTCAATAAATAATTTGAAATAAGTGAATTCATGAACATAAAACTGGACGCTTTCCTCTGAGAACGGAATAAAAGAGAAAAATTAGAAAATCAAAATGCGAATTTTGGCGCCTTTTTTCAAGCCTGGCATGCATGCATATATCTTGAATAACTCCCAAACCCTGAACAGCAGAAAGCTGAAACTTCGGATTTTTTTTATTCATATTAATACCTTTAATATACATTAAAATTGTTTTATTCAAAGGGTGTTTTATATATGACTATAGGTCAGAGTCCGCTAAAAGGCGTGTTTTGATTGGAGAAAAACCTGTAGGGTGAGGGGGCCTGTTATTTTAGATGTGACAGAAGATGTGATTGGTTATCAATTATGTTTTCTTTTGGTTTATTGTTTGAAAATAATATATATAAGTAAAAAATAATTGCAATTAAAATGTCGATGCCCTGATTTTTTCCCTAGCTCCCGATCCGCTAAAGGGGACGGGGGCGGGAAATTTTGAAAATTCACTGCAGGGTACCTTGTGACGCAAATAGCGCGAAAAAGCGCCGGTCATGCTATATTTTTTTATTTGGTTTCGTATAAAGCTTGAATCAACGAACAAATCGGTATATAACATGCAGGGCCAGCAATGTTGGTATAGAAGTTATACGGCATTTTGTTAACATTACGGCCTATGGGAAATGATTTAGTGGACGCTGACCTAGAGGGAGCAGCGTGCTTTTCCCAAGTAAATGCAAAATATCAACATCGGCCTTGTGTTAGCGTCATGTTTTTATGTTTTTCGTTCCTTTTATATACTTTTCTACATTTTCAAGTCGAAAAGAATAAAATTAAACACATTTCATAGAAAAATTATGTATATGAGTGAATATATGGGTAAATCGGGATTTCCCGCCAAAAACGCAATGTCCGCGTTCTCATTATTTTTCCCATTCAACACATTCTTCAGACTCTATCAGGGCAAATATGCATTAAAACTTTTCTTTCAAGTATGAACATCTAGTTGAACATCAAAAACAAATTATTTCTCAAAAATTATTCGCCGGAGATACATAAAAGTATCCTCCGTGGTGTTACGGGCAAAACTTTGTATGATATTGCACCACAGAAAGACGTTAATAATTAAAATAGGATTATTTCATTTCTTCATTTTTTGCATAAAATGACTTTTTATTTCTTCATTTACGATTATAATCGCATTTAGATACATTATCAGTGAATTTCTCATAATTATTGCGAGTTCACACACACATAGGAAAATACGTCCTACGGAGGGGGGTAGGGGTCCTAAATTTCTCATAAATGCTATAAAAACCTTACAACTGTATCAAATTTGCGTAAAATGTCTTCTTCATTCAATAAATAATTTGAAATAAGTGAATTCATGAACATAAAACTGGACGCTTTCCTCTGAGAACGGAATAAAAGAGAAAAATTAGAAAATCAAAATGCGAATTTTGGCGCCTTTTTTCAAGCCTGGCATGCATGCATATATCTTGAATAACTCCCAAACCCTGAACAGCAGAAAGCTGAAACTTCGGATTTTTTTTATTCATATTAATACCTTTAATATACATTAAAATTGTTTTATTCAAAGGGTGTTTTATATATGACTATAGGTCAGAGTCCGCTAAAAGGCGTGTTTTGATTGGAGAAAAACCTGTAGGGTGAGGGGGCCTGTTATTTTAGATGTGACAGAAGATGTGATTGGTTATCAATTATGTTTTCTTTTGGTTTATTGTTTGAAAATAATATATATAAGTAAAAAATAATTGCAATTAAAATGTCGATGCCCTGATTTTTTCCCTAGCTCCCGATCCGCTAAAGGGGACGGGGGCGGGAAATTTTGAAAATTCACTGCAGGGTACCTTGTGACGCAAATAGCGCGAAAAAGCGCCGGTCATGCTATATTTTTTTATTTGGTTTCGTATAAAGCTTGAATCAACGAACAAATCGGTATATAACATGCAGGGCCAGCAATGTTGGTATAGAAGTTATACGGCATTTTGTTAACATTACGGCCTATGGGAAATGATTTAGTGGACGCTGACCTAGAGGGAGCAGCGTGCTTTTCCCAAGTAAATGCAAAATATCAACATCGGCCTTGTGTTAGCGTCATGTTTTTATGTTTTTCGTTCCTTTTATATACTTTTCTACATTTTCAAGTCGAAAAGAATAAAATTAAACACATTTCATAGAAAAATTATGTATATGAGTGAATATATGGGTAAATCGGGATTTCCCGCCAAAAACGCAATGTCCGCGTTCTCATTATTTTTCCCATTCAACACATTCTTCAGACTCTATCAGGGCAAATATGCATTAAAACTTTTCTTTCAAGTATGAACATCTAGTTGAACATCAAAAACAAATTATTTCTCAAAAATTATTCGCCGGAGATACATAAAAGTATCCTCCGTGGTGTTACGGGCAAAACTTTGTATGATATTGCACCACAGAAAGACGTTAATAATTAAAATAGGATTATTTCATTTCTTCATTTTTTGCATAAAATGACTTTTTATTTCTTCATTTACGATTATAATCGCATTTAGATACATTATCAGTGAATTTCTCATAATTATTGCGAGTTCACACACACATAGGAAAATACGTCCTACGGAGGGGGGTAGGGGTCCTAAATTTCTCATAAATGCTATAAAAACCTTACAACTGTATCAAATTTGCGTAAAATGTCTTCTTCATTCAATAAATAATTTGAAATAAGTGAATTCATGAACATAAAACTGGACGCTTTCCTCTGAGAACGGAATAAAAGAGAAAAATTAGAAAATCAAAATGCGAATTTTGGCGCCTTTTTTCAAGCCTGGCATGCATGCATATATCTTGAATAACTCCCAAACCCTGAACAGCAGAAAGCTGAAACTTCGGATTTTTTTTATTCATATTAATACCTTTAATATACATTAAAATTGTTTTATTCAAAGGGTGTTTTATATATGACTATAGGTCAGAGTCCGCTAAAAGGCGTGTTTTGATTGGAGAAAAACCTGTAGGGTGAGGGGGCCTGTTATTTTAGATGTGACAGAAGATGTGATTGGTTATCAATTATGTTTTCTTTTGGTTTATTGTTTGAAAATAATATATATAAGTAAAAAATAATTGCAATTAAAATGTCGATGCCCTGATTTTTTCCCTAGCTCCCGATCCGCTAAAGGGGACGGGGGCGGGAAATTTTGAAAATTCACTGCAGGGTACCTTGTGACGCAAATAGCGCGAAAAAGCGCCGGTCATGCTATATTTTTTTATTTGGTTTCGTATAAAGCTTGAATCAACGAACAAATCGGTATATAACATGCAGGGCCAGCAATGTTGGTATAGAAGTTATACGGCATTTTGTTAACATTACGGCCTATGGGAAATGATTTAGTGGACGCTGACCTAGAGGGAGCAGCGTGCTTTTCCCAAGTAAATGCAAAATATCAACATCGGCCTTGTGTTAGCGTCATGTTTTTATGTTTTTCGTTCCTTTTATATACTTTTCTACATTTTCAAGTCGAAAAGAATAAAATTAAACACATTTCATAGAAAAATTATGTATATGAGTGAATATATGGGTAAATCGGGATTTCCCGCCAAAAACGCAATGTCCGCGTTCTCATTATTTTTCCCATTCAACACATTCTTCAGACTCTATCAGGGCAAATATGCATTAAAACTTTTCTTTCAAGTATGAACATCTAGTTGAACATCAAAAACAAATTATTTCTCAAAAATTATTCGCCGGAGATACATAAAAGTATCCTCCGTGGTGTTACGGGCAAAACTTTGTATGATATTGCACCACAGAAAGACGTTAATAATTAAAATAGGATTATTTCATTTCTTCATTTTTTGCATAAAATGACTTTTTATTTCTTCATTTACGATTATAATCGCATTTAGATACATTATCAGTGAATTTCTCATAATTATTGCGAGTTCACACACACATAGGAAAATACGTCCTACGGAGGGGGGTAGGGGTCCTAAATTTCTCATAAATGCTATAAAAACCTTACAACTGTATCAAATTTGCGTAAAATGTCTTCTTCATTCAATAAATAATTTGAAATAAGTGAATTCATGAACATAAAACTGGACGCTTTCCTCTGAGAACGGAATAAAAGAGAAAAATTAGAAAATCAAAATGCGAATTTTGGCGCCTTTTTTCAAGCCTGGCATGCATGCATATATCTTGAATAACTCCCAAACCCTGAACAGCAGAAAGCTGAAACTTCGGATTTTTTTTATTCATATTAATACCTTTAATATACATTAAAATTGTTTTATTCAAAGGGTGTTTTATATATGACTATAGGTCAGAGTCCGCTAAAAGGCGTGTTTTGATTGGAGAAAAACCTGTAGGGTGAGGGGGCCTGTTATTTTAGATGTGACAGAAGATGTGATTGGTTATCAATTATGTTTTCTTTTGGTTTATTGTTTGAAAATAATATATATAAGTAAAAAATAATTGCAATTAAAATGTCGATGCCCTGATTTTTTCCCTAGCTCCCGATCCGCTAAAGGGGACGGGGGCGGGAAATTTTGAAAATTCACTGCAGGGTACCTTGTGACGCAAATAGCGCGAAAAAGCGCCGGTCATGCTATATTTTTTTATTTGGTTTCGTATAAAGCTTGAATCAACGAACAAATCGGTATATAACATGCAGGGCCAGCAATGTTGGTATAGAAGTTATACGGCATTTTGTTAACATTACGGCCTATGGGAAATGATTTAGTGGACGCTGACCTAGAGGGAGCAGCGTGCTTTTCCCAAGTAAATGCAAAATATCAACATCGGCCTTGTGTTAGCGTCATGTTTTTATGTTTTTCGTTCCTTTTATATACTTTTCTACATTTTCAAGTCGAAAAGAATAAAATTAAACACATTTCATAGAAAAATTATGTATATGAGTGAATATATGGGTAAATCGGGATTTCCCGCCAAAAACGCAATGTCCGCGTTCTCATTATTTTTCCCATTCAACACATTCTTCAGACTCTATCAGGGCAAATATGCATTAAAACTTTTCTTTCAAGTATGAACATCTAGTTGAACATCAAAAACAAATTATTTCTCAAAAATTATTCGCCGGAGATACATAAAAGTATCCTCCGTGGTGTTACGGGCAAAACTTTGTATGATATTGCACCACAGAAAGACGTTAATAATTAAAATAGGATTATTTCATTTCTTCATTTTTTGCATAAAATGACTTTTTATTTCTTCATTTACGATTATAATCGCATTTAGATACATTATCAGTGAATTTCTCATAATTATTGCGAGTTCACACACACATAGGAAAATACGTCCTACGGAGGGGGGTAGGGGTCCTAAATTTCTCATAAATGCTATAAAAACCTTACAACTGTATCAAATTTGCGTAAAATGTCTTCTTCATTCAATAAATAATTTGAAATAAGTGAATTCATGAACATAAAACTGGACGCTTTCCTCTGAGAACGGAATAAAAGAGAAAAATTAGAAAATCAAAATGCGAATTTTGGCGCCTTTTTTCAAGCCTGGCATGCATGCATATATCTTGAATAACTCCCAAACCCTGAACAGCAGAAAGCTGAAACTTCGGATTTTTTTTATTCATATTAATACCTTTAATATACATTAAAATTGTTTTATTCAAAGGGTGTTTTATATATGACTATAGGTCAGAGTCCGCTAAAAGGCGTGTTTTGATTGGAGAAAAACCTGTAGGGTGAGGGGGCCTGTTATTTTAGATGTGACAGAAGATGTGATTGGTTATCAATTATGTTTTCTTTTGGTTTATTGTTTGAAAATAATATATATAAGTAAAAAATAATTGCAATTAAAATGTCGATGCCCTGATTTTTTCCCTAGCTCCCGATCCGCTAAAGGGGACGGGGGCGGGAAATTTTGAAAATTCACTGCAGGGTACCTTGTGACGCAAATAGCGCGAAAAAGCGCCGGTCATGCTATATTTTTTTATTTGGTTTCGTATAAAGCTTGAATCAACGAACAAATCGGTATATAACATGCAGGGCCAGCAATGTTGGTATAGAAGTTATACGGCATTTTGTTAACATTACGGCCTATGGGAAATGATTTAGTGGACGCTGACCTAGAGGGAGCAGCGTGCTTTTCCCAAGTAAATGCAAAATA
Source organism: Pinctada fucata (assembly GCA_028142955.1). Taxonomy (NCBI): domain Eukaryota; kingdom Metazoa; phylum Mollusca; class Bivalvia; order Pterioida; family Pteriidae; genus Pinctada; species Pinctada fucata. Next base: position 8,008,446 of record AP027103.1, read on the forward strand.
TCAACATCGGCCTTGTGTTAGCGTCATGTTTTTATGTTTTTCGTTCCTTTTATATACTTTTCTACATTTTCAAGTCGAAAAGAATAAAATTAAACACATTTCATAGAAAAATTATGTATATGAGTGAATATATGGGTAAATCGGGATTTCCCGCCAAAAACGCAATGTCCGCGTTCTCATTATTTTTCCCATTCAACACATTCTTCAGACTCTATCAGGGCAAATATGCATTAAAACTTTTCTTTCAAGTATGAACATCTAGTTGAACATCAAAAACAAATTATTTCTCAAAAATTATTCGCCGGAGATACATAAAAGTATCCTCCGTGGTGTTACGGGCAAAACTTTGTATGATATTGCACCACAGAAAGACGTTAATAATTAAAATAGGATTATTTCATTTCTTCATTTTTTGCATAAAATGACTTTTTATTTCTTCATTTACGATTATAATCGCATTTAGATACATTATCAGTGAATTTCTCATAATTATTGCGAGTTCACACACACATAGGAAAATACGTCCTACGGAGGGGGGTAGGGGTCCTAAATTTCTCATAAATGCTATAAAAACCTTACAACTGTATCAAATTTGCGTAAAATGTCTTCTTCATTCAATAAATAATTTGAAATAAGTGAATTCATGAACATAAAACTGGACGCTTTCCTCTGAGAACGGAATAAAAGAGAAAAATTAGAAAATCAAAATGCGAATTTTGGCGCCTTTTTTCAAGCCTGGCATGCATGCATATATCTTGAATAACTCCCAAACCCTGAACAGCAGAAAGCTGAAACTTCGGATTTTTTTTATTCATATTAATACCTTTAATATACATTAAAATTGTTTTATTCAAAGGGTGTTTTATATATGACTATAGGTCAGAGTCCGCTAAAAGGCGTGTTTTGATTGGAGAAAAACCTGTAGGGTGAGGGGGCCTGTTATTTTAGATGTGACAGAAGATGTGATTGGTTATCAATTATGTTTTCTTTTGGTTTATTGTTTGAAAATAATATATATAAGTAAAAAATAATTGCAATTAAAATGTTGATGCCCTGATTTTTTCCCTAGCTCCCGATCCGCTAAAGGGGACGGGGGCGGGAAATTTTGAAAATTCACTGCAGGGTACCTTGTGACGCAAATAGCGCGAAAAAGCGCCGGTCATGCTATATTTTTTTATTTGGTTTCGTATAAAGCTTGAATCAACGAACAAATCGGTATATAACATGCAGGGCCAGCAATGTTGGTATAGAAGTTATACGGCATTTTGTTAACATTACGGCCTATGGGAAATGATTTAGTGGACGCTGACCTAGAGGGAGCAGCGTGCTTTTCCCAAGTAAATGCAAAATATCAACATCGGCCTTGTGTTAGCGTCATGTTTTTATGTTTTTCGTTCCTTTTATATACTTTTCTACATTTTCAAGTCGAAAAGAATAAAATTAAACACATTTCATAGAAAAATTATGTATATGAGTGAATATATGGGTAAATCGGGATTTCCCGCCAAAAACGCAATGTCCGCGTTCTCATTATTTTTCCCATTCAACACATTCTTCAGACTCTATCAGGGCAAATATGCATTAAAACTTTTCTTTCAAGTATGAACATCTAGTTGAACATCAAAAACAAATTATTTCTCAAAAATTATTCGCCGGAGATACATAAAAGTATCCTCCGTGGTGTTACGGGCAAAACTTTGTATGATATTGCACCACAGAAAGACGTTAATAATTAAAATAGGATTATTTCATTTCTTCATTTTTTGCATAAAATGACTTTTTATTTCTTCATTTACGATTATAATCGCATTTAGATACATTATCAGTGAATTTCTCATAATTATTGCGAGTTCACACACACATAGGAAAATACGTCCTACGGAGGGGGGTAGGGGTCCTAAATTTCTCATAAATGCTATAAAAACCTTACAACTGTATCAAATTTGCGTAAAATGTCTTCTTCATTCAATAAATAATTTGAAATAAGTGAATTCATGAACATAAAACTGGACGCTTTCCTCTGAGAACGGAATAAAAGAGAAAAATTAGAAAATCAAAATGCGAATTTTGGCGCCTTTTTTCAAGCCTGGCATGCATGCATATATCTTGAATAACTCCCAAACCCTGAACAGCAGAAAGCTGAAACTTCGGATTTTTTTTATTCATATTAATACCTTTAATATACATTAAAATTGTTTTATTCAAAGGGTGTTTTATATATGACTATAGAGGGAGCAGCGTGCTTTTCCCAAGTAAATGCAAAATATCAACATCGGCCTTGTGTTAGCGTCATGTTTTTATGTTTTTCGTTCCTTTTATATACTTTTCTACATTTTCAAGTCGAAAAGAATAAAATTAAACACATTTCATAGAAAAATTATGTATATGAGTGAATATATGGGTAAATCGGGATTTCCCGCCAAAAACGCAATGTCCGCGTTCTCATTATTTTTCCCATTCAACACATTCTTCAGACTCTATCAGGGCAAATATGCATTAAAACTTTTCTTTCAAGTATGAACATCTAGTTGAACATCAAAAACAAATTATTTCTCAAAAATTATTCGCCGGAGATACATAAAAGTATCCTCCGTGGTGTTACGGGCAAAACTTTGTATGATATTGCACCACAGAAAGACGTTAATAATTAAAATAGGATTATTTCATTTCTTCATTTTTTGCATAAAATGACTTTTTATTTCTTCATTTACGATTATAATCGCATTTAGATACATTATCAGTGAATTTCTCATAATTATTGCGAGTTCACACACACATAGGAAAATACGTCCTACGGAGGGGGGTAGGGGTCCTAAATTTCTCATAAATGCTATAAAAACCTTACAACTGTATCAAATTTGCGTAAAATGTCTTCTTCATTCAATAAATAATTTGAAATAAGTGAATTCATGAACATAAAACTGGACGCTTTCCTCTGAGAACGGAATAAAAGAGAAAAATTAGAAAATCAAAATGCGAATTTTGGCGCCTTTTTTCAAGCCTGGCATGCATGCATATATCTTGAATAACTCCCAAACCCTGAACAGCAGAAAGCTGAAACTTCGGATTTTTTTTATTCATATTAATACCTTTAATATACATTAAAATTGTTTTATTCAAAGGGTGTTTTATATATGACTATAGAGGGAGCAGCGTGCTTTTCCCAAGTAAATGCAAAATATCAACATCGGCCTTGTGTTAGCGTCATGTTTTTATGTTTTTCGTTCCTTTTATATACTTTTCTACATTTTCAAGTCGAAAAGAATAAAATTAAACACATTTCATAGAAAAATTATGTATATGAGTGAATATATGGGTAAATCGGGATTTCCCGCCAAAAACGCAATGTCCGCGTTCTCATTATTTTTCCCATTCAACACATTCTTCAGACTCTATCAGGGCAAATATGCATTAAAACTTTTCTTTCAAGTATGAACATCTAGTTGAACATCAAAAACAAATTATTTCTCAAAAATTATTCGCCGGAGATACATAAAAGTATCCTCCGTGGTGTTACGGGCAAAACTTTGTATGATATTGCACCACAGAAAGACGTTAATAATTAAAATAGGATTATTTCATTTCTTCATTTTTTGCATAAAATGACTTTTTATTTCTTCATTTACGATTATAATCGCATTTAGATACATTATCAGTGAATTTCTCATAATTATTGCGAGTTCACACACACATAGGAAAATACGTCCTACGGAGGGGGGTAGGGGTCCTAAATTTCTCATAAATGCTATAAAAACCTTACAACTGTATCAAATTTGCGTAAAATGTCTTCTTCATTCAATAAATAATTTGAAATAAGTGAATTCATGAACATAAAACTGGACGCTTTCCTCTGAGAACGGAATAAAAGAGAAAAATTAGAAAATCAAAATGCGAATTTTGGCGCCTTTTTTCAAGCCTGGCATGCATGCATATATCTTGAATAACTCCCAAACCCTGAACAGCAGAAAGCTGAAACTTCGGATTTTTTTTATTCATATTAATACCTTTAATATACATTAAAATTGTTTTATTCAAAGGGTGTTTTATATATGACTATAGGTCAGAGTCCGCTAAAAGGCGTGTTTTGATTGGAGAAAAACCTGTAGGGTGAGGGGGCCTGTTATTTTAGATGTGACAGAAGATGTGATTGGTTATCAATTATGTTTTCTTTTGGTTTATTGTTTGAAAATAATATATATAAGTAAAAAATAATTGCAATTAAAATGTCGATGCCCTGATTTTTTCCCTAGCTCCCGATCCGCTAAAGGGGACGGGGGCGGGAAATTTTGAAAATTCACTGCAGGGTACCTTGTGACGCAAATAGCGCGAAAAAGCGCCGGTCATGCTATATTTTTTTATTTGGTTTCGTATAAAGCTTGAATCAACGAACAAATCGGTATATAACATGCAGGGCCAGCAATGTTGGTATAGAAGTTATACGGCATTTTGTTAACATTACGGCCTATGGGAAATGATTTAGTGGACGCTGACCTAGAGGGAGCAGCGTGCTTTTCCCAAGTAAATGCAAAATATCAACATCGGCCTTGTGTTAGCGTCATGTTTTTATGTTTTTCGTTCCTTTTATATACTTTTCTACATTTTCAAGTCGAAAAGAATAAAATTAAACACATTTCATAGAAAAATTATGTATATGAGTGAATATATGGGTAAATCGGGATTTCCCGCCAAAAACGCAATGTCCGCGTTCTCATTATTTTTCCCATTCAACACATTCTTCAGACTCTATCAGGGCAAATATGCATTAAAACTTTTCTTTCAAGTATGAACATCTAGTTGAACATCAAAAACAAATTATTTCTCAAAAATTATTCGCCGGAGATACATAAAAGTATCCTCCGTGGTGTTACGGGCAAAACTTTGTATGATATTGCACCACAGAAAGACGTTAATAATTAAAATAGGATTATTTCATTTCTTCATTTTTTGCATAAAATGACTTTTTATTTCTTCATTTACGATTATAATCGCATTTAGATACATTATCAGTGAATTTCTCATAATTATTGCGAGTTCACACACACATAGGAAAATACGTCCTACGGAGGGGGGTAGGGGTCCTAAATTTCTCATAAATGCTATAAAAACCTTACAACTGTATCAAATTTGCGTAAAATGTCTTCTTCATTCAATAAATAATTTGAAATAAGTGAATTCATGAACATAAAACTGGACGCTTTCCTCTGAGAACGGAATAAAAGAGAAAAATTAGAAAATCAAAATGCGAATTTTGGCGCCTTTTTTCAAGCCTGGCATGCATGCATATATCTTGAATAACTCCCAAACCCTGAACAGCAGAAAGCTGAAACTTCGGATTTTTTTTATTCATATTAATACCTTTAATATACATTAAAATTGTTTTATTCAAAGGGTGTTTTATATATGACTATAGGTCAGAGTCCGCTAAAAGGCGTGTTTTGATTGGAGAAAAACCTGTAGGGTGAGGGGGCCTGTTATTTTAGATGTGACAGAAGATGTGATTGGTTATCAATTATGTTTTCTTTTGGTTTATTGTTTGAAAATAATATATATAAGTAAAAAATAATTGCAATTAAAATGTCGATGCCCTGATTTTTTCCCTAGCTCCCGATCCGCTAAAGGGGACGGGGGCGGGAAATTTTGAAAATTCACTGCAGGGTACCTTGTGACGCAAATAGCGCGAAAAAGCGCCGGTCATGCTATATTTTTTTATTTGGTTTCGTATAAAGCTTGAATCAACGAACAAATCGGTATATAACATGCAGGGCCAGCAATGTTGGTATAGAAGTTATACGGCATTTTGTTAACATTACGGCCTATGGGAAATGATTTAGTGGACGCTGACCTAGAGGGAGCAGCGTGCTTTTCCCAAGTAAATGCAAAATATCAACATCGGCCTTGTGTTAGCGTCATGTTTTTATGTTTTTCGTTCCTTTTATATACTTTTCTACATTTTCAAGTCGAAAAGAATAAAATTAAACACATTTCATAGAAAAATTATGTATATGAGTGAATATATGGGTAAATCGGGATTTCCCGCCAAAAACGCAATGTCCGCGTTCTCATTATTTTTCCCATTCAACACATTCTTCAGACTCTATCAGGGCAAATATGCATTAAAACTTTTCTTTCAAGTATGAACATCTAGTTGAACATCAAAAACAAATTATTTCTCAAAAATTATTCGCCGGAGATACATAAAAGTATCCTCCGTGGTGTTACGGGCAAAACTTTGTATGATATTGCACCACAGAAAGACGTTAATAATTAAAATAGGATTATTTCATTTCTTCATTTTTTGCATAAAATGACTTTTTATTTCTTCATTTACGATTATAATCGCATTTAGATACATTATCAGTGAATTTCTCATAATTATTGCGAGTTCACACACACATAGGAAAATACGTCCTACGGAGGGGGGTAGGGGTCCTAAATTTCTCATAAATGCTATAAAAACCTTACAACTGTATCAAATTTGCGTAAAATGTCTTCTTCATTCAATAAATAATTTGAAATAAGTGAATTCATGAACATAAAACTGGACGCTTTCCTCTGAGAACGGAATAAAAGAGAAAAATTAGAAAATCAAAATGCGAATTTTGGCGCCTTTTTTCAAGCCTGGCATGCATGCATATATCTTGAATAACTCCCAAACCCTGAACAGCAGAAAGCTGAAACTTCGGATTTTTTTTATTCATATTAATACCTTTAATATACATTAAAATTGTTTTATTCAAAGGGTGTTTTATATATGACTATAGGTCAGAGTCCGCTAAAAGGCGTGTTTTGATTGGAGAAAAACCTGTAGGGTGAGGGGGCCTGTTATTTTAGATGTGACAGAAGATGTGATTGGTTATCAATTATGTTTTCTTTTGGTTTATTGTTTGAAAATAATATATATAAGTAAAAAATAATTGCAATTAAAATGTCGATGCCCTGATTTTTTCCCTAGCTCCCGATCCGCTAAAGGGGACGGGGGCGGGAAATTTTGAAAATTCACTGCAGGGTACCTTGTGACGCAAATAGCGCGAAAAAGCGCCGGTCATGCTATATTTTTTTATTTGGTTTCGTATAAAGCTTGAATCAACGAACAAATCGGTATATAACATGCAGGGCCAGCAATGTTGGTATAGAAGTTATACGGCATTTTGTTAACATTACGGCCTATGGGAAATGATTTAGTGGACGCTGACCTAGAGGGAGCAGCGTGCTTTTCCCAAGTAAATGCAAAATATCAACATCGGCCTTGTGTTAGCGTCATGTTTTTATGTTTTTCGTTCCTTTTATATACTTTTCTACATTTTCAAGTCGAAAAGAATAAAATTAAACACATTTCATAGAAAAATTATGTATATGAGTGAATATATGGGTAAATCGGGATTTCCCGCCAAAAACGCAATGTCCGCGTTCTCATTATTTTTCCCATTCAACACATTCTTCAGACTCTATCAGGGCAAATATGCATTAAAACTTTTCTTTCAAGTATGAACATCTAGTTGAACATCAAAAACAAATTATTTCTCAAAAATTATTCGCCGGAGATACATAAAAGTATCCTCCGTGGTGTTACGGGCAAAACTTTGTATGATATTGCACCACAGAAAGACGTTAATAATTAAAATAGGATTATTTCATTTCTTCATTTTTTGCATAAAATGACTTTTTATTTCTTCATTTACGATTATAATCGCATTTAGATACATTATCAGTGAATTTCTCATAATTATTGCGAGTTCACACACACATAGGAAAATACGTCCTACGGAGGGGGGTAGGGGTCCTAAATTTCTCATAAATGCTATAAAAACCTTACAACTGTATCAAATTTGCGTAAAATGTCTTCTTCATTCAATAAATAATTTGAAATAAGTGAATTCATGAACATAAAACTGGACGCTTTCCTCTGAGAACGGAATAAAAGAGAAAAATTAGAAAATCAAAATGCGAATTTTGGCGCCTTTTTTCAAGCCTGGCATGCATGCATATATCTTGAATAACTCCCAAACCCTGAACAGCAGAAAGCTGAAACTTCGGATTTTTTTTATTCATATTAATACCTTTAATATACATTAAAATTGTTTTATTCAAAGGGTGTTTTATATATGACTATAGGTCAGAGTCCGCTAAAAGGCGTGTTTTGATTGGAGAAAAACCTGTAGGGTGAGGGGGCCTGTTATTTTAGATGTGACAGAAGATGTGATTGGTTATCAATTATGTTTTCTTTTGGTTTATTGTTTGAAAATAATATATATAAGTAAAAAATAATTGCAATTAAAATGTCGATGCCCTGATTTTTTCCCTAGCTCCCGATCCGCTAAAGGGGACGGGGGCGGGAAATTTTGAAAATTCACTGCAGGGTACCTTGTGACGCAAATAGCGCGAAAAAGCGCCGGTCATGCTATATTTTTTTATTTGGTTTCGTATAAAGCTTGAATCAACGAACAAATCGGTATATAACATGCAGGGCCAGCAATGTTGGTATAGAAGTTATACGGCATTTTGTTAACATTACGGCCTATGGGAAATGATTTAGTGGACGCTGACCTAGAGGGAGCAGCGTGCTTTTCCCAAGTAAATGCAAAATATCAACATCGGCCTTGTGTTAGCGTCATGTTTTTATGTTTTTCGTTCCTTTTATATACTTTTCTACATTTTCAAGTCGAAAAGAATAAAATTAAACACATTTCATAGAAAAATTATGTATATGAGTGAATATATGGGTAAATCGGGATTTCCCGCCAAAAACGCAATGTCCGCGTTCTCATTATTTTTCCCATTCAACACATTCTTCAGACTCTATCAGGGCAAATATGCATTAAAACTTTTCTTTCAAGTATGAACATCTAGTTGAACATCAAAAACAAATTATTTCTCAAAAATTATTCGCCGGAGATACATAAAAGTATCCTCCGTGGTGTTACGGGCAAAACTTTGTATGATATTGCACCACAGAAAGACGTTAATAATTAAAATAGGATTATTTCATTTCTTCATTTTTTGCATAAAATGACTTTTTATTTCTTCATTTACGATTATAATCGCATTTAGATACATTATCAGTGAATTTCTCATAATTATTGCGAGTTCACACACACATAGGAAAATACGTCCTACGGAGGGGGGTAGGGGTCCTAAATTTCTCATAAATGCTATAAAAACCTTACAACTGTATCAAATTTGCGTAAAATGTCTTCTTCATTCAATAGATAATTTGAAATAAGTGAATTCATGAACATAAAACTGGACGCTTTCCTCTGAGAACGGAATAAAAGAGAAAAATTAGAAAATCAAAATGCGAATTTTGGCGCCTTTTTTCAAGCCTGGCATGCATGCATATATCTTGAATAACTCCCAAACCCTGAACAGCAGAAAGCTGAAACTTCGGATTTTTTTTATTCATATTAATACCTTTAATATACATTAAAATTGTTTTATTCAAAGGGTGTTTTATATATGACTATAGGTCAGAGTCCGCTAAAAGGCGTGTTTTGATTGGAGAAAAACCTGTAGGGTGAGGGGGCCTGTTATTTTAGATGTGACAGAAGATGTGATTGGTTATCAATTATGTTTTCTTTTGGTTTATTGTTTGAAAATAATATATATAAGTAAAAAATAATTGCAATTAAAATGTCGATGCCCTGATTTTTTCCCTAGCTCCCGATCCGCTAAAGGGGACGGGGGCGGGAAATTTTGAAAATTCACTGCAGGGTACCTTGTGACGCAAATAGCGCGAAAAAGCGCCGGTCATGCTATATTTTTTTATTTGGTTTCGTATAAAGCTTGAATCAACGAACAAATCGGTATATAACATGCAGGGCCAGCAATGTTGGTATAGAAGTTATACGGCATTTTGTTAACATTACGGCCTATGGGAAATGATTTAGTGGACGCTGACCTAGAGGGAGCAGCGTGCTTTTCCCAAGTAAATGCAAAATATCAACATCGGCCTTGTGTTAGCGTCATGTTTTTATGTTTTTCGTTCCTTTTATATACTTTTCTACATTTTCAAGTCGAAAAGAATAAAATTAAACACATTTCATAGAAAAATTATGTATATGAGTGAATATATGGGTAAATCGGGATTTCCCGCCAAAAACGCAATGTCCGCGTTCTCATTATTTTTCCCATTCAACACATTCTTCAGACTCTATCAGGGCAAATATGCATTAAAACTTTTCTTTCAAGTATGAACATCTAGTTGAACATCAAAAACAAATTATTTCTCAAAAATTATTCGCCGGAGATACATAAAAGTATCCTCCGTGGTGTTACGGGCAAAACTTTGTATGATATTGCACCACAGAAAGACGTTAATAATTAAAATAGGATTATTTCATTTCTTCATTTTTTGCATAAAATGACTTTTTATTTCTTCATTTACGATTATAATCGCATTTAGATACATTATCAGTGAATTTCTCATAATTATTGCGAGTTCACACACACATAGGAAAATACGTCCTACGGAGGGGGGTAGGGGTCCTAAATTTCTCATAAATGCTATAAAAACCTTACAACTGTATCAAATTTGCGTAAAATGTCTTCTTCATTCAATAAATAATTTGAAATAAGTGAATTCATGAACATAAAACTGGACGCTTTCCTCTGAGAACGGAATAAAAGAGAAAAATTAGAAAATCAAAATGCGAATTTTGGCGCCTTTTTTCAAGCCTGGCATGCATGCATATATCTTGAATAACTCCCAAACCCTGAACAGCAGAAAGCTGAAACTTCGGATTTTTTTTATTCATATTAATACCTTTAATATACATTAAAATTGTTTTATTCAAAGGGTGTTTTATATATGACTATAGGTCAGAGTCCGCTAAAAGGCGTGTTTTGATTGGAGAAAAACCTGTAGGGTGAGGGGGCCTGTTATTTTAGATGTGACAGAAGATGTGATTGGTTATCAATTATGTTTTCTTTTGGTTTATTGTTTGAAAATAATATATATAAGTAAAAAATAATTGCAATTAAAATGTCGATGCCCTGATTTTTTCCCTAGCTCCCGATCCGCTAAAGGGGACGGGGGCGGGAAATTTTGAAAATTCACTGCAGGGTACCTTGTGACGCAAATAGCGCGAAAAAGCGCCGGTCATGCTATATTTTTTTATTTGGTTTCGTATAAAGCTTGAATCAACGAACAAATCGGTATATAACATGCAGGGCCAGCAATGTTGGTATAGAAGTTATACGGCATTTTGTTAACATTACGGCCTATGGGAAATGATTTAGTGGACGCTGACCTAGAGGGAGCAGCGTGCTTTTCCCAAGTAAATGCAAAATATCAACATCGGCCTTGTGTTAGCGTCATGTTTTTATGTTTTTCGTTCCTTTTATATACTTTTCTACATTTTCAAGTCGAAAAGAATAAAATTAAACACATTTCATAGAAAAATTATGTATATGAGTGAATATATGGGTAAATCGGGATTTCCCGCCAAAAACGCAATGTCCGCGTTCTCATTATTTTTCCCATTCAACACATTCTTCAGACTCTATCAGGGCAAATATGCATTAAAACTTTTCTTTCAAGTATGAACATCTAGTTGAACATCAAAAACAAATTATTTCTCAAAAATTATTCGCCGGAGATACATAAAAGTATCCTCCGTGGTGTTACGGGCAAAACTTTGTATGATATTGCACCACAGAAAGACGTTAATAATTAAAATAGGATTATTTCATTTCTTCATTTTTTGCATAAAATGACTTTTTATTTCTTCATTTACGATTATAATCGCATTTAGATACATTATCAGTGAATTTCTCATAATTATTGCGAGTTCACACACACATAGGAAAATACGTCCTACGGAGGGGGGTAGGGGTCCTAAATTTCTCATAAATGCTATAAAAACCTTACAACTGTATCAAATTTGCGTAAAATGTCTTCTTCATTCAATAAATAATTTGAAATAAGTGAATTCATGAACATAAAACTGGACGCTTTCCTCTGAGAACGGAATAAAAGAGAAAAATTAGAAAATCAAAATGCGAATTTTGGCGCCTTTTTTCAAGCCTGGCATGCATGCATATATCTTGAATAACTCCCAAACCCTGAACAGCAGAAAGCTGAAACTTCGGATTTTTTTTATTCATATTAATACCTTTAATATACATTAAAATTGTTTTATTCAAAGGGTGTTTTATATATGACTATAGGTCAGAGTCCGCTAAAAGGCGTGTTTTGATTGGAGAAAAACCTGTAGGGTGAGGGGGCCTGTTATTTTAGATGTGACAGAAGATGTGATTGGTTATCAATTATGTTTTCTTTTGGTTTATTGTTTGAAAATAATATATATAAGTAAAAAATAATTGCAATTAAAATGTCGATGCCCTGATTTTTTCCCTAGCTCCCGATCCGCTAAAGGGGACGGGGGCGGGAAATTTTGAAAATTCACTGCAGGGTACCTTGTGACGCAAATAGCGCGAAAAAGCGCCGGTCATGCTATATTTTTTTATTTGGTTTCGTATAAAGCTTGAATCAACGAACAAATCGGTATATAACATGCAGGGCCAGCAATGTTGGTATAGAAGTTATACGGCATTTTGTTAACATTACGGCCTATGGGAAATGATTTAGTGGACGCTGACCTAGAGGGAGCAGCGTGCTTTTCCCAAGTAAATGCAAAATATCAACATCGGCCTTGTGTTAGCGTCATGTTTTTATGTTTTTCGTTCCTTTTATATACTTTTCTACATTTTCAAGTCGAAAAGAATAAAATTAAACACATTTCATAGAAAAATTATGTATATGAGTGAATATATGGGTAAATCGGGATTTCCCGCCAAAAACGCAATGTCCGCGTTCTCATTATTTTTCCCATTCAACACATTCTTCAGACTCTATCAGGGCAAATATGCATTAAAACTTTTCTTTCAAGTATGAACATCTAGTTGAACATCAAAAACAAATTATTTCTCAAAAATTATTCGCCGGAGATACATAAAAGTATCCTCCGTGGTGTTACGGGCAAAACTTTGTATGATATTGCACCACAGAAAGACGTTAATAATTAAAATAGGATTATTTCATTTCTTCATTTTTTGCATAAAATGACTTTTTATTTCTTCATTTACGATTATAATCGCATTTAGATACATTATCAGTGAATTTCTCATAATTATTGCGAGTTCACACACACATAGGAAAATACGTCCTACGGAGGGGGGTAGGGGTCCTAAATTTCTCATAAATGCTATAAAAACCTTACAACTGTATCAAATTTGCGTAAAATGTCTTCTTCATTCAATAAATAATTTGAAATAAGTGAATTCATGAACATAAAACTGGACGCTTTCCTCTGAGAACGGAATAAAAGAGAAAAATTAGAAAATCAAAATGCGAATTTTGGCGCCTTTTTTCAAGCCTGGCATGCATGCATATATCTTGAATAACTCCCAAACCCTGAACAGCAGAAAGCTGAAACTTCGGATTTTTTTTATTCATATTAATACCTTTAATATACATTAAAATTGTTTTATTCAAAGGGTGTTTTATATATGACTATAGGTCAGAGTCCGCTAAAAGGCGTGTTTTGATTGGAGAAAAACCTGTAGGGTGAGGGGGCCTGTTATTTTAGATGTGACAGAAGATGTGATTGGTTATCAATTATGTTTTCTTTTGGTTTATTGTTTGAAAATAATATATATAAGTAAAAAATAATTGCAATTAAAATGTCGATGCCCTGATTTTTTCCCTAGCTCCCGATCCGCTAAAGGGGACGGGGGCGGGAAATTTTGAAAATTCACTGCAGGGTACCTTGTGACGCAAATAGCGCGAAAAAGCGCCGGTCATGCTATATTTTTTTATTTGGTTTCGTATAAAGCTTGAATCAACGAACAAATCGGTATATAACATGCAGGGCCAGCAATGTTGGTATAGAAGTTATACGGCATTTTGTTAACATTACGGCCTATGGGAAATGATTTAGTGGACGCTGACCTAGAGGGAGCAGCGTGCTTTTCCCAAGTAAATGCAAAATATCAACATCGGCCTTGTGTTAGCGTCATGTTTTTATGTTTTTCGTTCCTTTTATATACTTTTCTACATTTTCAAGTCGAAAAGAATAAAATTAAACACATTTCATAGAAAAATTATGTATATGAGTGAATATATGGGTAAATCGGGATTTCCCGCCAAAAACGCAATGTCCGCGTTCTCATTATTTTTCCCATTCAACACATTCTTCAGACTCTATCAGGGCAAATATGCATTAAAACTTTTCTTTCAAGTATGAACATCTAGTTGAACATCAAAAACAAATTATTTCTCAAAAATTATTCGCCGGAGATACATAAAAGTATCCTCCGTGGTGTTACGGGCAAAACTTTGTATGATATTGCACCACAGAAAGACGTTAATAATTAAAATAGGATTATTTCATTTCTTCATTTTTTGCATAAAATGACTTTTTATTTCTTCATTTACGATTATAATCGCATTTAGATACATTATCAGTGAATTTCTCATAATTATTGCGAGTTCACACACACATAGGAAAATACGTCCTACGGAGGGGGGTAGGGGTCCTAAATTTCTCATAAATGCTATAAAAACCTTACAACTGTATCAAATTTGCGTAAAATGTCTTCTTCATTCAATAAATAATTTGAAATAAGTGAATTCATGAACATAAAACTGGACGCTTTCCTCTGAGAACGGAATAAAAGAGAAAAATTAGAAAATCAAAATGCGAATTTTGGCGCCTTTTTTCAAGCCTGGCATGCATGCATATATCTTGAATAACTCCCAAACCCTGAACAGCAGAAAGCTGAAACTTCGGATTTTTTTTATTCATATTAATACCTTTAATATACATTAAAATTGTTTTATTCAAAGGGTGTTTTATATATGACTATAGGTCAGAGTCCGCTAAAAGGCGTGTTTTGATTGGAGAAAAACCTGTAGGGTGAGGGGGCCTGTTATTTTAGATGTGACAGAAGATGTGATTGGTTATCAATTATGTTTTCTTTTGGTTTATTGTTTGAAAATAATATATATAAGTAAAAAATAATTGCAATTAAAATGTCGATGCCCTGATTTTTTCCCTAGCTCCCGATCCGCTAAAGGGGACGGGGGCGGGAAATTTTGAAAATTCACTGCAGGGTACCTTGTGACGCAAATAGCGCGAAAAAGCGCCGGTCATGCTATATTTTTTTATTTGGTTTCGTATAAAGCTTGAATCAACGAACAAATCGGTATATAACATGCAGGGCCAGCAATGTTGGTATAGAAGTTATACGGCATTTTGTTAACATTACGGCCTATGGGAAATGATTTAGTGGACGCTGACCTAGAGGGAGCAGCGTGCTTTTCCCAAGTAAATGCAAAATATCAACATCGGCCTTGTGTTAGCGTCATGTTTTTATGTTTTTCGTTCCTTTTATATACTTTTCTACATTTTCAAGTCGAAAAGAATAAAATTAAACACATTTCATAGAAAAATTATGTATATGAGTGAATATATGGGTAAATCGGGATTTCCCGCCAAAAACGCAATGTCCGCGTTCTCATTATTTTTCCCATTCAACACATTCTTCAGACTCTATCAGGGCAAATATGCATTAAAACTTTTCTTTCAAGTATGAACATCTAGTTGAACATCAAAAACAAATTATTTCTCAAAAATTATTCGCCGGAGATACATAAAAGTATCCTCCGTGGTGTTACGGGCAAAACTTTGTATGATATTGCACCACAGAAAGACGTTAATAATTAAAATAGGATTATTTCATTTCTTCATTTTTTGCATAAAATGACTTTTTATTTCTTCATTTACGATTATAATCGCATTTAGATACATTATCAGTGAATTTCTCATAATTATTGCGAGTTCACACACACATAGGAAAATACGTCCTACGGAGGGGGGTAGGGGTCCTAAATTTCTCATAAATGCTATAAAAACCTTACAACTGTATCAAATTTGCGTAAAATGTCTTCTTCATTCAATAAATAATTTGAAATAAGTGAATTCATGAACATAAAACTGGACGCTTTCCTCTGAGAACGGAATAAAAGAGAAAAATTAGAAAATCAAAATGCGAATTTTGGCGCCTTTTTTCAAGCCTGGCATGCATGCATATATCTTGAATAACTCCCAAACCCTGAACAGCAGAAAGCTGAAACTTCGGATTTTTTTTATTCATATTAATACCTTTAATATACATTAAAATTGTTTTATTCAAAGGGTGTTTTATATATGACTATAGGTCAGAGTCCGCTAAAAGGCGTGTTTTGATTGGAGAAAAACCTGTAGGGTGAGGGGGCCTGTTATTTTAGATGTGACAGAAGATGTGATTGGTTATCAATTATGTTTTCTTTTGGTTTATTGTTTGAAAATAATATATATAAGTAAAAAATAATTGCAATTAAAATGTCGATGCCCTGATTTTTTCCCTAGCTCCCGATCCGCTAAAGGGGACGGGGGCGGGAAATTTTGAAAATTCACTGCAGGGTACCTTGTGACGCAAATAGCGCGAAAAAGCGCCGGTCATGCTATATTTTTTTATTTGGTTTCGTATAAAGCTTGAATCAACGAACAAATCGGTATATAACATGCAGGGCCAGCAATGTTGGTATAGAAGTTATACGGCATTTTGTTAACATTACGGCCTATGGGAAATGATTTAGTGGACGCTGACCTAGAGGGAGCAGCGTGCTTTTCCCAAGTAAATGCAAAATATCAACATCGGCCTTGTGTTAGCGTCATGTTTTTATGTTTTTCGTTCCTTTTATATACTTTTCTACATTTTCAAGTCGAAAAGAATAAAATTAAACACATTTCATAGAAAAATTATGTATATGAGTGAATATATGGGTAAATCGGGATTTCCCGCCAAAAACGCAATGTCCGCGTTCTCATTATTTTTCCCATTCAACACATTCTTCAGACTCTATCAGGGCAAATATGCATTAAAACTTTTCTTTCAAGTATGAACATCTAGTTGAACATCAAAAACAAATTATTTCTCAAAAATTATTCGCCGGAGATACATAAAAGTATCCTCCGTGGTGTTACGGGCAAAACTTTGTATGATATTGCACCACAGAAAGACGTTAATAATTAAAATAGGATTATTTCATTTCTTCATTTTTTGCATAAAATGACTTTTTATTTCTTCATTTACGATTATAATCGCATTTAGATACATTATCAGTGAATTTCTCATAATTATTGCGAGTTCACACACACATAGGAAAATACGTCCTACGGAGGGGGGTAGGGGTCCTAAATTTCTCATAAATGCTATAAAAACCTTACAACTGTATCAAATTTGCGTAAAATGTCTTCTTCATTCAATAAATAATTTGAAATAAGTGAATTCATGAACATAAAACTGGACGCTTTCCTCTGAGAACGGAATAAAAGAGAAAAATTAGAAAATCAAAATGCGAATTTTGGCGCCTTTTTTCAAGCCTGGCATGCATGCATATATCTTGAATAACTCCCAAACCCTGAACAGCAGAAAGCTGAAACTTCGGATTTTTTTTATTCATATTAATACCTTTAATATACATTAAAATTGTTTTATTCAAAGGGTGTTTTATATATGACTATAGGTCAGAGTCCGCTAAAAGGCGTGTTTTGATTGGAGAAAAACCTGTAGGGTGAGGGGGCCTGTTATTTTAGATGTGACAGAAGATGTGATTGGTTATCAATTATGTTTTCTTTTGGTTTATTGTTTGAAAATAATATATATAAGTAAAAAATAATTGCAATTAAAATGTCGATGCCCTGATTTTTTCCCTAGCTCCCGATCCGCTAAAGGGGACGGGGGCGGGAAATTTTGAAAATTCACTGCAGGGTACCTTGTGACGCAAATAGCGCGAAAAAGCGCCGGTCATGCTATATTTTTTTATTTGGTTTCGTATAAAGCTTGAATCAACGAACAAATCGGTATATAACATGCAGGGCCAGCAATGTTGGTATAGAAGTTATACGGCATTTTGTTAACATTACGGCCTATGGGAAATGATTTAGTGGACGCTGACCTAGAGGGAGCAGCGTGCTTTTCCCAAGTAAATGCAAAATATCAACATCGGCCTTGTGTTAGCGTCATGTTTTTATGTTTTTCGTTCCTTTTATATACTTTTCTACATTTTCAAGTCGAAAAGAATAAAATTAAACACATTTCATAGAAAAATTATGTATATGAGTGAATATATGGGTAAATCGGGATTTCCCGCCAAAAACGCAATGTCCGCGTTCTCATTATTTTTCCCATTCAACACATTCTTCAGACTCTATCAGGGCAAATATGCATTAAAACTTTTCTTTCAAGTATGAACATCTAGTTGAACATCAAAAACAAATTATTTCTCAAAAATTATTCGCCGGAGATACATAAAAGTATCCTCCGTGGTGTTACGGGCAAAACTTTGTATGATATTGCACCACAGAAAGACGTTAATAATTAAAATAGGATTATTTCATTTCTTCATTTTTTGCATAAAATGACTTTTTATTTCTTCATTTACGATTATAATCGCATTTAGATACATTATCAGTGAATTTCTCATAATTATTGCGAGTTCACACACACATAGGAAAATACGTCCTACGGAGGGGGGTAGGGGTCCTAAATTTCTCATAAATGCTATAAAAACCTTACAACTGTATCAAATTTGCGTAAAATGTCTTCTTCATTCAATAAATAATTTGAAATAAGTGAATTCATGAACATAAAACTGGACGCTTTCCTCTGAGAACGGAATAAAAGAGAAAAATTAGAAAATCAAAATGCGAATTTTGGCGCCTTTTTTCAAGCCTGGCATGCATGCATATATCTTGAATAACTCCCAAACCCTGAACAGCAGAAAGCTGAAACTTCGGATTTTTTTTATTCATATTAATACCTTTAATATACATTAAAATTGTTTTATTCAAAGGGTGTTTTATATATGACTATAGGTCAGAGTCCGCTAAAAGGCGTGTTTTGATTGGAGAAAAACCTGTAGGGTGAGGGGGCCTGTTATTTTAGATGTGACAGAAGATGTGATTGGTTATCAATTATGTTTTCTTTTGGTTTATTGTTTGAAAATAATATATATAAGTAAAAAATAATTGCAATTAAAATGTCGATGCCCTGATTTTTTCCCTAGCTCCCGATCCGCTAAAGGGGACGGGGGCGGGAAATTTTGAAAATTCACTGCAGGGTACCTTGTGACGCAAATAGCGCGAAAAAGCGCCGGTCATGCTATATTTTTTTATTTGGTTTCGTATAAAGCTTGAATCAACGAACAAATCGGTATATAACATGCAGGGCCAGCAATGTTGGTATAGAAGTTATACGGCATTTTGTTAACATTACGGCCTATGGGAAATGATTTAGTGGACGCTGACCTAGAGGGAGCAGCGTGCTTTTCCCAAGTAAATGCAAAATATCAACATCGGCCTTGTGTTAGCGTCATGTTTTTATGTTTTTCGTTCCTTTTATATACTTTTCTACATTTTCAAGTCGAAAAGAATAAAATTAAACACATTTCATAGAAAAATTATGTATATGAGTGAATATATGGGTAAATCGGGATTTCCCGCCAAAAACGCAATGTCCGCGTTCTCATTATTTTTCCCATTCAACACATTCTTCAGACTCTATCAGGGCAAATATGCATTAAAACTTTTCTTTCAAGTATGAACATCTAGTTGAACATCAAAAACAAATTATTTCTCAAAAATTATTCGCCGGAGATACATAAAAGTATCCTCCGTGGTGTTACGGGCAAAACTTTGTATGATATTGCACCACAGAAAGACGTTAATAATTAAAATAGGATTATTTCATTTCTTCATTTTTTGCATAAAATGACTTTTTATTTCTTCATTTACGATTATAATCGCATTTAGATACATTATCAGTGAATTTCTCATAATTATTGCGAGTTCACACACACATAGGAAAATACGTCCTACGGAGGGGGGTAGGGGTCCTAAATTTCTCATAAATGCTATAAAAACCTTACAACTGTATCAAATTTGCGTAAAATGTCTTCTTCATTCAATAAATAATTTGAAATAAGTGAATTCATGAACATAAAACTGGACGCTTTCCTCTGAGAACGGAATAAAAGAGAAAAATTAGAAAATCAAAATGCGAATTTTGGCGCCTTTTTTCAAGCCTGGCATGCATGCATATATCTTGAATAACTCCCAAACCCTGAACAGCAGAAAGCTGAAACTTCGGATTTTTTTTATTCATATTAATACCTTTAATATACATTAAAATTGTTTTATTCAAAGGGTGTTTTATATATGACTATAGGTCAGAGTCCGCTAAAAGGCGTGTTTTGATTGGAGAAAAACCTGTAGGGTGAGGGGGCCTGTTATTTTAGATGTGACAGAAGATGTGATTGGTTATCAATTATGTTTTCTTTTGGTTTATTGTTTGAAAATAATATATATAAGTAAAAAATAATTGCAATTAAAATGTCGATGCCCTGATTTTTTCCCTAGCTCCCGATCCGCTAAAGGGGACGGGGGCGGGAAATTTTGAAAATTCACTGCAGGGTACCTTGTGACGCAAATAGCGCGAAAAAGCGCCGGTCATGCTATATTTTTTTATTTGGTTTCGTATAAAGCTTGAATCAACGAACAAATCGGTATATAACATGCAGGGCCAGCAATGTTGGTATAGAAGTTATACGGCATTTTGTTAACATTACGGCCTATGGGAAATGATTTAGTGGACGCTGACCTAGAGGGAGCAGCGTGCTTTTCCCAAGTAAATGCAAAATATCAACATCGGCCTTGTGTTAGCGTCATGTTTTTATGTTTTTCGTTCCTTTTATATACTTTTCTACATTTTCAAGTCGAAAAGAATAAAATTAAACACATTTCATAGAAAAATTATGTATATGAGTGAATATATGGGTAAATCGGGATTTCCCGCCAAAAACGCAATGTCCGCGTTCTCATTATTTTTCCCATTCAACACATTCTTCAGACTCTATCAGGGCAAATATGCATTAAAACTTTTCTTTCAAGTATGAACATCTAGTTGAACATCAAAAACAAATTATTTCTCAAAAATTATTCGCCGGAGATACATAAAAGTATCCTCCGTGGTGTTACGGGCAAAACTTTGTATGATATTGCACCACAGAAAGACGTTAATAATTAAAATAGGATTATTTCATTTCTTCATTTTTTGCATAAAATGACTTTTTATTTCTTCATTTACGATTATAATCGCATTTAGATACATTATCAGTGAATTTCTCATAATTATTGCGAGTTCACACACACATAGGAAAATACGTCCTACGGAGGGGGGTAGGGGTCCTAAATTTCTCATAAATGCTATAAAAACCTTACAACTGTATCAAATTTGCGTAAAATGTCTTCTTCATTCAATAAATAATTTGAAATAAGTGAATTCATGAACATAAAACTGGACGCTTTCCTCTGAGAACGGAATAAAAGAGAAAAATTAGAAAATCAAAATGCGAATTTTGGCGCCTTTTTTCAAGCCTGGCATGCATGCATATATCTTGAATAACTCCCAAACCCTGAACAGCAGAAAGCTGAAACTTCGGATTTTTTTTATTCATATTAATACCTTTAATATACATTAAAATTGTTTTATTCAAAGGGTGTTTTATATATGACTATAGGTCAGAGTCCGCTAAAAGGCGTGTTTTGATTGGAGAAAAACCTGTAGGGTGAGGGGGCCTGTTATTTTAGATGTGACAGAAGATGTGATTGGTTATCAATTATGTTTTCTTTTGGTTTATTGTTTGAAAATAATATATATAAGTAAAAAATAATTGCAATTAAAATGTCGATGCCCTGATTTTTTCCCTAGCTCCCGATCCGCTAAAGGGGACGGGGGCGGGAAATTTTGAAAATTCACTGCAGGGTACCTTGTGACGCAAATAGCGCGAAAAAGCGCCGGTCATGCTATATTTTTTTATTTGGTTTCGTATAAAGCTTGAATCAACGAACAAATCGGTATATAACATGCAGGGCCAGCAATGTTGGTATAGAAGTTATACGGCATTTTGTTAACATTACGGCCTATGGGAAATGATTTAGTGGACGCTGACCTAGAGGGAGCAGCGTGCTTTTCCCAAGTAAATGCAAAATATCAACATCGGCCTTGTGTTAGCGTCATGTTTTTATGTTTTTCGTTCCTTTTATATACTTTTCTACATTTTCAAGTCGAAAAGAATAAAATTAAACACATTTCATAGAAAAATTATGTATATGAGTGAATATATGGGTAAATCGGGATTTCCCGCCAAAAACGCAATGTCCGCGTTCTCATTATTTTTCCCATTCAACACATTCTTCAGACTCTATCAGGGCAAATATGCATTAAAACTTTTCTTTCAAGTATGAACATCTAGTTGAACATCAAAAACAAATTATTTCTCAAAAATTATTCGCCGGAGATACATAAAAGTATCCTCCGTGGTGTTACGGGCAAAACTTTGTATGATATTGCACCACAGAAAGACGTTAATAATTAAAATAGGATTATTTCATTTCTTCATTTTTTGCATAAAATGACTTTTTATTTCTTCATTTACGATTATAATCGCATTTAGATACATTATCAGTGAATTTCTCATAATTATTGCGAGTTCACACACACATAGGAAAATACGTCCTACGGAGGGGGGTAGGGGTCCTAAATTTCTCATAAATGCTATAAAAACCTTACAACTGTATCAAATTTGCGTAAAATGTCTTCTTCATTCAATAAATAATTTGAAATAAGTGAATTCATGAACATAAAACTGGACGCTTTCCTCTGAGAACGGAATAAAAGAGAAAAATTAGAAAATCAAAATGCGAATTTTGGCGCCTTTTTTCAAGCCTGGCATGCATGCATATATCTTGAATAACTCCCAAACCCTGAACAGCAGAAAGCTGAAACTTCGGATTTTTTTTATTCATATTAATACCTTTAATATACATTAAAATTGTTTTATTCAAAGGGTGTTTTATATATGACTATAGAGGGAGCAGCGTGCTTTTCCCAAGTAAATGCAAAATATCAACATCGGCCTTGTGTTAGCGTCATGTTTTTATGTTTTTCGTTCCTTTTATATACTTTTCTACATTTTCAAGTCGAAAAGAATAAAATTAAACACATTTCATAGAAAAATTATGTATATGAGTGAATATATGGGTAAATCGGGATTTCCCGCCAAAAACGCAATGTCCGCGTTCTCATTATTTTTCCCATTCAACACATTCTTCAGACTCTATCAGGGCAAATATGCATTAAAACTTTTCTTTCAAGTATGAACATCTAGTTGAACATCAAAAACAAATTATTTCTCAAAAATTATTCGCCGGAGATACATAAAAGTATCCTCCGTGGTGTTACGGGCAAAACTTTGTATGATATTGCACCACAGAAAGACGTTAATAATTAAAATAGGATTATTTCATTTCTTCATTTTTTGCATAAAATGACTTTTTATTTCTTCATTTACGATTATAATCGCATTTAGATACATTATCAGTGAATTTCTCATAATTATTGCGAGTTCACACACACATAGGAAAATACGTCCTACGGAGGGGGGTAGGGGTCCTAAATTTCTCATAAATGCTATAAAAACCTTACAACTGTATCAAATTTGCGTAAAATGTCTTCTTCATTCAATAAATAATTTGAAATAAGTGAATTCATGAACATAAAACTGGACGCTTTCCTCTGAGAACGGAATAAAAGAGAAAAATTAGAAAATCAAAATGCGAATTTTGGCGCCTTTTTTCAAGCCTGGCATGCATGCATATATCTTGAATAACTCCCAAACCCTGAACAGCAGAAAGCTGAAACTTCGGATTTTTTTTATTCATATTAATACCTTTAATATACATTAAAATTGTTTTATTCAAAGGGTGTTTTATATATGACTATAGGTCAGAGTCCGCTAAAAGGCGTGTTTTGATTGGAGAAAAACCTGTAGGGTGAGGGGGCCTGTTATTTTAGATGTGACAGAAGATGTGATTGGTTATCAATTATGTTTTCTTTTGGTTTATTGTTTGAAAATAATATATATAAGTAAAAAATAATTGCAATTAAAATGTCGATGCCCTGATTTTTTCCCTAGCTCCCGATCCGCTAAAGGGGACGGGGGCGGGAAATTTTGAAAATTCACTGCAGGGTACCTTGTGACGCAAATAGCGCGAAAAAGCGCCGGTCATGCTATATTTTTTTATTTGGTTTCGTATAAAGCTTGAATCAACGAACAAATCGGTATATAACATGCAGGGCCAGCAATGTTGGTATAAAAGTTATACGGCATTTTGTTAACATTACGGCCTATGGGAAATGATTTAGTGGACGCTGACCTAGAGGGAGCAGCGTGCTTTTCCCAAGTAAATGCAAAATATCAACATCGGCCTTGTGTTAGCGTCATGTTTTTATGTTTTTCGTTCCTTTTATATACTTTTCTACATTTTCAAGTCGAAAAGAATAAAATTAAACACATTTCATAGAAAAATTATGTATATGAGTGAATATATGGGTAAATCGGGATTTCCCGCCAAAAACGCAATGTCCGCGTTCTCATTATTTTTCCCATTCAACACATTCTTCAGACTCTATCAGGGCAAATATGCATTAAAACTTTTCTTTCAAGTATGAACATCTAGTTGAACATCAAAAACAAATTATTTCTCAAAAATTATTCGCCGGAGATACATAAAAGTATCCTCCGTGGTGTTACGGGCAAAACTTTGTATGATATTGCACCACAGAAAGACGTTAATAATTAAAATAGGATTATTTCATTTCTTCATTTTTTGCATAAAATGACTTTTTATTTCTTCATTTACGATTATAATCGCATTTAGATACATTATCAGTGAATTTCTCATAATTATTGCGAGTTCACACACACATAGGAAAATACGTCCTACGGAGGGGGGTAGGGGTCCTAAATTTCTCATAAATGCTATAAAAACCTTACAACTGTATCAAATTTGCGTAAAATGTCTTCTTCATTCAATAAATAATTTGAAATAAGTGAATTCATGAACATAAAACTGGACGCTTTCCTCTGAGAACGGAATAAAAGAGAAAAATTAGAAAATCAAAATGCGAATTTTGGCGCCTTTTTTCAAGCCTGGCATGCATGCATATATCTTGAATAACTCCCAAACCCTGAACAGCAGAAAGCTGAAACTTCGGATTTTTTTTATTCATATTAATACCTTTAATATACATTAAAATTGTTTTATTCAAAGGGTGTTTTATATATGACTATAGGTCAGAGTCCGCTAAAAGGCGTGTTTTGATTGGAGAAAAACCTGTAGGGTGAGGGGGCCTGTTATTTTAGATGTGACAGAAGATGTGATTGGTTATCAATTATGTTTTCTTTTGGTTTATTGTTTGAAAATAATATATATAAGTAAAAAATAATTGCAATTAAAATGTCGATGCCCTGATTTTTTCCCTAGCTCCCGATCCGCTAAAGGGGACGGGGGCGGGAAATTTTGAAAATTCACTGCAGGGTACCTTGTGACGCAAATAGCGCGAAAAAGCGCCGGTCATGCTATATTTTTTTATTTGGTTTCGTATAAAGCTTGAATCAACGAACAAATCGGTATATAACATGCAGGGCCAGCAATGTTGGTATAAAAGTTATACGGCATTTTGTTAACATTACGGCCTATGGGAAATGATTTAGTGGACGCTGACCTAGAGGGAGCAGCGTGCTTTTCCCAAGTAAATGCAAAATATCAACATCGGCCTTGTGTTAGCGTCATGTTTTTATGTTTTTCGTTCCTTTTATATACTTTTCTACATTTTCAAGTCGAAAAGAATAAAATTAAACACATTTCATAGAAAAATTATGTATATGAGTGAATATATGGGTAAATCGGGATTTCCCGCCAAAAACGCAATGTCCGCGTTCTCATTATTTTTCCCATTCAACACATTCTTCAGACTCTATCAGGGCAAATATGCATTAAAACTTTTCTTTCAAGTATGAACATCTAGTTGAACATCAAAAACAAATTATTTCTCAAAAATTATTCGCCGGAGATACATAAAAGTATCCTCCGTGGTGTTACGGGCAAAACTTTGTATGATATTGCACCACAGAAAGACGTTAATAATTAAAATAGGATTATTTCATTTCTTCATTTTTTGCATAAAATGACTTTTTATTTCTTCATTTACGATTATAATCGCATTTAGATACATTATCAGTGAATTTCTCATAATTATTGCGAGTTCACACACACATAGGAAAATACGTCCTACGGAGGGGGGTAGGGGTCCTAAATTTCTCATAAATGCTATAAAAACCTTACAACTGTATCAAATTTGCGTAAAATGTCTTCTTCATTCAATAAATAATTTGAAATAAGTGAATTCATGAACATAAAACTGGACGCTTTCCTCTGAGAACGGAATAAAAGAGAAAAATTAGAAAATCAAAATGCGAATTTTGGCGCCTTTTTTCAAGCCTGGCATGCATGCATATATCTTGAATAACTCCCAAACCCTGAACAGCAGAAAGCTGAAACTTCGGATTTTTTTTATTCATATTAATACCTTTAATATACATTAAAATTGTTTTATTCAAAGGGTGTTTTATATATGACTATAGGTCAGAGTCCGCTAAAAGGCGTGTTTTGATTGGAGAAAAACCTGTAGGGTGAGGGGGCCTGTTATTTTAGATGTGACAGAAGATGTGATTGGTTATCAATTATGTTTTCTTTTGGTTTATTGTTTGAAAATAATATATATAAGTAAAAAATAATTGCAATTAAAATGTCGATGCCCTGATTTTTTCCCTAGCTCCCGATCCGCTAAAGGGGACGGGGGCGGGAAATTTTGAAAATTCACTGCAGGGTACCTTGTGACGCAAATAGCGCGAAAAAGCGCCGGTCATGCTATATTTTTTTATTTGGTTTCGTATAAAGCTTGAATCAACGAACAAATCGGTATATAACATGCAGGGCCAGCAATGTTGGTATAGAAGTTATACGGCATTTTGTTAACATTACGGCCTATGGGAAATGATTTAGTGGACGCTGACCTAGAGGGAGCAGCGTGCTTTTCCCAAGTAAATGCAAAATATCAACATCGGCCTTGTGTTAGCGTCATGTTTTTATGTTTTTCGTTCCTTTTATATACTTTTCTACATTTTCAAGTCGAAAAGAATAAAATTAAACACATTTCATAGAAAAATTATGTATATGAGTGAATATATGGGTAAATCGGGATTTCCCGCCAAAAACGCAATGTCCGCGTTCTCATTATTTTTCCCATTCAACACATTCTTCAGACTCTATCAGGGCAAATATGCATTAAAACTTTTCTTTCAAGTATGAACATCTAGTTGAACATCAAAAACAAATTATTTCTCAAAAATTATTCGCCGGAGATACATAAAAGTATCCTCCGTGGTGTTACGGGCAAAACTTTGTATGATATTGCACCACAGAAAGACGTTAATAATTAAAATAGGATTATTTCATTTCTTCATTTTTTGCATAAAATGACTTTTTATTTCTTCATTTACGATTATAATCGCATTTAGATACATTATCAGTGAATTTCTCATAATTATTGCGAGTTCACACACACATAGGAAAATACGTCCTACGGAGGGGGGTAGGGGTCCTAAATTTCTCATAAATGCTATAAAAACCTTACAACTGTATCAAATTTGCGTAAAATGTCTTCTTCATTCAATAAATAATTTGAAATAAGTGAATTCATGAACATAAAACTGGACGCTTTCCTCTGAGAACGGAATAAAAGAGAAAAATTAGAAAATCAAAATGCGAATTTTGGCGCCTTTTTTCAAGCCTGGCATGCATGCATATATCTTGAATAACTCCCAAACCCTGAACAGCAGAAAGCTGAAACTTCGGATTTTTTTTATTCATATTAATACCTTTAATATACATTAAAATTGTTTTATTCAAAGGGTGTTTTATATATGACTATAGGTCAGAGTCCGCTAAAAGGCGTGTTTTGATTGGAGAAAAACCTGTAGGGTGAGGGGGCCTGTTATTTTAGATGTGACAGAAGATGTGATTGGTTATCAATTATGTTTTCTTTTGGTTTATTGTTTGAAAATAATATATATAAGTAAAAAATAATTGCAATTAAAATGTCGATGCCCTGATTTTTTCCCTAGCTCCCGATCCGCTAAAGGGGACGGGGGCGGGAAATTTTGAAAATTCACTGCAGGGTACCTTGTGACGCAAATAGCGCGAAAAAGCGCCGGTCATGCTATATTTTTTTATTTGGTTTCGTATAAAGCTTGAATCAACGAACAAATCGGTATATAACATGCAGGGCCAGCAATGTTGGTATAGAAGTTATACGGCATTTTGTTAACATTACGGCCTATGGGAAATGATTTAGTGGACGCTGACCTAGAGGGAGCAGCGTGCTTTTCCCAAGTAAATGCAAAATATCAACATCGGCCTTGTGTTAGCGTCATGTTTTTATGTTTTTCGTTCCTTTTATATACTTTTCTACATTTTCAAGTCGAAAAGAATAAAATTAAACACATTTCATAGAAAAATTATGTATATGAGTGAATATATGGGTAAATCGGGATTTCCCGCCAAAAACGCAATGTCCGCGTTCTCATTATTTTTCCCATTCAACACATTCTTCAGACTCTATCAGGGCAAATATGCATTAAAACTTTTCTTTCAAGTATGAACATCTAGTTGAACATCAAAAACAAATTATTTCTCAAAAATTATTCGCCGGAGATACATAAAAGTATCCTCCGTGGTGTTACGGGCAAAACTTTGTATGATATTGCACCACAGAAAGACGTTAATAATTAAAATAGGATTATTTCATTTCTTCATTTTTTGCATAAAATGACTTTTTATTTCTTCATTTACGATTATAATCGCATTTAGATACATTATCAGTGAATTTCTCATAATTATTGCGAGTTCACACACACATAGGAAAATACGTCCTACGGAGGGGGGTAGGGGTCCTAAATTTCTCATAAATGCTATAAAAACCTTACAACTGTATCAAATTTGCGTAAAATGTCTTCTTCATTCAATAAATAATTTGAAATAAGTGAATTCATGAACATAAAACTGGACGCTTTCCTCTGAGAACGGAATAAAAGAGAAAAATTAGAAAATCAAAATGCGAATTTTGGCGCCTTTTTTCAAGCCTGGCATGCATGCATATATCTTGAATAACTCCCAAACCCTGAACAGCAGAAAGCTGAAACTTCGGATTTTTTTTATTCATATTAATACCTTTAATATACATTAAAATTGTTTTATTCAAAGGGTGTTTTATATATGACTATAGGTCAGAGTCCGCTAAAAGGCGTGTTTTGATTGGAGAAAAACCTGTAGGGTGAGGGGGCCTGTTATTTTAGATGTGACAGAAGATGTGATTGGTTATCAATTATGTTTTCTTTTGGTTTATTGTTTGAAAATAATATATATAAGTAAAAAATAATTGCAATTAAAATGTCGATGCCCTGATTTTTTCCCTAGCTCCCGATCCGCTAAAGGGGACGGGGGCGGGAAATTTTGAAAATTCACTGCAGGGTACCTTGTGACGCAAATAGCGCGAAAAAGCGCCGGTCATGCTATATTTTTTTATTTGGTTTCGTATAAAGCTTGAATCAACGAACAAATCGGTATATAACATGCAGGGCCAGCAATGTTGGTATAGAAGTTATACGGCATTTTGTTAACATTACGGCCTATGGGAAATGATTTAGTGGACGCTGACCTAGAGGGAGCAGCGTGCTTTTCCCAAGTAAATGCAAAATATCAACATCGGCCTTGTGTTAGCGTCATGTTTTTATGTTTTTCGTTCCTTTTATATACTTTTCTACATTTTCAAGTCGAAAAGAATAAAATTAAACACATTTCATAGAAAAATTATGTATATGAGTGAATATATGGGTAAATCGGGATTTCCCGCCAAAAACGCAATGTCCGCGTTCTCATTATTTTTCCCATTCAACACATTCTTCAGACTCTATCAGGGCAAATATGCATTAAAACTTTTCTTTCAAGTATGAACATCTAGTTGAACATCAAAAACAAATTATTTCTCAAAAATTATTCGCCGGAGATACATAAAAGTATCCTCCGTGGTGTTACGGGCAAAACTTTGTATGATATTGCACCACAGAAAGACGTTAATAATTAAAATAGGATTATTTCATTTCTTCATTTTTTGCATAAAATGACTTTTTATTTCTTCATTTACGATTATAATCGCATTTAGATACATTATCAGTGAATTTCTCATAATTATTGCGAGTTCACACACACATAGGAAAATACGTCCTACGGAGGGGGGTAGGGGTCCTAAATTTCTCATAAATGCTATAAAAACCTTACAACTGTATCAAATTTGCGTAAAATGTCTTCTTCATTCAATAAATAATTTGAAATAAGTGAATTCATGAACATAAAACTGGACGCTTTCCTCTGAGAACGGAATAAAAGAGAAAAATTAGAAAATCAAAATGCGAATTTTGGCGCCTTTTTTCAAGCCTGGCATGCATGCATATATCTTGAATAACTCCCAAACCCTGAACAGCAGAAAGCTGAAACTTCGGATTTTTTTTATTCATATTAATACCTTTAATATACATTAAAATTGTTTTATTCAAAGGGTGTTTTATATATGACTATAGGTCAGAGTCCGCTAAAAGGCGTGTTTTGATTGGAGAAAAACCTGTAGGGTGAGGGGGCCTGTTATTTTAGATGTGACAGAAGATGTGATTGGTTATCAATTATGTTTTCTTTTGGTTTATTGTTTGAAAATAATATATATAAGTAAAAAATAATTGCAATTAAAATGTCGATGCCCTGATTTTTTCCCTAGCTCCCGATCCGCTAAAGGGGACGGGGGCGGGAAATTTTGAAAATTCACTGCAGGGTACCTTGTGACGCAAATAGCGCGAAAAAGCGCCGGTCATGCTATATTTTTTTATTTGGTTTCGTATAAAGCTTGAATCAACGAACAAATCGGTATATAACATGCAGGGCCAGCAATGTTGGTATAGAAGTTATACGGCATTTTGTTAACATTACGGCCTATGGGAAATGATTTAGTGGACGCTGACCTAGAGGGAGCAGCGTGCTTTTCCCAAGTAAATGCAAAATATCAACATCGGCCTTGTGTTAGCGTCATGTTTTTATGTTTTTCGTTCCTTTTATATACTTTTCTACATTTTCAAGTCGAAAAGAATAAAATTAAACACATTTCATAGAAAAATTATGTATATGAGTGAATATATGGGTAAATCGGGATTTCCCGCCAAAAACGCAATGTCCGCGTTCTCATTATTTTTCCCATTCAACACATTCTTCAGACTCTATCAGGGCAAATATGCATTAAAACTTTTCTTTCAAGTATGAACATCTAGTTGAACATCAAAAACAAATTATTTCTCAAAAATTATTCGCCGGAGATACATAAAAGTATCCTCCGTGGTGTTACGGGCAAAACTTTGTATGATATTGCACCACAGAAAGACGTTAATAATTAAAATAGGATTATTTCATTTCTTCATTTTTTGCATAAAATGACTTTTTATTTCTTCATTTACGATTATAATCGCATTTAGATACATTATCAGTGAATTTCTCATAATTATTGCGAGTTCACACACACATAGGAAAATACGTCCTACGGAGGGGGGTAGGGGTCCTAAATTTCTCATAAATGCTATAAAAACCTTACAACTGTATCAAATTTGCGTAAAATGTCTTCTTCATTCAATAAATAATTTGAAATAAGTGAATTCATGAACATAAAACTGGACGCTTTCCTCTGAGAACGGAATAAAAGAGAAAAATTAGAAAATCAAAATGCGAATTTTGGCGCCTTTTTTCAAGCCTGGCATGCATGCATATATCTTGAATAACTCCCAAACCCTGAACAGCAGAAAGCTGAAACTTCGGATTTTTTTTATTCATATTAATACCTTTAATATACATTAAAATTGTTTTATTCAAAGGGTGTTTTATATATGACTATAGGTCAGAGTCCGCTAAAAGGCGTGTTTTGATTGGAGAAAAACCTGTAGGGTGAGGGGGCCTGTTATTTTAGATGTGACAGAAGATGTGATTGGTTATCAATTATGTTTTCTTTTGGTTTATTGTTTGAAAATAATATATATAAGTAAAAAATAATTGCAATTAAAATGTCGATGCCCTGATTTTTTCCCTAGCTCCCGATCCGCTAAAGGGGACGGGGGCGGGAAATTTTGAAAATTCACTGCAGGGTACCTTGTGACGCAAATAGCGCGAAAAAGCGCCGGTCATGCTATATTTTTTTATTTGGTTTCGTATAAAGCTTGAATCAACGAACAAATCGGTATATAACATGCAGGGCCAGCAATGTTGGTATAGAAGTTATACGGCATTTTGTTAACATTACGGCCTATGGGAAATGATTTAGTGGACGCTGACCTAGAGGGAGCAGCGTGCTTTTCCCAAGTAAATGCAAAATATCAACATCGGCCTTGTGTTAGCGTCATGTTTTTATGTTTTTCGTTCCTTTTATATACTTTTCTACATTTTCAAGTCGAAAAGAATAAAATTAAACACATTTCATAGAAAAATTATGTATATGAGTGAATATATGGGTAAATCGGGATTTCCCGCCAAAAACGCAATGTCCGCGTTCTCATTATTTTTCCCATTCAACACATTCTTCAGACTCTATCAGGGCAAATATGCATTAAAACTTTTCTTTCAAGTATGAACATCTAGTTGAACATCAAAAACAAATTATTTCTCAAAAATTATTCGCCGGAGATACATAAAAGTATCCTCCGTGGTGTTACGGGCAAAACTTTGTATGATATTGCACCACAGAAAGACGTTAATAATTAAAATAGGATTATTTCATTTCTTCATTTTTTGCATAAAATGACTTTTTATTTCTTCATTTACGATTATAATCGCATTTAGATACATTATCAGTGAATTTCTCATAATTATTGCGAGTTCACACACACATAGGAAAATACGTCCTACGGAGGGGGGTAGGGGTCCTAAATTTCTCATAAATGCTATAAAAACCTTACAACTGTATCAAATTTGCGTAAAATGTCTTCTTCATTCAATAAATAATTTGAAATAAGTGAATTCATGAACATAAAACTGGACGCTTTCCTCTGAGAACGGAATAAAAGAGAAAAATTAGAAAATCAAAATGCGAATTTTGGCGCCTTTTTTCAAGCCTGGCATGCATGCATATATCTTGAATAACTCCCAAACCCTGAACAGCAGAAAGCTGAAACTTCGGATTTTTTTTATTCATATTAATACCTTTAATATACATTAAAATTGTTTTATTCAAAGGGTGTTTTATATATGACTATAGGTCAGAGTCCGCTAAAAGGCGTGTTTTGATTGGAGAAAAACCTGTAGGGTGAGGGGGCCTGTTATTTTAGATGTGACAGAAGATGTGATTGGTTATCAATTATGTTTTCTTTTGGTTTATTGTTTGAAAATAATATATATAAGTAAAAAATAATTGCAATTAAAATGTCGATGCCCTGATTTTTTCCCTAGCTCCCGATCCGCTAAAGGGGACGGGGGCGGGAAATTTTGAAAATTCACTGCAGGGTACCTTGTGACGCAAATAGCGCGAAAAAGCGCCGGTCATGCTATATTTTTTTATTTGGTTTCGTATAAAGCTTGAATCAACGAACAAATCGGTATATAACATGCAGGGCCAGCAATGTTGGTATAGAAGTTATACGGCATTTTGTTAACATTACGGCCTATGGGAAATGATTTAGTGGACGCTGACCTAGAGGGAGCAGCGTGCTTTTCCCAAGTAAATGCAAAATATCAACATCGGCCTTGTGTTAGCGTCATGTTTTTATGTTTTTCGTTCCTTTTATATACTTTTCTACATTTTCAAGTCGAAAAGAATAAAATTAAACACATTTCATAGAAAAATTATGTATATGAGTGAATATATGGGTAAATCGGGATTTCCCGCCAAAAACGCAATGTCCGCGTTCTCATTATTTTTCCCATTCAACACATTCTTCAGACTCTATCAGGGCAAATATGCATTAAAACTTTTCTTTCAAGTATGAACATCTAGTTGAACATCAAAAACAAATTATTTCTCAAAAATTATTCGCCGGAGATACATAAAAGTATCCTCCGTGGTGTTACGGGCAAAACTTTGTATGATATTGCACCACAGAAAGACGTTAATAATTAAAATAGGATTATTTCATTTCTTCATTTTTTGCATAAAATGACTTTTTATTTCTTCATTTACGATTATAATCGCATTTAGATACATTATCAGTGAATTTCTCATAATTATTGCGAGTTCACACACACATAGGAAAATACGTCCTACGGAGGGGGGTAGGGGTCCTAAATTTCTCATAAATGCTATAAAAACCTTACAACTGTATCAAATTTGCGTAAAATGTCTTCTTCATTCAATAAATAATTTGAAATAAGTGAATTCATGAACATAAAACTGGACGCTTTCCTCTGAGAACGGAATAAAAGAGAAAAATTAGAAAATCAAAATGCGAATTTTGGCGCCTTTTTTCAAGCCTGGCATGCATGCATATATCTTGAATAACTCCCAAACCCTGAACAGCAGAAAGCTGAAACTTCGGATTTTTTTTATTCATATTAATACCTTTAATATACATTAAAATTGTTTTATTCAAAGGGTGTTTTATATATGACTATAGGTCAGAGTCCGCTAAAAGGCGTGTTTTGATTGGAGAAAAACCTGTAGGGTGAGGGGGCCTGTTATTTTAGATGTGACAGAAGATGTGATTGGTTATCAATTATGTTTTCTTTTGGTTTATTGTTTGAAAATAATATATATAAGTAAAAAATAATTGCAATTAAAATGTCGATGCCCTGATTTTTTCCCTAGCTCCCGATCCGCTAAAGGGGACGGGGGCGGGAAATTTTGAAAATTCACTGCAGGGTACCTTGTGACGCAAATAGCGCGAAAAAGCGCCGGTCATGCTATATTTTTTTATTTGGTTTCGTATAAAGCTTGAATCAACGAACAAATCGGTATATAACATGCAGGGCCAGCAATGTTGGTATAGAAGTTATACGGCATTTTGTTAACATTACGGCCTATGGGAAATGATTTAGTGGACGCTGACCTAGAGGGAGCAGCGTGCTTTTCCCAAGTAAATGCAAAATATCAACATCGGCCTTGTGTTAGCGTCATGTTTTTATGTTTTTCGTTCCTTTTATATACTTTTCTACATTTTCAAGTCGAAAAGAATAAAATTAAACACATTTCATAGAAAAATTATGTATATGAGTGAATATATGGGTAAATCGGGATTTCCCGCCAAAAACGCAATGTCCGCGTTCTCATTATTTTTCCCATTCAACACATTCTTCAGACTCTATCAGGGCAAATATGCATTAAAACTTTTCTTTCAAGTATGAACATCTAGTTGAACATCAAAAACAAATTATTTCTCAAAAATTATTCGCCGGAGATACATAAAAGTATCCTCCGTGGTGTTACGGGCAAAACTTTGTATGATATTGCACCACAGAAAGACGTTAATAATTAAAATAGGATTATTTCATTTCTTCATTTTTTGCATAAAATGACTTTTTATTTCTTCATTTACGATTATAATCGCATTTAGATACATTATCAGTGAATTTCTCATAATTATTGCGAGTTCACACACACATAGGAAAATACGTCCTACGGAGGGGGGTAGGGGTCCTAAATTTCTCATAAATGCTATAAAAACCTTACAACTGTATCAAATTTGCGTAAAATGTCTTCTTCATTCAATAAATAATTTGAAATAAGTGAATTCATGAACATAAAACTGGACGCTTTCCTCTGAGAACGGAATAAAAGAGAAAAATTAGAAAATCAAAATGCGAATTTTGGCGCCTTTTTTCAAGCCTGGCATGCATGCATATATCTTGAATAACTCCCAAACCCTGAACAGCAGAAAGCTGAAACTTCGGATTTTTTTTATTCATATTAATACCTTTAATATACATTAAAATTGTTTTATTCAAAGGGTGTTTTATATATGACTATAGGTCAGAGTCCGCTAAAAGGCGTGTTTTGATTGGAGAAAAACCTGTAGGGTGAGGGGGCCTGTTATTTTAGATGTGACAGAAGATGTGATTGGTTATCAATTATGTTTTCTTTTGGTTTATTGTTTGAAAATAATATATATAAGTAAAAAATAATTGCAATTAAAATGTCGATGCCCTGATTTTTTCCCTAGCTCCCGATCCGCTAAAGGGGACGGGGGCGGGAAATTTTGAAAATTCACTGCAGGGTACCTTGTGACGCAAATAGCGCGAAAAAGCGCCGGTCATGCTATATTTTTTTATTTGGTTTCGTATAAAGCTTGAATCAACGAACAAATCGGTATATAACATGCAGGGCCAGCAATGTTGGTATAGAAGTTATACGGCATTTTGTTAACATTACGGCCTATGGGAAATGATTTAGTGGACGCTGACCTAGAGGGAGCAGCGTGCTTTTCCCAAGTAAATGCAAAATATCAACATCGGCCTTGTGTTAGCGTCATGTTTTTATGTTTTTCGTTCCTTTTATATACTTTTCTACATTTTCAAGTCGAAAAGAATAAAATTAAACACATTTCATAGAAAAATTATGTATATGAGTGAATATATGGGTAAATCGGGATTTCCCGCCAAAAACGCAATGTCCGCGTTCTCATTATTTTTCCCATTCAACACATTCTTCAGACTCTATCAGGGCAAATATGCATTAAAACTTTTCTTTCAAGTATGAACATCTAGTTGAACATCAAAAACAAATTATTTCTCAAAAATTATTCGCCGGAGATACATAAAAGTATCCTCCGTGGTGTTACGGGCAAAACTTTGTATGATATTGCACCACAGAAAGACGTTAATAATTAAAATAGGATTATTTCATTTCTTCATTTTTTGCATAAAATGACTTTTTATTTCTTCATTTACGATTATAATCGCATTTAGATACATTATCAGTGAATTTCTCATAATTATTGCGAGTTCACACACACATAGGAAAATACGTCCTACGGAGGGGGGTAGGGGTCCT
The DNA here is from genome assembly GCA_028142955.1 of Pinctada fucata. NCBI lineage: Eukaryota > Metazoa > Mollusca > Bivalvia > Pterioida > Pteriidae > Pinctada > Pinctada fucata. The sequence goes on from AP027103.1 coordinate 8,045,514, forward strand.
AAATTTCTCATAAATGCTATAAAAACCTTACAACTGTATCAAATTTGCGTAAAATGTCTTCTTCATTCAATAAATAATTTGAAATAAGTGAATTCATGAACATAAAACTGGACGCTTTCCTCTGAGAACGGAATAAAAGAGAAAAATTAGAAAATCAAAATGCGAATTTTGGCGCCTTTTTTCAAGCCTGGCATGCATGCATATATCTTGAATAACTCCCAAACCCTGAACAGCAGAAAGCTGAAACTTCGGATTTTTTTTATTCATATTAATACCTTTAATATACATTAAAATTGTTTTATTCAAAGGGTGTTTTATATATGACTATAGGTCAGAGTCCGCTAAAAGGCGTGTTTTGATTGGAGAAAAACCTGTAGGGTGAGGGGGCCTGTTATTTTAGATGTGACAGAAGATGTGATTGGTTATCAATTATGTTTTCTTTTGGTTTATTGTTTGAAAATAATATATATAAGTAAAAAATAATTGCAATTAAAATGTCGATGCCCTGATTTTTTCCCTAGCTCCCGATCCGCTAAAGGGGACGGGGGCGGGAAATTTTGAAAATTCACTGCAGGGTACCTTGTGACGCAAATAGCGCGAAAAAGCGCCGGTCATGCTATATTTTTTTATTTGGTTTCGTATAAAGCTTGAATCAACGAACAAATCGGTATATAACATGCAGGGCCAGCAATGTTGGTATAGAAGTTATACGGCATTTTGTTAACATTACGGCCTATGGGAAATGATTTAGTGGACGCTGACCTAGAGGGAGCAGCGTGCTTTTCCCAAGTAAATGCAAAATATCAACATCGGCCTTGTGTTAGCGTCATGTTTTTATGTTTTTCGTTCCTTTTATATACTTTTCTACATTTTCAAGTCGAAAAGAATAAAATTAAACACATTTCATAGAAAAATTATGTATATGAGTGAATATATGGGTAAATCGGGATTTCCCGCCAAAAACGCAATGTCCGCGTTCTCATTATTTTTCCCATTCAACACATTCTTCAGACTCTATCAGGGCAAATATGCATTAAAACTTTTCTTTCAAGTATGAACATCTAGTTGAACATCAAAAACAAATTATTTCTCAAAAATTATTCGCCGGAGATACATAAAAGTATCCTCCGTGGTGTTACGGGCAAAACTTTGTATGATATTGCACCACAGAAAGACGTTAATAATTAAAATAGGATTATTTCATTTCTTCATTTTTTGCATAAAATGACTTTTTATTTCTTCATTTACGATTATAATCGCATTTAGATACATTATCAGTGAATTTCTCATAATTATTGCGAGTTCACACACACATAGGAAAATACGTCCTACGGAGGGGGGTAGGGGTCCTAAATTTCTCATAAATGCTATAAAAACCTTACAACTGTATCAAATTTGCGTAAAATGTCTTCTTCATTCAATAAATAATTTGAAATAAGTGAATTCATGAACATAAAACTGGACGCTTTCCTCTGAGAACGGAATAAAAGAGAAAAATTAGAAAATCAAAATGCGAATTTTGGCGCCTTTTTTCAAGCCTGGCATGCATGCATATATCTTGAATAACTCCCAAACCCTGAACAGCAGAAAGCTGAAACTTCGGATTTTTTTTATTCATATTAATACCTTTAATATACATTAAAATTGTTTTATTCAAAGGGTGTTTTATATATGACTATAGGTCAGAGTCCGCTAAAAGGCGTGTTTTGATTGGAGAAAAACCTGTAGGGTGAGGGGGCCTGTTATTTTAGATGTGACAGAAGATGTGATTGGTTATCAATTATGTTTTCTTTTGGTTTATTGTTTGAAAATAATATATATAAGTAAAAAATAATTGCAATTAAAATGTCGATGCCCTGATTTTTTCCCTAGCTCCCGATCCGCTAAAGGGGACGGGGGCGGGAAATTTTGAAAATTCACTGCAGGGTACCTTGTGACGCAAATAGCGCGAAAAAGCGCCGGTCATGCTATATTTTTTTATTTGGTTTCGTATAAAGCTTGAATCAACGAACAAATCGGTATATAACATGCAGGGCCAGCAATGTTGGTATAGAAGTTATACGGCATTTTGTTAACATTACGGCCTATGGGAAATGATTTAGTGGACGCTGACCTAGAGGGAGCAGCGTGCTTTTCCCAAGTAAATGCAAAATATCAACATCGGCCTTGTGTTAGCGTCATGTTTTTATGTTTTTCGTTCCTTTTATATACTTTTCTACATTTTCAAGTCGAAAAGAATAAAATTAAACACATTTCATAGAAAAATTATGTATATGAGTGAATATATGGGTAAATCGGGATTTCCCGCCAAAAACGCAATGTCCGCGTTCTCATTATTTTTCCCATTCAACACATTCTTCAGACTCTATCAGGGCAAATATGCATTAAAACTTTTCTTTCAAGTATGAACATCTAGTTGAACATCAAAAACAAATTATTTCTCAAAAATTATTCGCCGGAGATACATAAAAGTATCCTCCGTGGTGTTACGGGCAAAACTTTGTATGATATTGCACCACAGAAAGACGTTAATAATTAAAATAGGATTATTTCATTTCTTCATTTTTTGCATAAAATGACTTTTTATTTCTTCATTTACGATTATAATCGCATTTAGATACATTATCAGTGAATTTCTCATAATTATTGCGAGTTCACACACACATAGGAAAATACGTCCTACGGAGGGGGGTAGGGGTCCTAAATTTCTCATAAATGCTATAAAAACCTTACAACTGTATCAAATTTGCGTAAAATGTCTTCTTCATTCAATAAATAATTTGAAATAAGTGAATTCATGAACATAAAACTGGACGCTTTCCTCTGAGAACGGAATAAAAGAGAAAAATTAGAAAATCAAAATGCGAATTTTGGCGCCTTTTTTCAAGCCTGGCATGCATGCATATATCTTGAATAACTCCCAAACCCTGAACAGCAGAAAGCTGAAACTTCGGATTTTTTTTATTCATATTAATACCTTTAATATACATTAAAATTGTTTTATTCAAAGGGTGTTTTATATATGACTATAGGTCAGAGTCCGCTAAAAGGCGTGTTTTGATTGGAGAAAAACCTGTAGGGTGAGGGGGCCTGTTATTTTAGATGTGACAGAAGATGTGATTGGTTATCAATTATGTTTTCTTTTGGTTTATTGTTTGAAAATAATATATATAAGTAAAAAATAATTGCAATTAAAATGTCGATGCCCTGATTTTTTCCCTAGCTCCCGATCCGCTAAAGGGGACGGGGGCGGGAAATTTTGAAAATTCACTGCAGGGTACCTTGTGACGCAAATAGCGCGAAAAAGCGCCGGTCATGCTATATTTTTTTATTTGGTTTCGTATAAAGCTTGAATCAACGAACAAATCGGTATATAACATGCAGGGCCAGCAATGTTGGTATAGAAGTTATACGGCATTTTGTTAACATTACGGCCTATGGGAAATGATTTAGTGGACGCTGACCTAGAGGGAGCAGCGTGCTTTTCCCAAGTAAATGCAAAATATCAACATCGGCCTTGTGTTAGCGTCATGTTTTTATGTTTTTCGTTCCTTTTATATACTTTTCTACATTTTCAAGTCGAAAAGAATAAAATTAAACACATTTCATAGAAAAATTATGTATATGAGTGAATATATGGGTAAATCGGGATTTCCCGCCAAAAACGCAATGTCCGCGTTCTCATTATTTTTCCCATTCAACACATTCTTCAGACTCTATCAGGGCAAATATGCATTAAAACTTTTCTTTCAAGTATGAACATCTAGTTGAACATCAAAAACAAATTATTTCTCAAAAATTATTCGCCGGAGATACATAAAAGTATCCTCCGTGGTGTTACGGGCAAAACTTTGTATGATATTGCACCACAGAAAGACGTTAATAATTAAAATAGGATTATTTCATTTCTTCATTTTTTGCATAAAATGACTTTTTATTTCTTCATTTACGATTATAATCGCATTTAGATACATTATCAGTGAATTTCTCATAATTATTGCGAGTTCACACACACATAGGAAAATACGTCCTACGGAGGGGGGTAGGGGTCCTAAATTTCTCATAAATGCTATAAAAACCTTACAACTGTATCAAATTTGCGTAAAATGTCTTCTTCATTCAATAAATAATTTGAAATAAGTGAATTCATGAACATAAAACTGGACGCTTTCCTCTGAGAACGGAATAAAAGAGAAAAATTAGAAAATCAAAATGCGAATTTTGGCGCCTTTTTTCAAGCCTGGCATGCATGCATATATCTTGAATAACTCCCAAACCCTGAACAGCAGAAAGCTGAAACTTCGGATTTTTTTTATTCATATTAATACCTTTAATATACATTAAAATTGTTTTATTCAAAGGGTGTTTTATATATGACTATAGGTCAGAGTCCGCTAAAAGGCGTGTTTTGATTGGAGAAAAACCTGTAGGGTGAGGGGGCCTGTTATTTTAGATGTGACAGAAGATGTGATTGGTTATCAATTATGTTTTCTTTTGGTTTATTGTTTGAAAATAATATATATAAGTAAAAAATAATTGCAATTAAAATGTCGATGCCCTGATTTTTTCCCTAGCTCCCGATCCGCTAAAGGGGACGGGGGCGGGAAATTTTGAAAATTCACTGCAGGGTACCTTGTGACGCAAATAGCGCGAAAAAGCGCCGGTCATGCTATATTTTTTTATTTGGTTTCGTATAAAGCTTGAATCAACGAACAAATCGGTATATAACATGCAGGGCCAGCAATGTTGGTATAGAAGTTATACGGCATTTTGTTAACATTACGGCCTATGGGAAATGATTTAGTGGACGCTGACCTAGAGGGAGCAGCGTGCTTTTCCCAAGTAAATGCAAAATATCAACATCGGCCTTGTGTTAGCGTCATGTTTTTATGTTTTTCGTTCCTTTTATATACTTTTCTACATTTTCAAGTCGAAAAGAATAAAATTAAACACATTTCATAGAAAAATTATGTATATGAGTGAATATATGGGTAAATCGGGATTTCCCGCCAAAAACGCAATGTCCGCGTTCTCATTATTTTTCCCATTCAACACATTCTTCAGACTCTATCAGGGCAAATATGCATTAAAACTTTTCTTTCAAGTATGAACATCTAGTTGAACATCAAAAACAAATTATTTCTCAAAAATTATTCGCCGGAGATACATAAAAGTATCCTCCGTGGTGTTACGGGCAAAACTTTGTATGATATTGCACCACAGAAAGACGTTAATAATTAAAATAGGATTATTTCATTTCTTCATTTTTTGCATAAAATGACTTTTTATTTCTTCATTTACGATTATAATCGCATTTAGATACATTATCAGTGAATTTCTCATAATTATTGCGAGTTCACACACACATAGGAAAATACGTCCTACGGAGGGGGGTAGGGGTCCTAAATTTCTCATAAATGCTATAAAAACCTTACAACTGTATCAAATTTGCGTAAAATGTCTTCTTCATTCAATAAATAATTTGAAATAAGTGAATTCATGAACATAAAACTGGACGCTTTCCTCTGAGAACGGAATAAAAGAGAAAAATTAGAAAATCAAAATGCGAATTTTGGCGCCTTTTTTCAAGCCTGGCATGCATGCATATATCTTGAATAACTCCCAAACCCTGAACAGCAGAAAGCTGAAACTTCGGATTTTTTTTATTCATATTAATACCTTTAATATACATTAAAATTGTTTTATTCAAAGGGTGTTTTATATATGACTATAGGTCAGAGTCCGCTAAAAGGCGTGTTTTGATTGGAGAAAAACCTGTAGGGTGAGGGGGCCTGTTATTTTAGATGTGACAGAAGATGTGATTGGTTATCAATTATGTTTTCTTTTGGTTTATTGTTTGAAAATAATATATATAAGTAAAAAATAATTGCAATTAAAATGTCGATGCCCTGATTTTTTCCCTAGCTCCCGATCCGCTAAAGGGGACGGGGGCGGGAAATTTTGAAAATTCACTGCAGGGTACCTTGTGACGCAAATAGCGCGAAAAAGCGCCGGTCATGCTATATTTTTTTATTTGGTTTCGTATAAAGCTTGAATCAACGAACAAATCGGTATATAACATGCAGGGCCAGCAATGTTGGTATAGAAGTTATACGGCATTTTGTTAACATTACGGCCTATGGGAAATGATTTAGTGGACGCTGACCTAGAGGGAGCAGCGTGCTTTTCCCAAGTAAATGCAAAATATCAACATCGGCCTTGTGTTAGCGTCATGTTTTTATGTTTTTCGTTCCTTTTATATACTTTTCTACATTTTCAAGTCGAAAAGAATAAAATTAAACACATTTCATAGAAAAATTATGTATATGAGTGAATATATGGGTAAATCGGGATTTCCCGCCAAAAACGCAATGTCCGCGTTCTCATTATTTTTCCCATTCAACACATTCTTCAGACTCTATCAGGGCAAATATGCATTAAAACTTTTCTTTCAAGTATGAACATCTAGTTGAACATCAAAAACAAATTATTTCTCAAAAATTATTCGCCGGAGATACATAAAAGTATCCTCCGTGGTGTTACGGGCAAAACTTTGTATGATATTGCACCACAGAAAGACGTTAATAATTAAAATAGGATTATTTCATTTCTTCATTTTTTGCATAAAATGACTTTTTATTTCTTCATTTACGATTATAATCGCATTTAGATACATTATCAGTGAATTTCTCATAATTATTGCGAGTTCACACACACATAGGAAAATACGTCCTACGGAGGGGGGTAGGGGTCCTAAATTTCTCATAAATGCTATAAAAACCTTACAACTGTATCAAATTTGCGTAAAATGTCTTCTTCATTTAATAAATAATTTGAAATAAGTGAATTCATGAACATAAAACTGGACGCTTTCCTCTGAGAACGGAATAAAAGAGAAAAATTAGAAAATCAAAATGCGAATTTTGGCGCCTTTTTTCAAGCCTGGCATGCATGCATATATCTTGAATAACTCCCAAACCCTGAACAGCAGAAAGCTGAAACTTCGGATTTTTTTTATTCATATTAATACCTTTAATATACATTAAAATTGTTTTATTCAAAGGGTGTTTTATATATGACTATAGGTCAGAGTCCGCTAAAAGGCGTGTTTTGATTGGAGAAAAACCTGTAGGGTGAGGGGGCCTGTTATTTTAGATGTGACAGAAGATGTGATTGGTTATCAATTATGTTTTCTTTTGGTTTATTGTTTGAAAATAATATATATAAGTAAAAAATAATTGCAATTAAAATGTCGATGCCCTGATTTTTTCCCTAGCTCCCGATCCGCTAAAGGGGACGGGGCGGGAAATTTTGAAAATTCACTGCAGGGTACCTTGTGACGCAAATAGCGCGAAAAAGCGCCGGTCATGCTATATTTTTTTATTTGGTTTCGTATAAAGCTTGAATCAACGAACAAATCGGTATATAACATGCAGGGCCAGCAATGTTGGTATAGAAGTTATACGGCATTTTGTTAACATTACGGCCTATGGGAAATGATTTAGTGGACGCTGACCTAGAGGGAGCAGCGTGCTTTTCCCAAGTAAATGCAAAATATCAACATCGGCCTTGTGTTAGCGTCATGTTTTTATGTTTTTCGTTCCTTTTATATACTTTTCTACATTTTCAAGTCGAAAAGAATAAAATTAAACACATTTCATAGAAAAATTATGTATATGAGTGAATATATGGGTAAATCGGGATTTCCCGCCAAAAACGCAATGTCCGCGTTCTCATTATTTTTCCCATTCAACACATTCTTCAGACTCTATCAGGGCAAATATGCATTAAAACTTTTCTTTCAAGTATGAACATCTAGTTGAACATCAAAAACAAATTATTTCTCAAAAATTATTCGCCGGAGATACATAAAAGTATCCTCCGTGGTGTTACGGGCAAAACTTTGTATGATATTGCACCACAGAAAGACGTTAATAATTAAAATAGGATTATTTCATTTCTTCATTTTTTGCATAAAATGACTTTTTATTTCTTCATTTACGATTATAATCGCATTTAGATACATTATCAGTGAATTTCTCATAATTATTGCGAGTTCACACACACATAGGAAAATACGTCCTACGGAGGGGGGTAGGGGTCCTAAATTTCTCATAAATGCTATAAAAACCTTACAACTGTATCAAATTTGCGTAAAATGTCTTCTTCATTCAATAAATAATTTGAAATAAGTGAATTCATGAACATAAAACTGGACGCTTTCCTCTGAGAACGGAATAAAAGAGAAAAATTAGAAAATCAAAATGCGAATTTTGGCGCCTTTTTTCAAGCCTGGCATGCATGCATATATCTTGAATAACTCCCAAACCCTGAACAGCAGAAAGCTGAAACTTCGGATTTTTTTTATTCATATTAATACCTTTAATATACATTAAAATTGTTTTATTCAAAGGGTGTTTTATATATGACTAGAGGGAGCAGCGTGCTTTTCCCAAGTAAATGCAAAATATCAACATCGGCCTTGTGTTAGCGTCATGTTTTTATGTTTTTCGTTCCTTTTATATACTTTTCTACATTTTCAAGTCGAAAAGAATAAAATTAAACACATTTCATAGAAAAATTATGTATATGAGTGAATATATGGGTAAATCGGGATTTCCCGCCAAAAACGCAATGTCCGCGTTCTCATTATTTTTCCCATTCAACACATTCTTCAGACTCTATCAGGGCAAATATGCATTAAAACTTTTCTTTCAAGTATGAACATCTAGTTGAACATCAAAAACAAATTATTTCTCAAAAATTATTCGCCGGAGATACATAAAAGTATCCTCCGTGGTGTTACGGGCAAAACTTTGTATGATATTGCACCACAGAAAGACGTTAATAATTAAAATAGGATTATTTCATTTCTTCATTTTTTGCATAAAATGACTTTTTATTTCTTCATTTACGATTATAATCGCATTTAGATACATTATCAGTGAATTTCTCATAATTATTGCGAGTTCACACACACATAGGAAAATACGTCCTACGGAGGGGGGTAGGGGTCCTAAATTTCTCATAAATGCTATAAAAACCTTACAACTGTATCAAATTTGCGTAAAATGTCTTCTTCATTCAATAAATAATTTGAAATAAGTGAATTCATGAACATAAAACTGGACGCTTTCCTCTGAGAACGGAATAAAAGAGAAAAATTAGAAAATCAAAATGCGAATTTTGGCGCCTTTTTTCAAGCCTGGCATGCATGCATATATCTTGAATAACTCCCAAACCCTGAACAGCAGAAAGCTGAAACTTCGGATTTTTTTTATTCATATTAATACCTTTAATATACATTAAAATTGTTTTATTCAAAGGGTGTTTTATATATGACTATAGGTCAGAGTCCGCTAAAAGGCGTGTTTTGATTGGAGAAAAACCTGTAGGGTGAGGGGGCCTGTTATTTTAGATGTGACAGAAGATGTGATTGGTTATCAATTATGTTTTCTTTTGGTTTATTGTTTGAAAATAATATATATAAGTAAAAAATAATTGCAATTAAAATGTCGATGCCCTGATTTTTTCCCTAGCTCCCGATCCGCTAAAGGGGACGGGGGCGGGAAATTTTGAAAATTCACTGCAGGGTACCTTGTGACGCAAATAGCGCGAAAAAGCGCCGGTCATGCTATATTTTTTTATTTGGTTTCGTATAAAGCTTGAATCAACGAACAAATCGGTATATAACATGCAGGGCCAGCAATGTTGGTATAGAAGTTATACGGCATTTTGTTAACATTACGGCCTATGGGAAATGATTTAGTGGACGCTGACCTAGAGGGAGCAGCGTGCTTTTCCCAAGTAAATGCAAAATATCAACATCGGCCTTGTGTTAGCGTCATGTTTTTATGTTTTTCGTTCCTTTTATATACTTTTCTACATTTTCAAGTCGAAAAGAATAAAATTAAACACATTTCATAGAAAAATTATGTATATGAGTGAATATATGGGTAAATCGGGATTTCCCGCCAAAAACGCAATGTCCGCGTTCTCATTATTTTTCCCATTCAACACATTCTTCAGACTCTATCAGGGCAAATATGCATTAAAACTTTTCTTTCAAGTATGAACATCTAGTTGAACATCAAAAACAAATTATTTCTCAAAAATTATTCGCCGGAGATACATAAAAGTATCCTCCGTGGTGTTACGGGCAAAACTTTGTATGATATTGCACCACAGAAAGACGTTAATAATTAAAATAGGATTATTTCATTTCTTCATTTTTTGCATAAAATGACTTTTTATTTCTTCATTTACGATTATAATCGCATTTAGATACATTATCAGTGAATTTCTCATAATTATTGCGAGTTCACACACACATAGGAAAATACGTCCTACGGAGGGGGGTAGGGGTCCTAAATTTCTCATAAATGCTATAAAAACCTTACAACTGTATCAAATTTGCGTAAAATGTCTTCTTCATTCAATAAATAATTTGAAATAAGTGAATTCATGAACATAAAACTGGACGCTTTCCTCTGAGAACGGAATAAAAGAGAAAAATTAGAAAATCAAAATGCGAATTTTGGCGCCTTTTTTCAAGCCTGGCATGCATGCATATATCTTGAATAACTCCCAAACCCTGAACAGCAGAAAGCTGAAACTTCGGATTTTTTTTATTCATATTAATACCTTTAATATACATTAAAATTGTTTTATTCAAAGGGTGTTTTATATATGACTATAGGTCAGAGTCCGCTAAAAGGCGTGTTTTGATTGGAGAAAAACCTGTAGGGTGAGGGGGCCTGTTATTTTAGATGTGACAGAAGATGTGATTGGTTATCAATTATGTTTTCTTTTGGTTTATTGTTTGAAAATAATATATATAAGTAAAAAATAATTGCAATTAAAATGTCGATGCCCTGATTTTTTCCCTAGCTCCCGATCCGCTAAAGGGGACGGGGGCGGGAAATTTTGAAAATTCACTGCAGGGTACCTTGTGACGCAAATAGCGCGAAAAAGCGCCGGTCATGCTATATTTTTTTATTTGGTTTCGTATAAAGCTTGAATCAACGAACAAATCGGTATATAACATGCAGGGCCAGCAATGTTGGTATAGAAGTTATACGGCATTTTGTTAACATTACGGCCTATGGGAAATGATTTAGTGGACGCTGACCTAGAGGGAGCAGCGTGCTTTTCCCAAGTAAATGCAAAATATCAACATCGGCCTTGTGTTAGCGTCATGTTTTTATGTTTTTCGTTCCTTTTATATACTTTTCTACATTTTCAAGTCGAAAAGAATAAAATTAAACACATTTCATAGAAAAATTATGTATATGAGTGAATATATGGGTAAATCGGGATTTCCCGCCAAAAACGCAATGTCCGCGTTCTCATTATTTTTCCCATTCAACACATTCTTCAGACTCTATCAGGGCAAATATGCATTAAAACTTTTCTTTCAAGTATGAACATCTAGTTGAACATCAAAAACAAATTATTTCTCAAAAATTATTCGCCGGAGATACATAAAAGTATCCTCCGTGGTGTTACGGGCAAAACTTTGTATGATATTGCACCACAGAAAGACGTTAATAATTAAAATAGGATTATTTCATTTCTTCATTTTTTGCATAAAATGACTTTTTATTTCTTCATTTACGATTATAATCGCATTTAGATACATTATCAGTGAATTTCTCATAATTATTGCGAGTTCACACACACATAGGAAAATACGTCCTACGGAGGGGGGTAGGGGTCCTAAATTTCTCATAAATGCTATAAAAACCTTACAACTGTATCAAATTTGCGTAAAATGTCTTCTTCATTCAATAAATAATTTGAAATAAGTGAATTCATGAACATAAAACTGGACGCTTTCCTCTGAGAACGGAATAAAAGAGAAAAATTAGAAAATCAAAATGCGAATTTTGGCGCCTTTTTTCAAGCCTGGCATGCATGCATATATCTTGAATAACTCCCAAACCCTGAACAGCAGAAAGCTGAAACTTCGGATTTTTTTTATTCATATTAATACCTTTAATATACATTAAAATTGTTTTATTCAAAGGGTGTTTTATATATGACTATAGGTCAGAGTCCGCTAAAAGGCGTGTTTTGATTGGAGAAAAACCTGTAGGGTGAGGGGGCCTGTTATTTTAGATGTGACAGAAGATGTGATTGGTTATCAATTATGTTTTCTTTTGGTTTATTGTTTGAAAATAATATATATAAGTAAAAAATAATTGCAATTAAAATGTCGATGCCCTGATTTTTTCCCTAGCTCCCGATCCGCTAAAGGGGACGGGGGCGGGAAATTTTGAAAATTCACTGCAGGGTACCTTGTGACGCAAATAGCGCGAAAAAGCGCCGGTCATGCTATATTTTTTTATTTGGTTTCGTATAAAGCTTGAATCAACGAACAAATCGGTATATAACATGCAGGGCCAGCAATGTTGGTATAGAAGTTATACGGCATTTTGTTAACATTACGGCCTATGGGAAATGATTTAGTGGACGCTGACCTAGAGGGAGCAGCGTGCTTTTCCCAAGTAAATGCAAAATATCAACATCGGCCTTGTGTTAGCGTCATGTTTTTATGTTTTTCGTTCCTTTTATATACTTTTCTACATTTTCAAGTCGAAAAGAATAAAATTAAACACATTTCATAGAAAAATTATGTATATGAGTGAATATATGGGTAAATCGGGATTTCCCGCCAAAAACGCAATGTCCGCGTTCTCATTATTTTTCCCATTCAACACATTCTTCAGACTCTATCAGGGCAAATATGCATTAAAACTTTTCTTTCAAGTATGAACATCTAGTTGAACATCAAAAACAAATTATTTCTCAAAAATTATTCGCCGGAGATACATAAAAGTATCCTCCGTGGTGTTACGGGCAAAACTTTGTATGATATTGCACCACAGAAAGACGTTAATAATTAAAATAGGATTATTTCATTTCTTCATTTTTTGCATAAAATGACTTTTTATTTCTTCATTTACGATTATAATCGCATTTAGATACATTATCAGTGAATTTCTCATAATTATTGCGAGTTCACACACACATAGGAAAATACGTCCTACGGAGGGGGGTAGGGGTCCTAAATTTCTCATAAATGCTATAAAAACCTTACAACTGTATCAAATTTGCGTAAAATGTCTTCTTCATTCAATAAATAATTTGAAATAAGTGAATTCATGAACATAAAACTGGACGCTTTCCTCTGAGAACGGAATAAAAGAGAAAAATTAGAAAATCAAAATGCGAATTTTGGCGCCTTTTTTCAAGCCTGGCATGCATGCATATATCTTGAATAACTCCCAAACCCTGAACAGCAGAAAGCTGAAACTTCGGATTTTTTTTATTCATATTAATACCTTTAATATACATTAAAATTGTTTTATTCAAAGGGTGTTTTATATATGACTATAGGTCAGAGTCCGCTAAAAGGCGTGTTTTGATTGGAGAAAAACCTGTAGGGTGAGGGGGCCTGTTATTTTAGATGTGACAGAAGATGTGATTGGTTATCAATTATGTTTTCTTTTGGTTTATTGTTTGAAAATAATATATATAAGTAAAAAATAATTGCAATTAAAATGTCGATGCCCTGATTTTTTCCCTAGCTCCCGATCCGCTAAAGGGGACGGGGGCGGGAAATTTTGAAAATTCACTGCAGGGTACCTTGTGACGCAAATAGCGCGAAAAAGCGCCGGTCATGCTATATTTTTTTATTTGGTTTCGTATAAAGCTTGAATCAACGAACAAATCGGTATATAACATGCAGGGCCAGCAATGTTGGTATAGAAGTTATACGGCATTTTGTTAACATTACGGCCTATGGGAAATGATTTAGTGGACGCTGACCTAGAGGGAGCAGCGTGCTTTTCCCAAGTAAATGCAAAATATCAACATCGGCCTTGTGTTAGCGTCATGTTTTTATGTTTTTCGTTCCTTTTATATACTTTTCTACATTTTCAAGTCGAAAAGAATAAAATTAAACACATTTCATAGAAAAATTATGTATATGAGTGAATATATGGGTAAATCGGGATTTCCCGCCAAAAACGCAATGTCCGCGTTCTCATTATTTTTCCCATTCAACACATTCTTCAGACTCTATCAGGGCAAATATGCATTAAAACTTTTCTTTCAAGTATGAACATCTAGTTGAACATCAAAAACAAATTATTTCTCAAAAATTATTCGCCGGAGATACATAAAAGTATCCTCCGTGGTGTTACGGGCAAAACTTTGTATGATATTGCACCACAGAAAGACGTTAATAATTAAAATAGGATTATTTCATTTCTTCATTTTTTGCATAAAATGACTTTTTATTTCTTCATTTACGATTATAATCGCATTTAGATACATTATCAGTGAATTTCTCATAATTATTGCGAGTTCACACACACATAGGAAAATACGTCCTACGGAGGGGGGTAGGGGTCCTAAATTTCTCATAAATGCTATAAAAACCTTACAACTGTATCAAATTTGCGTAAAATGTCTTCTTCATTCAATAAATAATTTGAAATAAGTGAATTCATGAACATAAAACTGGACGCTTTCCTCTGAGAACGGAATAAAAGAGAAAAATTAGAAAATCAAAATGCGAATTTTGGCGCCTTTTTTCAAGCCTGGCATGCATGCATATATCTTGAATAACTCCCAAACCCTGAACAGCAGAAAGCTGAAACTTCGGATTTTTTTTATTCATATTAATACCTTTAATATACATTAAAATTGTTTTATTCAAAGGGTGTTTTATATATGACTATAGGTCAGAGTCCGCTAAAAGGCGTGTTTTGATTGGAGAAAAACCTGTAGGGTGAGGGGGCCTGTTATTTTAGATGTGACAGAAGATGTGATTGGTTATCAATTATGTTTTCTTTTGGTTTATTGTTTGAAAATAATATATATAAGTAAAAAATAATTGCAATTAAAATGTCGATGCCCTGATTTTTTCCCTAGCTCCCGATCCGCTAAAGGGGACGGGGGCGGGAAATTTTGAAAATTCACTGCAGGGTACCTTGTGACGCAAATAGCGCGAAAAAGCGCCGGTCATGCTATATTTTTTTATTTGGTTTCGTATAAAGCTTGAATCAACGAACAAATCGGTATATAACATGCAGGGCCAGCAATGTTGGTATAGAAGTTATACGGCATTTTGTTAACATTACGGCCTATGGGAAATGATTTAGTGGACGCTGACCTAGAGGGAGCAGCGTGCTTTTCCCAAGTAAATGCAAAATATCAACATCGGCCTTGTGTTAGCGTCATGTTTTTATGTTTTTCGTTCCTTTTATATACTTTTCTACATTTTCAAGTCGAAAAGAATAAAATTAAACACATTTCATAGAAAAATTATGTATATGAGTGAATATATGGGTAAATCGGGATTTCCCGCCAAAAACGCAATGTCCGCGTTCTCATTATTTTTCCCATTCAACACATTCTTCAGACTCTATCAGGGCAAATATGCATTAAAACTTTTCTTTCAAGTATGAACATCTAGTTGAACATCAAAAACAAATTATTTCTCAAAAATTATTCGCCGGAGATACATAAAAGTATCCTCCGTGGTGTTACGGGCAAAACTTTGTATGATATTGCACCACAGAAAGACGTTAATAATTAAAATAGGATTATTTCATTTCTTCATTTTTTGCATAAAATGACTTTTTATTTCTTCATTTACGATTATAATCGCATTTAGATACATTATCAGTGAATTTCTCATAATTATTGCGAGTTCACACACACATAGGAAAATACGTCCTACGGAGGGGGGTAGGGGTCCTAAATTTCTCATAAATGCTATAAAAACCTTACAACTGTATCAAATTTGCGTAAAATGTCTTCTTCATTCAATAAATAATTTGAAATAAGTGAATTCATGAACATAAAACTGGACGCTTTCCTCTGAGAACGGAATAAAAGAGAAAAATTAGAAAATCAAAATGCGAATTTTGGCGCCTTTTTTCAAGCCTGGCATGCATGCATATATCTTGAATAACTCCCAAACCCTGAACAGCAGAAAGCTGAAACTTCGGATTTTTTTTATTCATATTAATACCTTTAATATACATTAAAATTGTTTTATTCAAAGGGTGTTTTATATATGACTATAGGTCAGAGTCCGCTAAAAGGCGTGTTTTGATTGGAGAAAAACCTGTAGGGTGAGGGGGCCTGTTATTTTAGATGTGACAGAAGATGTGATTGGTTATCAATTATGTTTTCTTTTGGTTTATTGTTTGAAAATAATATATATAAGTAAAAAATAATTGCAATTAAAATGTCGATGCCCTGATTTTTTCCCTAGCTCCCGATCCGCTAAAGGGGACGGGGGCGGGAAATTTTGAAAATTCACTGCAGGGTACCTTGTGACGCAAATAGCGCGAAAAAGCGCCGGTCATGCTATATTTTTTTATTTGGTTTCGTATAAAGCTTGAATCAACGAACAAATCGGTATATAACATGCAGGGCCAGCAATGTTGGTATAGAAGTTATACGGCATTTTGTTAACATTACGGCCTATGGGAAATGATTTAGTGGACGCTGACCTAGAGGGAGCAGCGTGCTTTTCCCAAGTAAATGCAAAATATCAACATCGGCCTTGTGTTAGCGTCATGTTTTTATGTTTTTCGTTCCTTTTATATACTTTTCTACATTTTCAAGTCGAAAAGAATAAAATTAAACACATTTCATAGAAAAATTATGTATATGAGTGAATATATGGGTAAATCGGGATTTCCCGCCAAAAACGCAATGTCCGCGTTCTCATTATTTTTCCCATTCAACACATTCTTCAGACTCTATCAGGGCAAATATGCATTAAAACTTTTCTTTCAAGTATGAACATCTAGTTGAACATCAAAAACAAATTATTTCTCAAAAATTATTCGCCGGAGATACATAAAAGTATCCTCCGTGGTGTTACGGGCAAAACTTTGTATGATATTGCACCACAGAAAGACGTTAATAATTAAAATAGGATTATTTCATTTCTTCATTTTTTGCATAAAATGACTTTTTATTTCTTCATTTACGATTATAATCGCATTTAGATACATTATCAGTGAATTTCTCATAATTATTGCGAGTTCACACACACATAGGAAAATACGTCCTACGGAGGGGGGTAGGGGTCCTAAATTTCTCATAAATGCTATAAAAACCTTACAACTGTATCAAATTTGCGTAAAATGTCTTCTTCATTCAATAAATAATTTGAAATAAGTGAATTCATGAACATAAAACTGGACGCTTTCCTCTGAGAACGGAATAAAAGAGAAAAATTAGAAAATCAAAATGCGAATTTTGGCGCCTTTTTTCAAGCCTGGCATGCATGCATATATCTTGAATAACTCCCAAACCCTGAACAGCAGAAAGCTGAAACTTCGGATTTTTTTTATTCATATTAATACCTTTAATATACATTAAAATTGTTTTATTCAAAGGGTGTTTTATATATGACTATAGGTCAGAGTCCGCTAAAAGGCGTGTTTTGATTGGAGAAAAACCTGTAGGGTGAGGGGGCCTGTTATTTTAGATGTGACAGAAGATGTGATTGGTTATCAATTATGTTTTCTTTTGGTTTATTGTTTGAAAATAATATATATAAGTAAAAAATAATTGCAATTAAAATGTCGATGCCCTGATTTTTTCCCTAGCTCCCGATCCGCTAAAGGGGACGGGGGCGGGAAATTTTGAAAATTCACTGCAGGGTACCTTGTGACGCAAATAGCGCGAAAAAGCGCCGGTCATGCTATATTTTTTTATTTGGTTTCGTATAAAGCTTGAATCAACGAACAAATCGGTATATAACATGCAGGGCCAGCAATGTTGGTATAGAAGTTATACGGCATTTTGTTAACATTACGGCCTATGGGAAATGATTTAGTGGACGCTGACCTAGAGGGAGCAGCGTGCTTTTCCCAAGTAAATGCAAAATATCAACATCGGCCTTGTGTTAGCGTCATGTTTTTATGTTTTTCGTTCCTTTTATATACTTTTCTACATTTTCAAGTCGAAAAGAATAAAATTAAACACATTTCACTGGGCGAAAAAACAGGTTTACGCAACTGCGTAAACTTGCGTAAACTTGATATTTTCAGGTTTCCACAAGTTTCCGCATTGCGTAAACTGGCAAATAGTTTCCGCAAGTTTACGCAATGTTTTCGCTGATGAAACTTGATAAATTTTCCTTGATAAAGTTTCCGCAATGTAAACTTGGAACAAATGGTTTACGCAGTTGCGGAATCCTGATGAAACCTGTTAAATTTCTTTCAATTTTATTTCAACAAGTTTCCGCAATGTAAACTTGGAACAAATGGTTTACGCAGTTGCGGAATCCTGATTAAACCTGTTAAATATGTTTACGCAGTTGCGGAAACCTAATTAAACTTTTCAAATAGTTTACGCAGTTGCGGAAACTTGATATGTTACTACTTCTATAGTTTACGCAGTTGCGGAAACCTGATAAAGTTTTTATCATTAATTTCTTTTCTTTTTTTTTTATTTCTTCATTAATTTATTTGTTTCATTGATTTATTTTATTTATCTATTTATTTTATTAATTTATTTCATTAATTAATTTATTTTATTAAGGTATTTATTTTATCAATTAATTTATTTATTAATTAATTGATTTTATTAATCAATTAATTTTATCAATTTATTCATTTTATTAATCTATTTATTTTATCAATTTATTTATTTTATCAATTTATTTATTTTAATACTTTATTTATTTTATTAATTTATTTATTCTATCAATTTAATTAATTCATTCATTCATTTTATTTTAATTAATTTTTTTATCAATAAATTAATTTATTTTTAATAATCTATTTTATTAATTAATTTATTTTCTCAATTTCATTTATTTTCTCAATTTCATTAATCTTATTATTTTATTTATTCTATCAATTTATTTATTTCATTAATTTATTTATTTTATTGATGTTTTTATTTAATTTAAATGTTTCATTTTACTAATTAATTAATTTTATTTATTCATTCATCTTATTAGTTTATTGATTTTATTATTTAATTAATTTTATTTCAATTTTTTAAAATTATTTTTTTATTTTAATTTATTTATTTTATTAATTCATTCATTTTATTAATTCATTTATTTTATTAATTCATTTATTTTGATTAAATTATTTACTTTGTTAGTTAAATATTTTATTTGTTTATTTATTTTTTTTTCTTTATATATTTTTTTCATTTATTTATTTTATTCATTTATTTATTTTATTCATTTATTTATTTAATAAATCTATGTATTTATTAATTAATTAATTTTATTAATATATTTTTAAATTTATTTATTATTTTAACTTATTCTACTAATTTATTTATTATTAATTTATTAATTATCTTATTTATTTATCTATCTTTTTATTTATTTATCTATTTATTTATTTATTTATTTATTTATTTATTTAGATAGTTATATAATTAGTTTATAAATTTCTAGACTAAGACGCATATTGTTTTTAGGAAAATATACATTGAAAACTGTTTATTTACCATTTTGGGTTATTAAAATTATCTCTCTCTCTCTCTCTCTCTCTCTCTCTCTCTCTCTGAGGGTGTGTGTGTGTGAATATGGTAACTGATGCATGGTATGTTTCCTTTTTTCCAATATTTTAGATATATATTTTATTTCATTTTTCCTTTCTTCATATTTAATCGTTTTTCAACTTATTATTTAGAAATATGCAAGTATATTAAATTGCAATATAAATGACTTTATTTTCAAAAAAATATTTTTTATCAGCTGATTTTACTCTTGAATTCTTTTTGTCCATTTTTTTCTTTTGTTAAATTGAAACATGTAAGTGTCCAGTTCTGTGCATAGAGGTATCCGGACATTTGAACATTTTGACAGTTTGACAAGTACACAATTACTGACCCGTGTAATTTGCATCCGCGTGTCAGTTACTTTTACATCATAAAAGAAGCGATTTTATTCATCAATTCTTCTTTTGTTCCTTAAATTATTTATTCTTATGTTTCTTTTTATCATCATAATTATTTTATTTTATTTTATTTTATTTTATTTTATTTTATTTTATTTTATTTTATTTTATTTTATTTTATTTATTATTTTTTTTTTTTTATTTCATTTCATTTCATTTCATTTCATTTCAAGGTCTGCTTTGAAACATGTAAGTGTCCAGTTCTGTGCTTAGAGGTATCCAGACAATTGAAAATTTTGACAGTTTGACAAGTACACAATCACTAACCCGTGTAATTTGCATCCGCATGTCAGTTACTTTTACACGAGAATAAAAGACTATATATCGATATGTTCTAATTATAGGCGAGTGCCATTTTTTAAGAATTTCGTCGAGTTGTTCTATATATCCCACCCTTTCCCCTTTGTGTTGATAAATGGCCCCTAACAAAATATCAAATGCAGATAAAATTATATGATGTTCTTGTAGTTGAATGGATGGTTTCAATCCCGAGCGTCCTAAATTTATACCCTATAAACTCCCCCCCCCCCCCTTAAAAACTTTCAAATATGTTTTTTAAAAGCTTAAAGAAACATTAAAATTAATGAAGTCCAAAATCCTGTGACGTAAAAGGGTTCACGCTGCGTACCCATGGATATGAGAGTCGCACGGGGGGGGGGGGGGGGGGGGCAGCTTCCACGCAAGCGTACTATCTACTTCCGTCAAAGACTACACCACGAAAAGTACTATAAGTATATTGCAAACCTGTGCCGCTTATGTCGTTGTGTGCAAGTTGGGGGGGGGGGGGGGGGGTTGTAGGGGCACTTTTGCGCGCCCTCATGACAGCATGTTTTGGATCGGCACCCGAGTGTGCATTTCCTCAAAACTTTTTTTTCTGTGAACTATTACAGGGAAAGATAAAGAAATAAATTAATTGAAGCTCAAAATAATTATGTATATTTGTATTATCAACAATTATTTGTCAAACTTACAGTGATTTTTTTTTTTTTTTTTTTTTTTTTGATCGCTCATGAACCTAAGGATCCGCTGCTGACATTAATATCTGCTCCAGCCTTACATTATGTTTAAGGAGAGAGAGAGAGAGAGAGAATTGATAATCGATTACTTTGCTTTTCATGTTTGATCCTTCATGAATGCATGTACGATCGTCTGTATGCTTAAATATGAAAGGGGGGATTGCAGATCTATCCGGGATCTCATTAATAAATTACCCCTAGGCCCATCCCCCGGCTCCCACCATCACACAAGAAGACAACTTGTATTTTTTAAAATGAAGTTATAAACACGAAAAAGGTCTGCCCTATTGTGACTTTCTGACGTATTGATGAAACTCAAGACAAGTGGGACACTTCTCAGTCATAAATTAATCTCTTTCATAAATACAGTATATAAATACAATATAATTTAAACAGGATAATTCGTCGAAAAGAATTCATTGTCTTCTCACACAATTTTTTTCATCAATTGAGCTTTGAAATGCCGATTGGGCCAGCTTCGCCCTCAATCATAAAGTACAATATATGGGGTGGATATAGTTTTTCGAGTTTGGTCCAGTCCCTCCCGAGACTTCAAGTATAGTCTATGAACGTAAATAATTGTACATGTTTTGATTCCAAGGGACAGGCCAACCCAGCCTTATTCTGGGCTTGCATCCCCCAAGAAAAAAAATATATGTTTTAGTTTTAAGATATTTTATTTCATAATAACATGAAATAGGATGGGGCAAAAGTTATAACAACATTACATAAGCCCTCTCCTTATCATAAACAACATATAAATATCAAGATGGCAACTTAAAAAAATATGTAGATATACTAGTGAAAAAAAAAAAATACGAAGAACGTCTATCCACGGCACTGACTCCAAATTTTCAAATAACCAGGTACATTTTGGTCCATTTACAGAAAAAACAAAAGACAAAATCGGCAAAATTCGCCCCTTGATCCCCCAGCAAAAGGAGCGCTTGATCCGCTACTCATACTCGATAAATATCAATGGCGGATCCAGCGCCCCCTTTGCCGGGGTTCAAGGGGCTAATTTTGCCGATTGTGATTGAAAATGGGCCAAAATATACCTGTTTTTGGAAAGTTTGGGGTCAGTGCCGGGGGGGGGGGGGGGCGCCCCCTCCGCACCCCCTGAATCCGCCACTGAATATTGTCTGGATCTCCGAGCTGGAAACACAAAATCACCTGCTAATCACCTCTAGGCCTAGTGAATATTTATTTTCTTTTCGAGGTTTAAAATAAAATTATTCATTATGGCAAAATATATGTATATGATTTAAAAAAACAGAACAATCCAAAAAAAAAAAAAGAAAAGAAAAAGAAAAAGAAAAGAAAGAAGAGAGAGAGTGAAAAAACGCCGAAAAATACAGCGGGCTCTGTGTTCGCGCTAGCACAATTTCAAATCAAATATTGACCAATCAGAGGCGAGCATTTTATTTGTATACAGAGGAAACTCAGAAGCGGGTTGAAAGTTGTTTTCCCACGAAGAAACTAAACAAAACATGTTTATTTGGGTAATCCCATGGCGATAAATGGTAAGATGCATTTCTAAGTCATTTATATTTACTTTTTAACGTGCATTTCCCAAAATAAAGACGCCGGCTTGGTCAGTTCGACCCACGCGCTGATTTTTCTTGTTCTTGCTGTCCTGTGGACTATTTGAATCACTTTTTATATATGTAGACATATTTATATGATTACTTCCCCCTAAAAATGAACATGTATCAGGTAAAATCTTTGTTTACTTTGTTGCAAGCTACACCCCCCCCCCTTTCCCTTTCGGCCTTTGCCATGGGAAGGATTGGGTAAACTTAAAGATACATGTTCTTCAGGGCGTCAGGATTTTTCATATTGTTGTCTTTTCTAGTGTTGTAATGATAGTCGCTGAATCTTGAAAAGTGCTGACTATCGATAATGATTTCGAAAATCGATTGTCGCTGTTGAAGTTACACGAAATGATCTCAGTGCGAAATGTCTTTGCTATAATTCAAAACTAAAAACTAGACGCGATCGCTTTGGCAAAGTTACCGGTTGAGGAGGAGCAGATTTATCCATATCCCAGCAGTACTAAGTCCGCAGCATGGGACTGTTTTGGCTTTGATAGAATTAGAAAAAGGAAGCTAGGCCCCCTTTCTATCATGTCTAAAGCAAACCTCGAGATAAATACTATTGTTTGCAAGATCTACTTGCATACGTACGCCCTGAGTATTCTCCTTCTGAAGATACAAAACATATAACAATTTTAAAGTAAAAAAGTCTGATTCTGATATCGATGTACTCCTCCGATAGTTTCCTATAATTGATAGTAAATTTTTTTCTGATTTTACAACTCTAGTCTTTTCGTATTGAGTTCTTTTGTACTTTTCATTCCAATTATCAGGATTTTTCGTACCAATAGATGATTTTCCAATAAACTTGTGAGACAGTCAAACACCCAGGGATGCAAATAAGCACTCGCCCGCTCGCCAATGTGACTAAAAATTCAGTGTTGACTACCAAAAATTTTTTTCTTATCGCCCACTTGGAGACTGTAAAATTCCAATCTTTATTATTTTCTTGTATCATAGTTGCCGTAACTAACGTTTGGAAACAAAAACTCATGGGTATTTGACAAATTTTCTGTTTGCTTTCTCGCGGAAAATGAATAGATCTCTCTTGTTTCCTTATAAAGACGTACAAAGTAAAGTGTTATTTTAGATCAGTACAAATGTATATACCAAAACTAACTAATGTTTCCAAAAGCGCACAAAGTCACTGTCTGGAGACCGACTGACGTGTACGTAATATGTTTATAATTGGATTTACCTGTATTTATTGATTTATTTAAAGGTACTTGTACTTGAAATAAATTCGACATGTACACTGTACAAGGAGAGAAGGGGGTTTGGGCTTAAATTTGAAAATGTAAATTTAGATACATTTTGATGTGGGCTAATCCTTTTGATGTGGGCGCCTAAATTTATTGACTTAGGAGCCCACTTGGCCCCTGAAAATTTCAACGAATTTTCATCCCTGACACCATCGTCAGATACCCACGTTCGGTCACGCAAGCTCTCCCATGGGTCATATCAGCAGAATTTTCGCTGGATAGCATTACAAAAATCTGATGCGATTACTTGTCAGTAGTGTTGTTACGATTATCGCCGACATCGGCGACATCATCGCTGATACCCTTCGATTTCGATTAATCGATTATGTTTTCAAGAATCGATTATAATCGGAAATATACAACTTAGAAAAGAATGACATAGTTCTCGGTCGAATACGCGTATGACAAGTACGAATAAAACGAAAGTAGATTGACGATCGTTACCACGAGTTAAATTAAAGTAACGGTCGTAGCGTAAATAATTCGAAAAGAATACACTTTCTAAGGCATAAAATGGGTGGAATTAGGATTCTCATTGAATTGAACAGTAATGACAAGTACTCCAATAGAAAACTTCAACGTCAGATGCGATACGTCAATATCTACTGTACTCGTCTAGAAAATAAACCCCAACTTTTACGCCGAACTCCAGAGCTTTGTAAGAAGGACAAGGCCAGGTCAGTGATGTTTACAGTACTGTTAGCCTAAACTCCATGAAGATATTGTTTGATTCCACGTTGAATGAGCAAAAACCTTACTCTTGGGTCGAATGGAAACCCCCCCCCCCCAAACTCTGCATCTGCCGTTTAAAGTTGCCGACTATTAGTATTACAATCACATATTTGTTTTGGCTCCATTACTGCTGTGATCTTGACAAAATATTTCATTTACTAGACAGGATTTTATCATTCTGTAGTTGGACTTCTCTCCAGACATTTTATTATGTATATTAGCATAAGATTAAGTGAAGTTTTATCATTACTTGTCATATTCTTTTCTGTAAAAGCAAGTAAAATTTATTTCCGATTAAATCGAAATAATCGATTAAAATCCTCTCCGATTATAAACCGATAATCGATTATGAAATTTGTCCGATTATACAACACTACTTGTCAGTGAATTAGCCATTTAAAGCCACTATGTAAGCAATATTGTTTTGTAACTCCTAAAATTAACAAATATTAATCACTGTCAACATTATCATGATTATTTAGGTCATCTTTTGTTGATGGAAAATAAAATAGATGATATTTTGCTATCGATAACAAATTAACCGACAAGTACTCGCATTAGATTTTTGTAATGCTATCCAGCGAAAATTCTGTCGTTATGACCCACGGGAGGTGAGCTTGCGTGACCAAGCGTGGGTTTCCCACAATGGTCAAACACCAGACATAAGTACGAAAGATCCCACTATCAAATTTTGAGGAGCTCAAGTAAATCAGCTCTATATAGCAGAAACATAATCTTTTTTTTCTGCAATATGTACGAAAGATCTCAGTAACAGGTACGAAAGATCCCGTACGAAAAATCTTGGTACAAACAGGAATAGGTACAAACATGACGAAAGATCCTGGAACCATTCTTCAGGGGTGGATACAGGATATGATTTGAGTTGGGGGGGGGGGGGGGGACGTGAAAAACGGATAGGGTCTTTAGGGCCACCTAGCATTTTCATAGCTGCAAACCAATTTCAGATTTAAAAAGAAATTGTTCATGATTTTATTTCTTAGCTTTTTGTGTCGCCTGCGAAGCATAGCGACACTTAGGGATCACTTTGTCCGTTGTCCGTCTGTCCGTCCGTCCGTCCGTCAGTCCGTCCGTCTGTCTGTCACACTTTGGGTGTCACAGCCCATAACTTTTGAATGGTAAGTGATAGGGCTTTGATATTTTACATGTGTTTTCCTTGTGACAAGACCTTTCTACACATACCATAATTTTTGACCTAGTGACCTTGACCTACATATTTGACCTACTTTTCAAAAATAATAAGATTGCTTGTATCTTTTGAATGGTAAGGGATAGGGCTTTGATATTTCACACATGTATTCCTTGTGACTAGACCTTTGTAAACATACCATAATTTTTGACCTTGTGACCTTGACCTAGATATTTGACCTACTTTTCAAAAAAAGTAAAAATTTGCTATATCTTTTGAATGGTAAGTGATAGGGCTTTGATATTTCACATGTGTATTGATTGTAACAAGACCTTTCTACACATACCATAATTTTGACCTAGTGACCTTGACCTATATATTTGACCTACTTTAACAAAAAATTAAGATTGTATATATCTTTTGATTGGTAAGGGATAAGGCTTTGAAATTCCACTTGTGTATTCCTTGTAACAAGACCTTTCTGCACATACCATGATTTTTGACCTTGTGACCTTGACATAGATATTTGACCTATTTTTCAAAAAAGTTGGGATTCGCTATATCTTTTGATAGGTTAGTGATAGGTCTTTGATATTTCACATGTGTATTCTTTGTGACAAGACTTTTTTAAACATACCATAATTTTTTACCTAGTGACCTTGACCTACATATTTGACCTTTTTTCTAAGGATTGCGTATATCTTTTGATTGCTAAGTGATATAAGGCTTTAATACTTCACACATATATTTCTTATGATGTGACCTTTGTTTTGTTACCTAAGTATTTAGGTAGTGACCTTGACCTAGTTGATTGACACTATTTTCTGAACATTTGAGATTGACCATATCTTTCAATTGGTAAATACAAGGTCTGATATTTCACATATGAATTTCATTAGACAAGACTTTTATAGTGATACCAGTAATTTTGAACCATGTGATTTACCTCCTAGAATAGGCCGCTTCGCAGGCGACACAAGCATTCCTTGGATTGCTATTTTTTAAGTATTATAGGTATTAGGCCCGATAGTCCGAAGACCCAATGGGGTTGTAGTTCAATGTGTTCAAGGAGGGAGATAACTCTAGCCAATTTGGAGGAAATATTGTTATGTGGGAACATTCAGACTGATTATATAAAAAATTTAGATCTGAAACATTGAAATTTAATTTTGGATTCCTCTTTGTAGCGTTGATGGATCTCCACCTTACTACATGTACACGATGATACTCAGTGGTCACTGGTATGTTGGACTTTTGGCTTCGAAAAGGATGCCCTTTCTGTAAAAGATGCTGCACAATATACATGAAGGATCAATGGTATGCCAATATTATTTTTTTCAATTGGTAAACAGATTCTCTTTTTTCTGTGTACATGAGATTTGTATATACATGTACTTGTCTGTCATACAAAATTGATGTCAAAACACACTTATACAATCCCTCCCCCTTTTGACATGATAAAATGCAATATACAACCAATATTTTCAATATTATACTTTTCAATCATAAAAATCAGTCTGTTCTTTGAAATCTACACTTATATGCACACCAACTTAATATTAGGGAGGTTTAGTTACAAGTTTTAGCGCGACGTGTACGTATTACGTCATCACTTCCTGCGATCTTTGTTCAAATGACGTAACGACGTGACGTATAGCTACACGTTATGGACGTGTAAACGACGCTCTACACGTAACGACAGAACTGGTAACTTCTTTGAAAAATTCCAGACTTGTCATTGATCCAACTTCCAGTTTTCTGTGTTATAAAGCACGTTTAGGATTCTAACTGTCCTTGCGTCGAGGTTTTTCGAATCTCAATGTATTTTTCTCGCAGACTAAACTGATTTAAAAGAAGCAAGCTAAACGTACACCTTACTACATAGCTATACCTATACCTACTCCGATTCGTATGTGTAACTAAACGACGTCTTCGGATTGTGACGTCAAACTGTGACGTGTACATGTACGTCATACGTACACGTTGAAAGAACTTGTAACTAAACCCCTCTAATTACTTATAGATTCAGGTAGGTCTAATCTTTCTAGAATGTGACAAAGTATTTAAGCTTGAAATCTGATTTTATTTACATTTCACAGGTCATCATTTTGCTGTCACTAGGTAGAGGATGACTGGCATGAACCTTTACCATGTTTGCAATGAAAATGTTATCTAGTTTAAGATAGCAGTAAGTACATTACAGTACGTACATGATACTTTGATGGGTTTTCGTAAGGGCTGTCACGGTTAACTGAAAATTTGGTTACCCTCGGTTCGTGCTTGGTCGGTTCGATTTGAATCGTACTTTACAGAGTTCGCTTTTGGTCTGTCTGTATGTCTGTCTGTTTGTCCGCAAAAACTTTAACCTTGGGCATAACATTTGAATGGTAAGTGATAGGGTTTTCATATTTCACATGTGCATTTCTTTTGGCAAGACCTTTCCATGGATACCAAAATTTTTGACCTTGTGACCTTGACCTTTGAGTTTGACCTACTTTTGAAAAATCTTTAACCTTGGGTGTAACTTTTGAATGTTAAGTGAAAGGGCTTTCATATTTCACATGTGTATTCCTTGTGACAAGACCTTTCCATGGATACCAAAATTTTTTACCTTGTGACCTTGGAGTTTGACCTACTTTTGAAAAACTTTTACCTTGGGCATAACTTTTGAATGGTAAGTGTAGGGCTTTCATATTTCACATGTGTATTCCTTGTGACAAGACCTTTCCATGGATACCAAAATATTTTACCTTGTGACCTTGGAGTTTGACCTACTTTTGAAAAACTTTAATCTTGGGCATAGCTTTTGAATGGTAAGTGATAGGGCTTTCATATTTCACATATGAATTCCATGTGGCAAGACTTTTCCATTGATACTTAATTTGACCTTGTGACCTTTACCTCAAATGTGAAACTACTTTTCATCAGTTTTACTGACAAAGATGCCAACGGGGGCATTCATGTTTCACAAACATAGGTTTTATTTATTTTTAGCTCACCTCGACGAAGTTGAGTGAGCTTATGCTATAACCCCACGCGTCCGCGTCCGCGTCCTCGTCCGCGTCCGCGTCCGTGTCCGCGTCCGTGTCCGCGTCCGCGTCCGGTTAAGAAGTTTGGGGTAGCTCAGTATCTGACAAAGTACTAATGCTACAGTAACCAAACTGGCACAAGTGATTCATCTTTGGATGCTGAGGTGAACCCATGCATCGGATGCAGCATCTGACCTACATTTTTTGCTTGAGTGACTTGGTTAAGAAGTTTGGGGTAGCTCAGTATCTGACAAAGTACTAATGCTACAGTAACCAAACTGGCACAAGTGATTCATCTTTGGATGCTGAGGTGAACCCATGCATCGTATGCAGCATCTGACCTACATTTTCCGCTTGAGTGACTTGGTTAAGAAGTTTGGGGTAGCTCAGTATCTGACAAAGTACCGATGCTACAGTAACCAAACTTGCACAAGTGATTCATCTTTGGATGCTGAGGTGAACCCATGCATGGGATGCAGCATCTGACCTCATTTTCCGCTTGAGTGACTTGGTTAAGAAGTTTGGGGTAGCTCAGTATCTGACAAAATACTAATGCTACAGTAACCAAACTGGCACAAGTGATTCATCTTTGGATGCTGAGGTGAACCCATGCATCGTATGCAGCATCTGACCTACATTTTCCACTTGAGTGACTTGGTTACGAAGTTTGGGGTAGCTCAGTATCTGTCAAAGTACTGATGCTACAGTAACCAAACTTGCACAAGTGATTCATCTTTGGATGCTGAGGTGAACCCATGCATGGGATGCAGCATCTGACCTACATTTTCCGCTTGAGTGACTTGGTTAAGAAGTTTGGGGTAGCTCAGTATCTGACAAAGTACTAATGCTACAGTAACCAAACTGGCACAAGTGATTCATCTTTGGATGCTGAGGTGAACCCATGCATCGGATGCAGCATCTGACCTACATTTTCCACTTGAGTGACTTGGTTAAGAAGTTTGGGGTAGCTCAGTATCTGACAAAATACTAATGCTACAGTAACCAAACTGGCACAAGTGATTCATCTTTGGATGCTGAGGTGAACCCATGCATCGTATGCAGCATCTGACCTACATTTTCCACTTGAGTGACTTGGTTACGAAGTTTGGGGTAGCTCAGTATCTGTCAAAGTACTGATGCTACAGTAACCAAACTTGCACAAGTGATTCATCTTTGGATGCTGAGGTGAACCCATGCATGGGATGCAGCATCTGACCTACATTTTCCGCTTGAGTGACTTGGTTAAGAAGTTTGGGGTAGCTCAGTATCTGACAAAGTACTAATGCTACAGTAACCAAACTGGCACAAGTGATTCATCTTTGGATGCTGAGGTGAACCCATGCATCGGATGCAGCATCTGACCTACATTTTCCACTTGAGTGACTTGGTTAAGAAGTTTGGGGTAGCTCAGTATCTGACAAAGTACTGATGCTACAGTAACCAAACTTGCACAAGTGATTCATCTTTGGATGCTGAGGTGAACCCATGCATCGGATGCAGCATCTGACCTACATTTTCCGCTTGAGTGACTTGGTTAAGAAGTTTGGGGTAGCTCAGTATCTGACAAAGTACTGATGCTACAGTAACCAAACTTGCATAAGTGATTCATCTTTGGATGCTGAGGTGAACCCATGCACCGTATGCAGCATCTGACCTACATTTTACGCTCGAGTGATTTGGATAAGAAGTTTGGGGTAGCTCAGTATCTGTCAAAGTACTAATGCTACAGTAACCAAACTTGCACAAGTGATTCATCTTTGGATGCCGAGATGGACCCATGCATCGGATGCAGCATCTGACCTACTTTTTCCACTTGAGTGATTTCGCTTTTAAAAGCCAATATTGAGCAAAGTATAAGTGCTACATGCACCAAACTTGCATATTGGATGTATCTTTGATCAAACTTTCATAAAATGACCTTGACCTACTTTTTCTGCTTGAGTGATTTTGCCTTTAAAAGCCAATATTGAGCAAAGTATAAGTGCTAGATGTTCCAAACTTGCATATTAGATGTATCTTTGATCAAACTTTCATAAAATGACCTCGACCTACTTTTTCCGCTTGAGTGATTTTGCCTTTAAAAGCCAATATTGAGGAAAGTATAAGTGATACATGTACCAAACTTGCATATTGGATGTATCTTTGATCAAACTTTCATAAAATGACCTTGACCTACTTTTTCCGCTTGAGTGATTTTGCCTTTAAAAGCCAATATTGAGCAAAGTATAAGTGATACATGTACCAAACTTGCATATTGGATGTATCTTTGATCAATCTTTCATAAAATGACCTCGACCTACTTTTTCCGCTTGAGTGATTTTGCCTTTAAAAGCCAATATTGAGCAAAGTATAAATGATACATGTACCAAACTTGCATATTGGATGTATCTTTGATCAATCTTTCATAAAATGATCTTGACCTACTTTTTCCGCTTGAGTGATTTTGCTCTATAAAGCCAATATTGAGCAAAGTATAACTGCTACATGTACCAAACTTGCATATTGGATGTATCTTTGATCAAACTTTCATAAAATGACCTTGACCTACTTTTTCTGCTTGAGTGGTTTTGCCTTTAAAAGCCAATATACATGTACTAAGAAATATGTTTGAATTGAATTTTGCTGTCACGAGGTGAGCTTTGTAATCTGTGATTACCTATGTTTTTTTTTTGGTTATACATGTATCAAGTTATAATTAATAAGTAACAATTAGGGCTCATGATATGATATGTATTGCAACATTTACTCACGATATGATTCGAATCACGATACAACATTTTTAGCTCGCTGGGACGAAAAAGTCCGGAGAGCTAATGCCATACCCTCATTGTCGTCGTCATATCTAGATATAAGATATGAAGGTATTTCTGTAATTCATCAGATATTTTATTAAAACAACAACAAATTATGATAATTCATAATTTGAATGATTCAAGAAGTATGGTATTGACCAGAAAAAACAAAAACAAAACTCAGAGATAATCTTCGACGACTCGGCGTCGAGCATCGCCATGTTGATTTTTTAAAGATAAAACTAAATGCCGAAAATGAGCCATAAGTCAACCATACGGCCTCTTCTTGTATTGTGTATCGAACCGTCGTCAAGAACCGTGGTGAATCAATAACCACGGTGAATCGAGAACCGTGGTGAATCGTCACAGCCCTAATAACAATGAACACTCTATATCCACAAATTTTCGGCCACTTGGCCTTTATCAAGTGGAAAAGCACGAATATAAAAGAATTCAAGGTAATATCCATAACTGCTGTAACTGAAAGATAATTGATTTCTCATTATTCATAGTCTTTGATCTACTGTCCTGTTCACTAAATCCAGAGCACCCTGTTTTGGCGATTTTCTCTGAAGTATAATGTTGTCAACTTAAAAATTGATATCCAGTATATCGAACTCTTTTAGTTTAACAGAAAATGCCTCCTTTTTGGTTGTGCATTGCTTAGTTAAAAAATACGACGGAAAATATAATGTCTATGTGAATTTTCTATAGTAAAAACGACTAAAATGCATGATGCCGGACACCTTGACGTCAATGTTTACCATTGTTTGTACAGAGAACAATATGGTGGCAGGCTGAAATTAACATGGGAATTTCCCGTAGACATTTTATTTTTCGTATGGCAGGTTAAATACAGTGGAAAAGGTGAGTTCATGCACATTTTCTGTGACAACTAAAGGAGTTCAATCTACAGAGACAATAAATATTTGGAACATTCCTAAGACGGCTGAGAAAATATACAAAACAGGGTGCTCTGTATTTAATGAACAGGACAGTAGATATGTACCTTGTATTTTGTTTGAACCCCTGACCCCCAGGGTCTTCGAAAATGGGTGTGGTCATTTTCCCCTATATAACTCTATGAGCACCAAACTCTATGAGCACCAATTCTCAATAAGTATAAGTAGTAGAGACTAGAGAGTAATTCTTTTCCATTACATCAATCATTTTCTGGTCTTGTATTTTGTTTTAGACCCTGATCCCCGGGGTCCTGGAAAATGGGTGTCACTTAGATTTATTTAAGCAAACAACCAGGAGAGCTTCAGTCTCATCAGAGAATTCTGGTATTTAATGATTATTGTTCTCTTGTATTGTTGCATGTATTTATAAATTGTTACTTTGCATTTATTTTCAGCATCTAAAGAAGATTCATGAGCTGATGCAGTTAATTCAGGGAAATTTAACCTCAGCACAATTTGTGTGGCTAGCAGACCAATATCATCAATAGTGACAAACTTTTGAAATGGTTACAAATTTGTAACATACTGACATTATGTGGATTTTTTACTTTGAAGTTATCAAATCAATTTTCAACACATGCATAATATAATCAATGTTGTTAAGGGACATATATCACATGTAAACAGAATTTAAGGAATTATATCTTGATTAATAGGAATTACCCGGTCTGTTGTCCATCTATCATACAATCATTTATGTTTTATAACTTTTAATCCCTTTCATAAATTTAGATGATACATGTATAGTCACAAAGTTGATGCCCAGAACCCAAGGATGTGTCATGTTCATATCTGGAAGGCCAAATTGAAGAGAAATGTTGAAATCTTGTCTCATTACTCTCTGATATCAAAATTTTGGCCTCGACTTTAGAGTTTGACCACCTTCTTTTTAAAACTAACCTTGGACATAACTTTTGAATGATTAGTTACAGGGCTTTCATTGTTCATTTGACAGTATATTTCTAGTGATAAGACCATTCTAAAAATTCCTAGTGATACCAATTGTCTTGGCCTAGTGAGCTTTGCCTGGAAGTTTTGCATACTTTTCAGACTTCAGCTATTATTGTAGATGACAGAAATACATAAATGTTTCATAAACATATATTGTTTTTCCTCTTCATGATTTTTGAAATTATGTCCAAGAGTAGTGTCTTTTATTTTACTCAGATTTTGAAAATAGTTTTCACATCTAGACAAAATGGAAAAATATGAAAATGATGTTAGGCTACTCTTTTCCTTTGTATGTGTTTCTTGCTACATTTTGATATATAAATTTATTACATGATTATTAATATAAAAATTAAATACTTGTTTCATTCTACATTAATTGGTCTTTTTTCAGTAACATAAGGCAATGTAGATGAAAAATAATTTGCTGATATCGAGATATTCTTGCTATTTGGGGATGCATTGAAAACTCGTTAACTTTTGAGTTTCTACATCAGTACATGGTTTTCAAAACCTTCTGCTGGTTTATTCTGTAATCACACTTGAAGCATTAGTTCCTCGCAATTTACACACTATGTTAACTTTAGAACATCAAGGTTACAAATAGTTTACGCTACTTTCAACAAGATTACACACATTTGGAAACTTTTATACACATGGTTTCCAAATGGTTTACGCAAGTCTAAACATGATATTGTAAGATTCCAAATGGTTTACGCAAGTCTGAACTTGATATTGAAAGATTCCAAATGGTTTACGCAAGACTGAACTTGATACTGTAAGATTCCAAATGGTTTACGCAAGACTCAAGTAAGATTCCAAATGGTTTACACAAGTCTGTACTTGATATTGTAAGATTCCAAATGGTTTACGCAAGTTTGAACTTGATATTGTAAGATTCCAAATGGTTTACGCAAGACTGAACTTGATATTGTAAGATTCCAAATGGTTTACGCAAGACTCAAGTAAGATTCCAAATGGTTTACGCAAGACTGAACTTGATATAGTAAGATTCCAAATGGTTTACACACTGCATAAACCAGTGTTTATTCAGATTCCAAATGGTTTACGCAAGTTTCAACAAGATTACACATTTGAAAACTTTTATAACGTCAGTTTCTATATGGTTTACGCTAGCCTGAACTTGATATTGAAAGATTCCAAATGGTTTACGCAATGCGTAAACTTGTGTTGATTCAGATTCCAAATAGTTTACGCATGTTTCCATATGGTTTACGCAAGCAGAACCTTTTTATCATAAAACGGCAATCAAGTTTACGCAAGGTAAAATATGCGTAAACTATCTGGAATCCTGAAGTTTCAATTGATTACGCAAGTTGGTGCCTTTAAGTTTCAGTTGCGGAAACTTGATGGAAATAACAAGATTACGCTTGTGTAAACCATTTGGAATTTGAGCGGGTAGTCGGGTTACGCAAAGCGTAAACTTGAGTTTCAGCGACGGAATCCTTGCGTAAACTATATGGAAACTTCAGGTTTCCGCAAAGTTTCCATATAGTTTACGCATTGCGTAAACTTGTTTTTTCACCCAGTGTTTCATAGAAAAATTATGTATATGAGTGAATATATGGGTAAATCGGGATTTCCCGCCAAAAACGCAATGTCCGCGTTCTCATTATTTTTCCCATTCAACACATTCTTCAGACTCTATCAGGGCAAATATGCATTAAAACTTTTCTTTCAAGTATGAACATCTAGTTGAACATCAAAAACAAATTATTTCTCAAAAATTATTCGCCGGAGATACATAAAAGTATCCTCCGTGGTGTTACGGGCAAAACTTTGTATGATATTGCACCACAGAAAGACGTTAATAATTAAAATAGGATTATTTCATTTCTTCATTTTTTGCATAAAATGACTTTTTATTTCTTCATTTACGATTATAATCGCATTTAGATACATTATCAGTGAATTTCTCATAATTATTGCGAGTTCACACACACATAGGAAAATACGTCCTACGGAGGGGGGTAGGGGTCCTAAATTTCTCATAAATGCTATAAAAACCTTACAACTGTATCAAATTTGCGTAAAATGTCTTCTTCATTCAATAAATAATTTGAAATAAGTGAATTCATGAACATAAAACTGGACGCTTTCCTCTGAGAACGGAATAAAAGAGAAAAATTAGAAAATCAAAATGCGAATTTTGGCGCCTTTTTTCAAGCCTGGCATGCATGCATATATCTTGAATAACTCCCAAACCCTGAACAGCAGAAAGCTGAAACTTCGGATTTTTTTTATTCATATTAATACCTTTAATATACATTAAAATTGTTTTATTCAAAGGGTGTTTTATATATGACTATAGGTCAGAGTCCGCTAAAAGGCGTGTTTTGATTGGAGAAAAACCTGTAGGGTGAGGGGGCCTGTTATTTTAGATGTGACAGAAGATGTGATTGGTTATCAATTATGTTTTCTTTTGGTTTATTGTTTGAAAATAATATATATAAGTAAAAAATAATTGCAATTAAAATGTCGATGCCCTGATTTTTTCCCTAGCTCCCGATCCGCTAAAGGGGACGGGGGCGGGAAATTTTGAAAATTCACTGCAGGGTACCTTGTGACGCAAATAGCGCGAAAAAGCGCCGGTCATGCTATATTTTTTTATTTGGTTTCGTATAAAGCTTGAATCAACGAACAAATCGGTATATAACATGCAGGGCCAGCAATGTTGGTATAGAAGTTATACGGCATTTTGTTAACATTACGGCCTATGGGAAATGATTTAGTGGACGCTGACCTAGAGGGAGCAGCGTGCTTTTCCCAAGTAAATGCAAAATATCAACATCGGCCTTGTGTTAGCGTCATGTTTTTATGTTTTTCGTTCCTTTTATATACTTTTCTACATTTTCAAGTCGAAAAGAATAAAATTAAACACATTTCATAGAAAAATTATGTATATGAGTGAATATATGGGTAAATCGGGATTTCCCGCCAAAAACGCAATGTCCGCGTTCTCATTATTTTTCCCATTCAACACATTCTTCAGACTCTATCAGGGCAAATATGCATTAAAACTTTTCTTTCAAGTATGAACATCTAGTTGAACATCAAAAACAAATTATTTCTCAAAAATTATTCGCCGGAGATACATAAAAGTATCCTCCGTGGTGTTACGGGCAAAACTTTGTATGATATTGCACCACAGAAAGACGTTAATAATTAAAATAGGATTATTTCATTTCTTCATTTTTTGCATAAAATGACTTTTTATTTCTTCATTTACGATTATAATCGCATTTAGATACATTATCAGTGAATTTCTCATAATTATTGCGAGTTCACACACACATAGGAAAATACGTCCTACGGAGGGGGGTAGGGGTCCTAAATTTCTCATAAATGCTATAAAAACCTTACAACTGTATCAAATTTGCGTAAAATGTCTTCTTCATTCAATAAATAATTTGAAATAAGTGAATTCATGAACATAAAACTGGACGCTTTCCTCTGAGAACGGAATAAAAGAGAAAAATTAGAAAATCAAAATGCGAATTTTGGCGCCTTTTTTCAAGCCTGGCATGCATGCATATATCTTGAATAACTCCCAAACCCTGAACAGCAGAAAGCTGAAACTTCGGATTTTTTTTATTCATATTAATACCTTTAATATACATTAAAATTGTTTTATTCAAAGGGTGTTTTATATATGACTATAGGTCAGAGTCCGCTAAAAGGCGTGTTTTGATTGGAGAAAAACCTGTAGGGTGAGGGGGCCTGTTATTTTAGATGTGACAGAAGATGTGATTGGTTATCAATTATGTTTTCTTTTGGTTTATTGTTTGAAAATAATATATATAAGTAAAAAATAATTGCAATTAAAATGTCGATGCCCTGATTTTTTCCCTAGCTCCCGATCCGCTAAAGGGGACGGGGGCGGGAAATTTTGAAAATTCACTGCAGGGTACCTTGTGACGCAAATAGCGCGAAAAAGCGCCGGTCATGCTATATTTTTTTATTTGGTTTCGTATAAAGCTTGAATCAACGAACAAATCGGTATATAACATGCAGGGCCAGCAATGTTGGTATAGAAGTTATACGGCATTTTGTTAACATTACGGCCTATGGGAAATGATTTAGTGGACGCTGACCTAGAGGGAGCAGCGTGCTTTTCCCAAGTAAATGCAAAATATCAACATCGGCCTTGTGTTAGCGTCATGTTTTTATGTTTTTCGTTCCTTTTATATACTTTTCTACATTTTCAAGTCGAAAAGAATAAAATTAAACACATTTCATAGAAAAATTATGTATATGAGTGAATATATGGGTAAATCGGGATTTCCCGCCAAAAACGCAATGTCCGCGTTCTCATTATTTTTCCCATTCAACACATTCTTCAGACTCTATCAGGGCAAATATGCATTAAAACTTTTCTTTCAAGTATGAACATCTAGTTGAACATCAAAAACAAATTATTTCTCAAAAATTATTCGCCGGAGATACATAAAAGTATCCTCCGTGGTGTTACGGGCAAAACTTTGTATGATATTGCACCACAGAAAGACGTTAATAATTAAAATAGGATTATTTCATTTCTTCATTTTTTGCATAAAATGACTTTTTATTTCTTCATTTACGATTATAATCGCATTTAGATACATTATCAGTGAATTTCTCATAATTATTGCGAGTTCACACACACATAGGAAAATACGTCCTACGGAGGGGGGTAGGGGTCCTAAATTTCTCATAAATGCTATAAAAACCTTACAACTGTATCAAATTTGCGTAAAATGTCTTCTTCATTCAATAAATAATTTGAAATAAGTGAATTCATGAACATAAAACTGGACGCTTTCCTCTGAGAACGGAATAAAAGAGAAAAATTAGAAAATCAAAATGCGAATTTTGGCGCCTTTTTTCAAGCCTGGCATGCATGCATATATCTTGAATAACTCCCAAACCCTGAACAGCAGAAAGCTGAAACTTCGGATTTTTTTTATTCATATTAATACCTTTAATATACATTAAAATTGTTTTATTCAAAGGGTGTTTTATATATGACTATAGGTCAGAGTCCGCTAAAAGGCGTGTTTTGATTGGAGAAAAACCTGTAGGGTGAGGGGGCCTGTTATTTTAGATGTGACAGAAGATGTGATTGGTTATCAATTATGTTTTCTTTTGGTTTATTGTTTGAAAATAATATATATAAGTAAAAAATAATTGCAATTAAAATGTCGATGCCCTGATTTTTTCCCTAGCTCCCGATCCGCTAAAGGGGACGGGGGCGGGAAATTTTGAAAATTCACTGCAGGGTACCTTGTGACGCAAATAGCGCGAAAAAGCGCCGGTCATGCTATATTTTTTTATTTGGTTTCGTATAAAGCTTGAATCAACGAACAAATCGGTATATAACATGCAGGGCCAGCAATGTTGGTATAGAAGTTATACGGCATTTTGTTAACATTACGGCCTATGGGAAATGATTTAGTGGACGCTGACCTAGAGGGAGCAGCGTGCTTTTCCCAAGTAAATGCAAAATATCAACATCGGCCTTGTGTTAGCGTCATGTTTTTATGTTTTTCGTTCCTTTTATATACTTTTCTACATTTTCAAGTCGAAAAGAATAAAATTAAACACATTTCATAGAAAAATTATGTATATGAGTGAATATATGGGTAAATCGGGATTTCCCGCCAAAAACGCAATGTCCGCGTTCTCATTATTTTTCCCATTCAACACATTCTTCAGACTCTATCAGGGCAAATATGCATTAAAACTTTTCTTTCAAGTATGAACATCTAGTTGAACATCAAAAACAAATTATTTCTCAAAAATTATTCGCCGGAGATACATAAAAGTATCCTCCGTGGTGTTACGGGCAAAACTTTGTATGATATTGCACCACAGAAAGACGTTAATAATTAAAATAGGATTATTTCATTTCTTCATTTTTTGCATAAAATGACTTTTTATTTCTTCATTTACGATTATAATCGCATTTAGATACATTATCAGTGAATTTCTCATAATTATTGCGAGTTCACACACACATAGGAAAATACGTCCTACGGAGGGGGGTAGGGGTCCTAAATTTCTCATAAATGCTATAAAAACCTTACAACTGTATCAAATTTGCGTAAAATGTCTTCTTCATTCAATAAATAATTTGAAATAAGTGAATTCATGAACATAAAACTGGACGCTTT
The DNA here is from genome assembly GCA_028142955.1 of Pinctada fucata. Classification (NCBI taxonomy): domain Eukaryota; kingdom Metazoa; phylum Mollusca; class Bivalvia; order Pterioida; family Pteriidae; genus Pinctada; species Pinctada fucata. Next base: position 8,085,134 of record AP027103.1, read on the forward strand.
CCTCTGAGAACGGAATAAAAGAGAAAAATTAGAAAATCAAAATGCGAATTTTGGCGCCTTTTTTCAAGCCTGGCATGCATGCATATATCTTGAATAACTCCCAAACCCTGAACAGCAGAAAGCTGAAACTTCGGATTTTTTTTATTCATATTAATACCTTTAATATACATTAAAATTGTTTTATTCAAAGGGTGTTTTATATATGACTATAGGTCAGAGTCCGCTAAAAGGCGTGTTTTGATTGGAGAAAAACCTGTAGGGTGAGGGGGCCTGTTATTTTAGATGTGACAGAAGATGTGATTGGTTATCAATTATGTTTTCTTTTGGTTTATTGTTTGAAAATAATATATATAAGTAAAAAATAATTGCAATTAAAATGTCGATGCCCTGATTTTTTCCCTAGCTCCCGATCCGCTAAAGGGGACGGGGGCGGGAAATTTTGAAAATTCACTGCAGGGTACCTTGTGACGCAAATAGCGCGAAAAAGCGCCGGTCATGCTATATTTTTTTATTTGGTTTCGTATAAAGCTTGAATCAACGAACAAATCGGTATATAACATGCAGGGCCAGCAATGTTGGTATAGAAGTTATACGGCATTTTGTTAACATTACGGCCTATGGGAAATGATTTAGTGGACGCTGACCTAGAGGGAGCAGCGTGCTTTTCCCAAGTAAATGCAAAATATCAACATCGGCCTTGTGTTAGCGTCATGTTTTTATGTTTTTCGTTCCTTTTATATACTTTTCTACATTTTCAAGTCGAAAAGAATAAAATTAAACACATTTCATAGAAAAATTATGTATATGAGTGAATATATGGGTAAATCGGGATTTCCCGCCAAAAACGCAATGTCCGCGTTCTCATTATTTTTCCCATTCAACACATTCTTCAGACTCTATCAGGGCAAATATGCATTAAAACTTTTCTTTCAAGTATGAACATCTAGTTGAACATCAAAAACAAATTATTTCTCAAAAATTATTCGCCGGAGATACATAAAAGTATCCTCCGTGGTGTTACGGGCAAAACTTTGTATGATATTGCACCACAGAAAGACGTTAATAATTAAAATAGGATTATTTCATTTCTTCATTTTTTGCATAAAATGACTTTTTATTTCTTCATTTACGATTATAATCGCATTTAGATACATTATCAGTGAATTTCTCATAATTATTGCGAGTTCACACACACATAGGAAAATACGTCCTACGGAGGGGGGTAGGGGTCCTAAATTTCTCATAAATGCTATAAAAACCTTACAACTGTATCAAATTTGCGTAAAATGTCTTCTTCATTCAATAAATAATTTGAAATAAGTGAATTCATGAACATAAAACTGGACGCTTTCCTCTGAGAACGGAATAAAAGAGAAAAATTAGAAAATCAAAATGCGAATTTTGGCGCCTTTTTTCAAGCCTGGCATGCATGCATATATCTTGAATAACTCCCAAACCCTGAACAGCAGAAAGCTGAAACTTCGGATTTTTTTTATTCATATTAATACCTTTAATATACATTAAAATTGTTTTATTCAAAGGGTGTTTTATATATGACTAGAGGGAGCAGCGTGCTTTTCCCAAGTAAATGCAAAATATCAACATCGGCCTTGTGTTAGCGTCATGTTTTTATGTTTTTCGTTCCTTTTATATACTTTTCTACATTTTCAAGTCGAAAAGAATAAAATTAAACACATTTCATAGAAAAATTATGTATATGAGTGAATATATGGGTAAATCGGGATTTCCCGCCAAAAACGCAATGTCCGCGTTCTCATTATTTTTCCCATTCAACACATTCTTCAGACTCTATCAGGGCAAATATGCATTAAAACTTTTCTTTCAAGTATGAACATCTAGTTGAACATCAAAAACAAATTATTTCTCAAAAATTATTCGCCGGAGATACATAAAAGTATCCTCCGTGGTGTTACGGGCAAAACTTTGTATGATATTGCACCACAGAAAGACGTTAATAATTAAAATAGGATTATTTCATTTCTTCATTTTTTGCATAAAATGACTTTTTATTTCTTCATTTACGATTATAATCGCATTTAGATACATTATCAGTGAATTTCTCATAATTATTGCGAGTTCACACACACATAGGAAAATACGTCCTACGGAGGGGGGTAGGGGTCCTAAATTTCTCATAAATGCTATAAAAACCTTACAACTGTATCAAATTTGCGTAAAATGTCTTCTTCATTCAATAAATAATTTGAAATAAGTGAATTCATGAACATAAAACTGGACGCTTTCCTCTGAGAACGGAATAAAAGAGAAAAATTAGAAAATCAAAATGCGAATTTTGGCGCCTTTTTTCAAGCCTGGCATGCATGCATATATCTTGAATAACTCCCAAACCCTGAACAGCAGAAAGCTGAAACTTCGGATTTTTTTTATTCATATTAATACCTTTAATATACATTAAAATTGTTTTATTCAAAGGGTGTTTTATATATGACTATAGGTCAGAGTCCGCTAAAAGGCGTGTTTTGATTGGAGAAAAACCTGTAGGGTGAGGGGGCCTGTTATTTTAGATGTGACAGAAGATGTGATTGGTTATCAATTATGTTTTCTTTTGGTTTATTGTTTGAAAATAATATATATAAGTAAAAAATAATTGCAATTAAAATGTCGATGCCCTGATTTTTTCCCTAGCTCCCGATCCGCTAAAGGGGACGGGGGCGGGAAATTTTGAAAATTCACTGCAGGGTACCTTGTGACGCAAATAGCGCGAAAAAGCGCCGGTCATGCTATATTTTTTTATTTGGTTTCGTATAAAGCTTGAATCAACGAACAAATCGGTATATAACATGCAGGGCCAGCAATGTTGGTATAGAAGTTATACGGCATTTTGTTAACATTACGGCCTATGGGAAATGATTTAGTGGACGCTGACCTAGAGGGAGCAGCGTGCTTTTCCCAAGTAAATGCAAAATATCAACATCGGCCTTGTGTTAGCGTCATGTTTTTATGTTTTTCGTTCCTTTTATATACTTTTCTACATTTTCAAGTCGAAAAGAATAAAATTAAACACATTTCATAGAAAAATTATGTATATGAGTGAATATATGGGTAAATCGGGATTTCCCGCCAAAAACGCAATGTCCGCGTTCTCATTATTTTTCCCATTCAACACATTCTTCAGACTCTATCAGGGCAAATATGCATTAAAACTTTTCTTTCAAGTATGAACATCTAGTTGAACATCAAAAACAAATTATTTCTCAAAAATTATTCGCCGGAGATACATAAAAGTATCCTCCGTGGTGTTACGGGCAAAACTTTGTATGATATTGCACCACAGAAAGACGTTAATAATTAAAATAGGATTATTTCATTTCTTCATTTTTTGCATAAAATGACTTTTTATTTCTTCATTTACGATTATAATCGCATTTAGATACATTATCAGTGAATTTCTCATAATTATTGCGAGTTCACACACACATAGGAAAATACGTCCTACGGAGGGGGGTAGGGGTCCTAAATTTCTCATAAATGCTATAAAAACCTTACAACTGTATCAAATTTGCGTAAAATGTCTTCTTCATTCAATAAATAATTTGAAATAAGTGAATTCATGAACATAAAACTGGACGCTTTCCTCTGAGAACGGAATAAAAGAGAAAAATTAGAAAATCAAAATGCGAATTTTGGCGCCTTTTTTCAAGCCTGGCATGCATGCATATATCTTGAATAACTCCCAAACCCTGAACAGCAGAAAGCTGAAACTTCGGATTTTTTTTATTCATATTAATACCTTTAATATACATTAAAATTGTTTTATTCAAAGGGTGTTTTATATATGACTATAGGTCAGAGTCCGCTAAAAGGCGTGTTTTGATTGGAGAAAAACCTGTAGGGTGAGGGGGCCTGTTATTTTAGATGTGACAGAAGATGTGATTGGTTATCAATTATGTTTTCTTTTGGTTTATTGTTTGAAAATAATATATATAAGTAAAAAATAATTGCAATTAAAATGTCGATGCCCTGATTTTTTCCCTAGCTCCCGATCCGCTAAAGGGGACGGGGGCGGGAAATTTTGAAAATTCACTGCAGGGTACCTTGTGACGCAAATAGCGCGAAAAAGCGCCGGTCATGCTATATTTTTTTATTTGGTTTCGTATAAAGCTTGAATCAACGAACAAATCGGTATATAACATGCAGGGCCAGCAATGTTGGTATAGAAGTTATACGGCATTTTGTTAACATTACGGCCTATGGGAAATGATTTAGTGGACGCTGACCTAGAGGGAGCAGCGTGCTTTTCCCAAGTAAATGCAAAATATCAACATCGGCCTTGTGTTAGCGTCATGTTTTTATGTTTTTCGTTCCTTTTATATACTTTTCTACATTTTCAAGTCGAAAAGAATAAAATTAAACACATTTCATAGAAAAATTATGTATATGAGTGAATATATGGGTAAATCGGGATTTCCCGCCAAAAACGCAATGTCCGCGTTCTCATTATTTTTCCCATTCAACACATTCTTCAGACTCTATCAGGGCAAATATGCATTAAAACTTTTCTTTCAAGTATGAACATCTAGTTGAACATCAAAAACAAATTATTTCTCAAAAATTATTCGCCGGAGATACATAAAAGTATCCTCCGTGGTGTTACGGGCAAAACTTTGTATGATATTGCACCACAGAAAGACGTTAATAATTAAAATAGGATTATTTCATTTCTTCATTTTTTGCATAAAATGACTTTTTATTTCTTCATTTACGATTATAATCGCATTTAGATACATTATCAGTGAATTTCTCATAATTATTGCGAGTTCACACACACATAGGAAAATACGTCCTACGGAGGGGGGTAGGGGTCCTAAATTTCTCATAAATGCTATAAAAACCTTACAACTGTATCAAATTTGCGTAAAATGTCTTCTTCATTCAATAAATAATTTGAAATAAGTGAATTCATGAACATAAAACTGGACGCTTTCCTCTGAGAACGGAATAAAAGAGAAAAATTAGAAAATCAAAATGCGAATTTTGGCGCCTTTTTTCAAGCCTGGCATGCATGCATATATCTTGAATAACTCCCAAACCCTGAACAGCAGAAAGCTGAAACTTCGGATTTTTTTTATTCATATTAATACCTTTAATATACATTAAAATTGTTTTATTCAAAGGGTGTTTTATATATGACTATAGGTCAGAGTCCGCTAAAAGGCGTGTTTTGATTGGAGAAAAACCTGTAGGGTGAGGGGGCCTGTTATTTTAGATGTGACAGAAGATGTGATTGGTTATCAATTATGTTTTCTTTTGGTTTATTGTTTGAAAATAATATATATAAGTAAAAAATAATTGCAATTAAAATGTCGATGCCCTGATTTTTTCCCTAGCTCCCGATCCGCTAAAGGGGACGGGGGCGGGAAATTTTGAAAATTCACTGCAGGGTACCTTGTGACGCAAATAGCGCGAAAAAGCGCCGGTCATGCTATATTTTTTTATTTGGTTTCGTATAAAGCTTGAATCAACGAACAAATCGGTATATAACATGCAGGGCCAGCAATGTTGGTATAGAAGTTATACGGCATTTTGTTAACATTACGGCCTATGGGAAATGATTTAGTGGACGCTGACCTAGAGGGAGCAGCGTGCTTTTCCCAAGTAAATGCAAAATATCAACATCGGCCTTGTGTTAGCGTCATGTTTTTATGTTTTTCGTTCCTTTTATATACTTTTCTACATTTTCAAGTCGAAAAGAATAAAATTAAACACATTTCATAGAAAAATTATGTATATGAGTGAATATATGGGTAAATCGGGATTTCCCGCCAAAAACGCAATGTCCGCGTTCTCATTATTTTTCCCATTCAACACATTCTTCAGACTCTATCAGGGCAAATATGCATTAAAACTTTTCTTTCAAGTATGAACATCTAGTTGAACATCAAAAACAAATTATTTCTCAAAAATTATTCGCCGGAGATACATAAAAGTATCCTCCGTGGTGTTACGGGCAAAACTTTGTATGATATTGCACCACAGAAAGACGTTAATAATTAAAATAGGATTATTTCATTTCTTCATTTTTTGCATAAAATGACTTTTTATTTCTTCATTTACGATTATAATCGCATTTAGATACATTATCAGTGAATTTCTCATAATTATTGCGAGTTCACACACACATAGGAAAATACGTCCTACGGAGGGGGGTAGGGGTCCTAAATTTCTCATAAATGCTATAAAAACCTTACAACTGTATCAAATTTGCGTAAAATGTCTTCTTCATTCAATAAATAATTTGAAATAAGTGAATTCATGAACATAAAACTGGACGCTTTCCTCTGAGAACGGAATAAAAGAGAAAAATTAGAAAATCAAAATGCGAATTTTGGCGCCTTTTTTCAAGCCTGGCATGCATGCATATATCTTGAATAACTCCCAAACCCTGAACAGCAGAAAGCTGAAACTTCGGATTTTTTTTATTCATATTAATACCTTTAATATACATTAAAATTGTTTTATTCAAAGGGTGTTTTATATATGACTATAGGTCAGAGTCCGCTAAAAGGCGTGTTTTGATTGGAGAAAAACCTGTAGGGTGAGGGGGCCTGTTATTTTAGATGTGACAGAAGATGTGATTGGTTATCAATTATGTTTTCTTTTGGTTTATTGTTTGAAAATAATATATATAAGTAAAAAATAATTGCAATTAAAATGTCGATGCCCTGATTTTTTCCCTAGCTCCCGATCCGCTAAAGGGGACGGGGGCGGGAAATTTTGAAAATTCACTGCAGGGTACCTTGTGACGCAAATAGCGCGAAAAAGCGCCGGTCATGCTATATTTTTTTATTTGGTTTCGTATAAAGCTTGAATCAACGAACAAATCGGTATATAACATGCAGGGCCAGCAATGTTGGTATAGAAGTTATACGGCATTTTGTTAACATTACGGCCTATGGGAAATGATTTAGTGGACGCTGACCTAGAGGGAGCAGCGTGCTTTTCCCAAGTAAATGCAAAATATCAACATCGGCCTTGTGTTAGCGTCATGTTTTTATGTTTTTCGTTCCTTTTATATACTTTTCTACATTTTCAAGTCGAAAAGAATAAAATTAAACACATTTCATAGAAAAATTATGTATATGAGTGAATATATGGGTAAATCGGGATTTCCCGCCAAAAACGCAATGTCCGCGTTCTCATTATTTTTCCCATTCAACACATTCTTCAGACTCTATCAGGGCAAATATGCATTAAAACTTTTCTTTCAAGTATGAACATCTAGTTGAACATCAAAAACAAATTATTTCTCAAAAATTATTCGCCGGAGATACATAAAAGTATCCTCCGTGGTGTTACGGGCAAAACTTTGTATGATATTGCACCACAGAAAGACGTTAATAATTAAAATAGGATTATTTCATTTCTTCATTTTTTGCATAAAATGACTTTTTATTTCTTCATTTACGATTATAATCGCATTTAGATACATTATCAGTGAATTTCTCATAATTATTGCGAGTTCACACACACATAGGAAAATACGTCCTACGGAGGGGGGTAGGGGTCCTAAATTTCTCATAAATGCTATAAAAACCTTACAACTGTATCAAATTTGCGTAAAATGTCTTCTTCATTCAATAAATAATTTGAAATAAGTGAATTCATGAACATAAAACTGGACGCTTTCCTCTGAGAACGGAATAAAAGAGAAAAATTAGAAAATCAAAATGCGAATTTTGGCGCCTTTTTTCAAGCCTGGCATGCATGCATATATCTTGAATAACTCCCAAACCCTGAACAGCAGAAAGCTGAAACTTCGGATTTTTTTTATTCATATTAATACCTTTAATATACATTAAAATTGTTTTATTCAAAGGGTGTTTTATATATGACTATAGGTCAGAGTCCGCTAAAAGGCGTGTTTTGATTGGAGAAAAACCTGTAGGGTGAGGGGGCCTGTTATTTTAGATGTGACAGAAGATGTGATTGGTTATCAATTATGTTTTCTTTTGGTTTATTGTTTGAAAATAATATATATAAGTAAAAAATAATTGCAATTAAAATGTCGATGCCCTGATTTTTTCCCTAGCTCCCGATCCGCTAAAGGGGACGGGGGCGGGAAATTTTGAAAATTCACTGCAGGGTACCTTGTGACGCAAATAGCGCGAAAAAGCGCCGGTCATGCTATATTTTTTTATTTGGTTTCGTATAAAGCTTGAATCAACGAACAAATCGGTATATAACATGCAGGGCCAGCAATGTTGGTATAGAAGTTATACGGCATTTTGTTAACATTACGGCCTATGGGAAATGATTTAGTGGACGCTGACCTAGAGGGAGCAGCGTGCTTTTCCCAAGTAAATGCAAAATATCAACATCGGCCTTGTGTTAGCGTCATGTTTTTATGTTTTTCGTTCCTTTTATATACTTTTCTACATTTTCAAGTCGAAAAGAATAAAATTAAACACATTTCATAGAAAAATTATGTATATGAGTGAATATATGGGTAAATCGGGATTTCCCGCCAAAAACGCAATGTCCGCGTTCTCATTATTTTTCCCATTCAACACATTCTTCAGACTCTATCAGGGCAAATATGCATTAAAACTTTTCTTTCAAGTATGAACATCTAGTTGAACATCAAAAACAAATTATTTCTCAAAAATTATTCGCCGGAGATACATAAAAGTATCCTCCGTGGTGTTACGGGCAAAACTTTGTATGATATTGCACCACAGAAAGACGTTAATAATTAAAATAGGATTATTTCATTTCTTCATTTTTTGCATAAAATGACTTTTTATTTCTTCATTTACGATTATAATCGCATTTAGATACATTATCAGTGAATTTCTCATAATTATTGCGAGTTCACACACACATAGGAAAATACGTCCTACGGAGGGGGGTAGGGGTCCTAAATTTCTCATAAATGCTATAAAAACCTTACAACTGTATCAAATTTGCGTAAAATGTCTTCTTCATTCAATAAATAATTTGAAATAAGTGAATTCATGAACATAAAACTGGACGCTTTCCTCTGAGAACGGAATAAAAGAGAAAAATTAGAAAATCAAAATGCGAATTTTGGCGCCTTTTTTCAAGCCTGGCATGCATGCATATATCTTGAATAACTCCCAAACCCTGAACAGCAGAAAGCTGAAACTTCGGATTTTTTTTATTCATATTAATACCTTTAATATACATTAAAATTGTTTTATTCAAAGGGTGTTTTATATATGACTATAGGTCAGAGTCCGCTAAAAGGCGTGTTTTGATTGGAGAAAAACCTGTAGGGTGAGGGGGCCTGTTATTTTAGATGTGACAGAAGATGTGATTGGTTATCAATTATGTTTTCTTTTGGTTTATTGTTTGAAAATAATATATATAAGTAAAAAATAATTGCAATTAAAATGTCGATGCCCTGATTTTTTCCCTAGCTCCCGATCCGCTAAAGGGGACGGGGGCGGGAAATTTTGAAAATTCACTGCAGGGTACCTTGTGACGCAAATAGCGCGAAAAAGCGCCGGTCATGCTATATTTTTTTATTTGGTTTCGTATAAAGCTTGAATCAACGAACAAATCGGTATATAACATGCAGGGCCAGCAATGTTGGTATAGAAGTTATACGGCATTTTGTTAACATTACGGCCTATGGGAAATGATTTAGTGGACGCTGACCTAGAGGGAGCAGCGTGCTTTTCCCAAGTAAATGCAAAATATCAACATCGGCCTTGTGTTAGCGTCATGTTTTTATGTTTTTCGTTCCTTTTATATACTTTTCTACATTTTCAAGTCGAAAAGAATAAAATTAAACACATTTCATAGAAAAATTATGTATATGAGTGAATATATGGGTAAATCGGGATTTCCCGCCAAAAACGCAATGTCCGCGTTCTCATTATTTTTCCCATTCAACACATTCTTCAGACTCTATCAGGGCAAATATGCATTAAAACTTTTCTTTCAAGTATGAACATCTAGTTGAACATCAAAAACAAATTATTTCTCAAAAATTATTCGCCGGAGATACATAAAAGTATCCTCCGTGGTGTTACGGGCAAAACTTTGTATGATATTGCACCACAGAAAGACGTTAATAATTAAAATAGGATTATTTCATTTCTTCATTTTTTGCATAAAATGACTTTTTATTTCTTCATTTACGATTATAATCGCATTTAGATACATTATCAGTGAATTTCTCATAATTATTGCGAGTTCACACACACATAGGAAAATACGTCCTACGGAGGGGGGTAGGGGTCCTAAATTTCTCATAAATGCTATAAAAACCTTACAACTGTATCAAATTTGCGTAAAATGTCTTCTTCATTCAATAAATAATTTGAAATAAGTGAATTCATGAACATAAAACTGGACGCTTTCCTCTGAGAACGGAATAAAAGAGAAAAATTAGAAAATCAAAATGCGAATTTTGGCGCCTTTTTTCAAGCCTGGCATGCATGCATATATCTTGAATAACTCCCAAACCCTGAACAGCAGAAAGCTGAAACTTCGGATTTTTTTTATTCATATTAATACCTTTAATATACATTAAAATTGTTTTATTCAAAGGGTGTTTTATATATGACTATAGGTCAGAGTCCGCTAAAAGGCGTGTTTTGATTGGAGAAAAACCTGTAGGGTGAGGGGGCCTGTTATTTTAGATGTGACAGAAGATGTGATTGGTTATCAATTATGTTTTCTTTTGGTTTATTGTTTGAAAATAATATATATAAGTAAAAAATAATTGCAATTAAAATGTCGATGCCCTGATTTTTTCCCTAGCTCCCGATCCGCTAAAGGGGACGGGGGCGGGAAATTTTGAAAATTCACTGCAGGGTACCTTGTGACGCAAATAGCGCGAAAAAGCGCCGGTCATGCTATATTTTTTTATTTGGTTTCGTATAAAGCTTGAATCAACGAACAAATCGGTATATAACATGCAGGGCCAGCAATGTTGGTATAGAAGTTATACGGCATTTTGTTAACATTACGGCCTATGGGAAATGATTTAGTGGACGCTGACCTAGAGGGAGCAGCGTGCTTTTCCCAAGTAAATGCAAAATATCAACATCGGCCTTGTGTTAGCGTCATGTTTTTATGTTTTTCGTTCCTTTTATATACTTTTCTACATTTTCAAGTCGAAAAGAATAAAATTAAACACATTTCATAGAAAAATTATGTATATGAGTGAATATATGGGTAAATCGGGATTTCCCGCCAAAAACGCAATGTCCGCGTTCTCATTATTTTTCCCATTCAACACATTCTTCAGACTCTATCAGGGCAAATATGCATTAAAACTTTTCTTTCAAGTATGAACATCTAGTTGAACATCAAAAACAAATTATTTCTCAAAAATTATTCGCCGGAGATACATAAAAGTATCCTCCGTGGTGTTACGGGCAAAACTTTGTATGATATTGCACCACAGAAAGACGTTAATAATTAAAATAGGATTATTTCATTTCTTCATTTTTTGCATAAAATGACTTTTTATTTCTTCATTTACGATTATAATCGCATTTAGATACATTATCAGTGAATTTCTCATAATTATTGCGAGTTCACACACACATAGGAAAATACGTCCTACGGAGGGGGGTAGGGGTCCTAAATTTCTCATAAATGCTATAAAAACCTTACAACTGTATCAAATTTGCGTAAAATGTCTTCTTCATTCAATAAATAATTTGAAATAAGTGAATTCATGAACATAAAACTGGACGCTTTCCTCTGAGAACGGAATAAAAGAGAAAAATTAGAAAATCAAAATGCGAATTTTGGCGCCTTTTTTCAAGCCTGGCATGCATGCATATATCTTGAATAACTCCCAAACCCTGAACAGCAGAAAGCTGAAACTTCGGATTTTTTTTATTCATATTAATACCTTTAATATACATTAAAATTGTTTTATTCAAAGGGTGTTTTATATATGACTATAGGTCAGAGTCCGCTAAAAGGCGTGTTTTGATTGGAGAAAAACCTGTAGGGTGAGGGGGCCTGTTATTTTAGATGTGACAGAAGATGTGATTGGTTATCAATTATGTTTTCTTTTGGTTTATTGTTTGAAAATAATATATATAAGTAAAAAATAATTGCAATTAAAATGTCGATGCCCTGATTTTTTCCCTAGCTCCCGATCCGCTAAAGGGGACGGGGGCGGGAAATTTTGAAAATTCACTGCAGGGTACCTTGTGACGCAAATAGCGCGAAAAAGCGCCGGTCATGCTATATTTTTTTATTTGGTTTCGTATAAAGCTTGAATCAACGAACAAATCGGTATATAACATGCAGGGCCAGCAATGTTGGTATAGAAGTTATACGGCATTTTGTTAACATTACGGCCTATGGGAAATGATTTAGTGGACGCTGACCTAGAGGGAGCAGCGTGCTTTTCCCAAGTAAATGCAAAATATCAACATCGGCCTTGTGTTAGCGTCATGTTTTTATGTTTTTCGTTCCTTTTATATACTTTTCTACATTTTCAAGTCGAAAAGAATAAAATTAAACACATTTCATAGAAAAATTATGTATATGAGTGAATATATGGGTAAATCGGGATTTCCCGCCAAAAACGCAATGTCCGCGTTCTCATTATTTTTCCCATTCAACACATTCTTCAGACTCTATCAGGGCAAATATGCATTAAAACTTTTCTTTCAAGTATGAACATCTAGTTGAACATCAAAAACAAATTATTTCTCAAAAATTATTCGCCGGAGATACATAAAAGTATCCTCCGTGGTGTTACGGGCAAAACTTTGTATGATATTGCACCACAGAAAGACGTTAATAATTAAAATAGGATTATTTCATTTCTTCATTTTTTGCATAAAATGACTTTTTATTTCTTCATTTACGATTATAATCGCATTTAGATACATTATCAGTGAATTTCTCATAATTATTGCGAGTTCACACACACATAGGAAAATACGTCCTACGGAGGGGGGTAGGGGTCCTAAATTTCTCATAAATGCTATAAAAACCTTACAACTGTATCAAATTTGCGTAAAATGTCTTCTTCATTCAATAAATAATTTGAAATAAGTGAATTCATGAACATAAAACTGGACGCTTTCCTCTGAGAACGGAATAAAAGAGAAAAATTAGAAAATCAAAATGCGAATTTTGGCGCCTTTTTTCAAGCCTGGCATGCATGCATATATCTTGAATAACTCCCAAACCCTGAACAGCAGAAAGCTGAAACTTCGGATTTTTTTTATTCATATTAATACCTTTAATATACATTAAAATTGTTTTATTCAAAGGGTGTTTTATATATGACTATAGGTCAGAGTCCGCTAAAAGGCGTGTTTTGATTGGAGAAAAACCTGTAGGGTGAGGGGGCCTGTTATTTTAGATGTGACAGAAGATGTGATTGGTTATCAATTATGTTTTCTTTTGGTTTATTGTTTGAAAATAATATATATAAGTAAAAAATAATTGCAATTAAAATGTCGATGCCCTGATTTTTTCCCTAGCTCCCGATCCGCTAAAGGGGACGGGGGCGGGAAATTTTGAAAATTCACTGCAGGGTACCTTGTGACGCAAATAGCGCGAAAAAGCGCCGGTCATGCTATATTTTTTTATTTGGTTTCGTATAAAGCTTGAATCAACGAACAAATCGGTATATAACATGCAGGGCCAGCAATGTTGGTATAGAAGTTATACGGCATTTTGTTAACATTACGGCCTATGGGAAATGATTTAGTGGACGCTGACCTAGAGGGAGCAGCGTGCTTTTCCCAAGTAAATGCAAAATATCAACATCGGCCTTGTGTTAGCGTCATGTTTTTATGTTTTTCGTTCCTTTTATATACTTTTCTACATTTTCAAGTCGAAAAGAATAAAATTAAACACATTTCATAGAAAAATTATGTATATGAGTGAATATATGGGTAAATCGGGATTTCCCGCCAAAAACGCAATGTCCGCGTTCTCATTATTTTTCCCATTCAACACATTCTTCAGACTCTATCAGGGCAAATATGCATTAAAACTTTTCTTTCAAGTATGAACATCTAGTTGAACATCAAAAACAAATTATTTCTCAAAAATTATTCGCCGGAGATACATAAAAGTATCCTCCGTGGTGTTACGGGCAAAACTTTGTATGATATTGCACCACAGAAAGACGTTAATAATTAAAATAGGATTATTTCATTTCTTCATTTTTTGCATAAAATGACTTTTTATTTCTTCATTTACGATTATAATCGCATTTAGATACATTATCAGTGAATTTCTCATAATTATTGCGAGTTCACACACACATAGGAAAATACGTCCTACGGAGGGGGGTAGGGGTCCTAAATTTCTCATAAATGCTATAAAAACCTTACAACTGTATCAAATTTGCGTAAAATGTCTTCTTCATTCAATAAATAATTTGAAATAAGTGAATTCATGAACATAAAACTGGACGCTTTCCTCTGAGAACGGAATAAAAGAGAAAAATTAGAAAATCAAAATGCGAATTTTGGCGCCTTTTTTCAAGCCTGGCATGCATGCATATATCTTGAATAACTCCCAAACCCTGAACAGCAGAAAGCTGAAACTTCGGATTTTTTTTATTCATATTAATACCTTTAATATACATTAAAATTGTTTTATTCAAAGGGTGTTTTATATATGACTATAGGTCAGAGTCCGCTAAAAGGCGTGTTTTGATTGGAGAAAAACCTGTAGGGTGAGGGGGCCTGTTATTTTAGATGTGACAGAAGATGTGATTGGTTATCAATTATGTTTTCTTTTGGTTTATTGTTTGAAAATAATATATATAAGTAAAAAATAATTGCAATTAAAATGTCGATGCCCTGATTTTTTCCCTAGCTCCCGATCCGCTAAAGGGGACGGGGGCGGGAAATTTTGAAAATTCACTGCAGGGTACCTTGTGACGCAAATAGCGCGAAAAAGCGCCGGTCATGCTATATTTTTTTATTTGGTTTCGTATAAAGCTTGAATCAACGAACAAATCGGTATATAACATGCAGGGCCAGCAATGTTGGTATAGAAGTTATACGGCATTTTGTTAACATTACGGCCTATGGGAAATGATTTAGTGGACGCTGACCTAGAGGGAGCAGCGTGCTTTTCCCAAGTAAATGCAAAATATCAACATCGGCCTTGTGTTAGCGTCATGTTTTTATGTTTTTCGTTCCTTTTATATACTTTTCTACATTTTCAAGTCGAAAAGAATAAAATTAAACACATTTCATAGAAAAATTATGTATATGAGTGAATATATGGGTAAATCGGGATTTCCCGCCAAAAACGCAATGTCCGCGTTCTCATTATTTTTCCCATTCAACACATTCTTCAGACTCTATCAGGGCAAATATGCATTAAAACTTTTCTTTCAAGTATGAACATCTAGTTGAACATCAAAAACAAATTATTTCTCAAAAATTATTCGCCGGAGATACATAAAAGTATCCTCCGTGGTGTTACGGGCAAAACTTTGTATGATATTGCACCACAGAAAGACGTTAATAATTAAAATAGGATTATTTCATTTCTTCATTTTTTGCATAAAATGACTTTTTATTTCTTCATTTACGATTATAATCGCATTTAGATACATTATCAGTGAATTTCTCATAATTATTGCGAGTTCACACACACATAGGAAAATACGTCCTACGGAGGGGGGTAGGGGTCCTAAATTTCTCATAAATGCTATAAAAACCTTACAACTGTATCAAATTTGCGTAAAATGTCTTCTTCATTCAATGAATAATTTGAAATAAGTGAATTCATGAACATAAAACTGGACGCTTTCCTCTGAGAACGGAATAAAAGAGAAAAATTAGAAAATCAAAATGCGAATTTTGGCGCCTTTTTTCAAGCCTGGCATGCATGCATATATCTTGAATAACTCCCAAACCCTGAACAGCAGAAAGCTGAAACTTCGGATTTTTTTTATTCATATTAATACCTTTAATATACATTAAAATTGTTTTATTCAAAGGGTGTTTTATATATGACTATAGGTCAGAGTCCGCTAAAAGGCGTGTTTTGATTGGAGAAAAACCTGTAGGGTGAGGGGGCCTGTTATTTTAGATGTGACAGAAGATGTGATTGGTTATCAATTATGTTTTCTTTTGGTTTATTGTTTGAAAATAATATATATAAGTAAAAAATAATTGCAATTAAAATGTCGATGCCCTGATTTTTTCCCTAGCTCCCGATCCGCTAAAGGGGACGGGGGCGGGAAATTTTGAAAATTCACTGCAGGGTACCTTGTGACGCAAATAGCGCGAAAAAGCGCCGGTCATGCTATATTTTTTTATTTGGTTTCGTATAAAGCTTGAATCAACGAACAAATCGGTATATAACATGCAGGGCCAGCAATGTTGGTATAGAAGTTATACGGCATTTTGTTAACATTACGGCCTATGGGAAATGATTTAGTGGACGCTGACCTAGAGGGAGCAGCGTGCTTTTCCCAAGTAAATGCAAAATATCAACATCGGCCTTGTGTTAGCGTCATGTTTTTATGTTTTTCGTTCCTTTTATATACTTTTCTACATTTTCAAGTCGAAAAGAATAAAATTAAACACATTTCATAGAAAAATTATGTATATGAGTGAATATATGGGTAAATCGGGATTTCCCGCCAAAAACGCAATGTCCGCGTTCTCATTATTTTTCCCATTCAACACATTCTTCAGACTCTATCAGGGCAAATATGCATTAAAACTTTTCTTTCAAGTATGAACATCTAGTTGAACATCAAAAACAAATTATTTCTCAAAAATTATTCGCCGGAGATACATAAAAGTATCCTCCGTGGTGTTACGGGCAAAACTTTGTATGATATTGCACCACAGAAAGACGTTAATAATTAAAATAGGATTATTTCATTTCTTCATTTTTTGCATAAAATGACTTTTTATTTCTTCATTTACGATTATAATCGCATTTAGATACATTATCAGTGAATTTCTCATAATTATTGCGAGTTCACACACACATAGGAAAATACGTCCTACGGAGGGGGGTAGGGGTCCTAAATTTCTCATAAATGCTATAAAAACCTTACAACTGTATCAAATTTGCGTAAAATGTCTTCTTCATTCAATAAATAATTTGAAATAAGTGAATTCATGAACATAAAACTGGACGCTTTCCTCTGAGAACGGAATAAAAGAGAAAAATTAGAAAATCAAAATGCGAATTTTGGCGCCTTTTTTCAAGCCTGGCATGCATGCATATATCTTGAATAACTCCCAAACCCTGAACAGCAGAAAGCTGAAACTTCGGATTTTTTTTATTCATATTAATACCTTTAATATACATTAAAATTGTTTTAGTCAAAGGGTGTTTTATATATGACTATAGGTCAGAGTCCGCTAAAAGGCGTGTTTTGATTGGAGAAAAACCTGTAGGGTGAGGGGGCCTGTTATTTTAGATGTGACAGAAGATGTGATTGGTTATCAATTATGTTTTCTTTTGGTTTATTGTTTGAAAATAATATATATAAGTAAAAAATAATTGCAATTAAAATGTCGATGCCCTGATTTTTTCCCTAGCTCCCGATCCGCTAAAGGGGACGGGGGCGGGAAATTTTGAAAATTCACTGCAGGGTACCTTGTGACGCAAATAGCGCGAAAAAGCGCCGGTCATGCTATATTTTTTTATTTGGTTTCGTATAAAGCTTGAATCAACGAACAAATCGGTATATAACATGCAGGGCCAGCAATGTTGGTATAGAAGTTATACGGCATTTTGTTAACATTACGGCCTATGGGAAATGATTTAGTGGACGCTGACCTAGAGGGAGCAGCGTGCTTTTCCCAAGTAAATGCAAAATATCAACATCGGCCTTGTGTTAGCGTCATGTTTTTATGTTTTTCGTTCCTTTTATATACTTTTCTACATTTTCAAGTCGAAAAGAATAAAATTAAACACATTTCATAGAAAAATTATGTATATGAGTGAATATATGGGTAAATCGGGATTTCCCGCCAAAAACGCAATGTCCGCGTTCTCATTATTTTTCCCATTCAACACATTCTTCAGACTCTATCAGGGCAAATATGCATTAAAACTTTTCTTTCAAGTATGAACATCTAGTTGAACATCAAAAACAAATTATTTCTCAAAAATTATTCGCCGGAGATACATAAAAGTATCCTCCGTGGTGTTACGGGCAAAACTTTGTATGATATTGCACCACAGAAAGACGTTAATAATTAAAATAGGATTATTTCATTTCTTCATTTTTTGCATAAAATGACTTTTTATTTCTTCATTTACGATTATAATCGCATTTAGATACATTATCAGTGAATTTCTCATAATTATTGCGAGTTCACACACACATAGGAAAATACGTCCTACGGAGGGGGGTAGGGGTCCTAAATTTCTCATAAATGCTATAAAAACCTTACAACTGTATCAAATTTGCGTAAAATGTCTTCTTCATTCAATGAATAATTTGAAATAAGTGAATTCATGAACATAAAACTGGACGCTTTCCTCTGAGAACGGAATAAAAGAGAAAAATTAGAAAATCAAAATGCGAATTTTGGCGCCTTTTTTCAAGCCTGGCATGCATGCATATATCTTGAATAACTCCCAAACCCTGAACAGCAGAAAGCTGAAACTTCGGATTTTTTTTATTCATATTAATACCTTTAATATACATTAAAATTGTTTTATTCAAAGGGTGTTTTATATATGACTATAGGTCAGAGTCCGCTAAAAGGCGTGTTTTGATTGGAGAAAAACCTGTAGGGTGAGGGGGCCTGTTATTTTAGATGTGACAGAAGATGTGATTGGTTATCAATTATGTTTTCTTTTGGTTTATTGTTTGAAAATAATATATATAAGTAAAAAATAATTGCAATTAAAATGTCGATGCCCTGATTTTTTCCCTAGCTCCCGATCCGCTAAAGGGGACGGGGGCGGGAAATTTTGAAAATTCACTGCAGGGTACCTTGTGACGCAAATAGCGCGAAAAAGCGCCGGTCATGCTATATTTTTTTATTTGGTTTCGTATAAAGCTTGAATCAACGAACAAATCGGTATATAACATGCAGGGCCAGCAATGTTGGTATAGAAGTTATACGGCATTTTGTTAACATTACGGCCTATGGGAAATGATTTAGTGGACGCTGACCTAGAGGGAGCAGCGTGCTTTTCCCAAGTAAATGCAAAATATCAACATCGGCCTTGTGTTAGCGTCATGTTTTTATGTTTTTCGTTCCTTTTATATACTTTTCTACATTTTCAAGTCGAAAAGAATAAAATTAAACACATTTCATAGAAAAATTATGTATATGAGTGAATATATGGGTAAATCGGGATTTCCCGCCAAAAACGCAATGTCCGCGTTCTCATTATTTTTCCCATTCAACACATTCTTCAGACTCTATCAGGGCAAATATGCATTAAAACTTTTCTTTCAAGTATGAACATCTAGTTGAACATCAAAAACAAATTATTTCTCAAAAATTATTCGCCGGAGATACATAAAAGTATCCTCCGTGGTGTTACGGGCAAAACTTTGTATGATATTGCACCACAGAAAGACGTTAATAATTAAAATAGGATTATTTCATTTCTTCATTTTTTGCATAAAATGACTTTTTATTTCTTCATTTACGATTATAATCGCATTTAGATACATTATCAGTGAATTTCTCATAATTATTGCGAGTTCACACACACATAGGAAAATACGTCCTACGGAGGGGGGTAGGGGTCCTAAATTTCTCATAAATGCTATAAAAACCTTACAACTGTATCAAATTTGCGTAAAATGTCTTCTTCATTCAATAAATAATTTGAAATAAGTGAATTCATGAACATAAAACTGGACGCTTTCCTCTGAGAACGGAATAAAAGAGAAAAATTAGAAAATCAAAATGCGAATTTTGGCGCCTTTTTTCAAGCCTGGCATGCATGCATATATCTTGAATAACTCCCAAACCCTGAACAGCAGAAAGCTGAAACTTCGGATTTTTTTTATTCATATTAATACCTTTAATATACATTAAAATTGTTTTAGTCAAAGGGTGTTTTATATATGACTATAGGTCAGAGTCCGCTAAAAGGCGTGTTTTGATTGGAGAAAAACCTGTAGGGTGAGGGGGCCTGTTATTTTAGATGTGACAGAAGATGTGATTGGTTATCAATTATGTTTTCTTTTGGTTTATTGTTTGAAAATAATATATATAAGTAAAAAATAATTGCAATTAAAATGTCGATGCCCTGATTTTTTCCCTAGCTCCCGATCCGCTAAAGGGGACGGGGGCGGGAAATTTTGAAAATTCACTGCAGGGTACCTTGTGACGCAAATAGCGCGAAAAAGCGCCGGTCATGCTATATTTTTTTATTTGGTTTCGTATAAAGCTTGAATCAACGAACAAATCGGTATATAACATGCAGGGCCAGCAATGTTGGTATAGAAGTTATACGGCATTTTGTTAACATTACGGCCTATGGGAAATGATTTAGTGGACGCTGACCTAGAGGGAGCAGCGTGCTTTTCCCAAGTAAATGCAAAATATCAACATCGGCCTTGTGTTAGCGTCATGTTTTTATGTTTTTCGTTCCTTTTATATACTTTTCTACATTTTCAAGTCGAAAAGAATAAAATTAAACACATTTCATAGAAAAATTATGTATATGAGTGAATATATGGGTAAATCGGGATTTCCCGCCAAAAACGCAATGTCCGCGTTCTCATTATTTTTCCCATTCAACACATTCTTCAGACTCTATCAGGGCAAATATGCATTAAAACTTTTCTTTCAAGTATGAACATCTAGTTGAACATCAAAAACAAATTATTTCTCAAAAATTATTCGCCGGAGATACATAAAAGTATCCTCCGTGGTGTTACGGGCAAAACTTTGTATGATATTGCACCACAGAAAGACGTTAATAATTAAAATAGGATTATTTCATTTCTTCATTTTTTGCATAAAATGACTTTTTATTTCTTCATTTACGATTATAATCGCATTTAGATACATTATCAGTGAATTTCTCATAATTATTGCGAGTTCACACACACATAGGAAAATACGTCCTACGGAGGGGGGTAGGGGTCCTAAATTTCTCATAAATGCTATAAAAACCTTACAACTGTATCAAATTTGCGTAAAATGTCTTCTTCATTCAATAAATAATTTGAAATAAGTGAATTCATGAACATAAAACTGGACGCTTTCCTCTGAGAACGGAATAAAAGAGAAAAATTAGAAAATCAAAATGCGAATTTTGGCGCCTTTTTTCAAGCCTGGCATGCATGCATATATCTTGAATAACTCCCAAACCCTGAACAGCAGAAAGCTGAAACTTCGGATTTTTTTTATTCATATTAATACCTTTAATATACATTAAAATTGTTTTATTCAAAGGGTGTTTTATATATGACTATAGGTCAGAGTCCGCTAAAAGGCGTGTTTTGATTGGAGAAAAACCTGTAGGGTGAGGGGGCCTGTTATTTTAGATGTGACAGAAGATGTGATTGGTTATCAATTATGTTTTCTTTTGGTTTATTGTTTGAAAATAATATATATAAGTAAAAAATAATTGCAATTAAAATGTCGATGCCCTGATTTTTTCCCTAGCTCCCGATCCGCTAAAGGGGACGGGGGCGGGAAATTTTGAAAATTCACTGCAGGGTACCTTGTGACGCAAATAGCGCGAAAAAGCGCCGGTCATGCTATATTTTTTTATTTGGTTTCGTATAAAGCTTGAATCAACGAACAAATCGGTATATAACATGCAGGGCCAGCAATGTTGGTATAGAAGTTATACGGCATTTTGTTAACATTACGGCCTATGGGAAATGATTTAGTGGACGCTGACCTAGAGGGAGCAGCGTGCTTTTCCCAAGTAAATGCAAAATATCAACATCGGCCTTGTGTTAGCGTCATGTTTTTATGTTTTTCGTTCCTTTTATATACTTTTCTACATTTTCAAGTCGAAAAGAATAAAATTAAACACATTTCATAGAAAAATTATGTATATGAGTGAATATATGGGTAAATCGGGATTTCCCGCCAAAAACGCAATGTCCGCGTTCTCATTATTTTTCCCATTCAACACATTCTTCAGACTCTATCAGGGCAAATATGCATTAAAACTTTTCTTTCAAGTATGAACATCTAGTTGAACATCAAAAACAAATTATTTCTCAAAAATTATTCGCCGGAGATACATAAAAGTATCCTCCGTGGTGTTACGGGCAAAACTTTGTATGATATTGCACCACAGAAAGACGTTAATAATTAAAATAGGATTATTTCATTTCTTCATTTTTTGCATAAAATGACTTTTTATTTCTTCATTTACGATTATAATCGCATTTAGATACATTATCAGTGAATTTCTCATAATTATTGCGAGTTCACACACACATAGGAAAATACGTCCTACGGAGGGGGGTAGGGGTCCTAAATTTCTCATAAATGCTATAAAAACCTTACAACTGTATCAAATTTGCGTAAAATGTCTTCTTCATTCAATAAATAATTTGAAATAAGTGAATTCATGAACATAAAACTGGACGCTTTCCTCTGAGAACGGAATAAAAGAGAAAAATTAGAAAATCAAAATGCGAATTTTGGCGCCTTTTTTCAAGCCTGGCATGCATGCATATATCTTGAATAACTCCCAAACCCTGAACAGCAGAAAGCTGAAACTTCGGATTTTTTTTATTCATATTAATACCTTTAATATACATTAAAATTGTTTTATTCAAAGGGTGTTTTATATATGACTATAGGTCAGAGTCCGCTAAAAGGCGTGTTTTGATTGGAGAAAAACCTGTAGGGTGAGGGGGCCTGTTATTTTAGATGTGACAGAAGATGTGATTGGTTATCAATTATGTTTTCTTTTGGTTTATTGTTTGAAAATAATATATATAAGTAAAAAATAATTGCAATTAAAATGTCGATGCCCTGATTTTTTCCCTAGCTCCCGATCCGCTAAAGGGGACGGGGGCGGGAAATTTTGAAAATTCACTGCAGGGTACCTTGTGACGCAAATAGCGCGAAAAAGCGCCGGTCATGCTATATTTTTTTATTTGGTTTCGTATAAAGCTTGAATCAACGAACAAATCGGTATATAACATGCAGGGCCAGCAATGTTGGTATAGAAGTTATACGGCATTTTGTTAACATTACGGCCTATGGGAAATGATTTAGTGGACGCTGACCTAGAGGGAGCAGCGTGCTTTTCCCAAGTAAATGCAAAATATCAACATCGGCCTTGTGTTAGCGTCATGTTTTTATGTTTTTCGTTCCTTTTATATACTTTTCTACATTTTCAAGTCGAAAAGAATAAAATTAAACACATTTCATAGAAAAATTATGTATATGAGTGAATATATGGGTAAATCGGGATTTCCCGCCAAAAACGCAATGTCCGCGTTCTCATTATTTTTCCCATTCAACACATTCTTCAGACTCTATCAGGGCAAATATGCATTAAAACTTTTCTTTCAAGTATGAACATCTAGTTGAACATCAAAAACAAATTATTTCTCAAAAATTATTCGCCGGAGATACATAAAAGTATCCTCCGTGGTGTTACGGGCAAAACTTTGTATGATATTGCACCACAGAAAGACGTTAATAATTAAAATAGGATTATTTCATTTCTTCATTTTTTGCATAAAATGACTTTTTATTTCTTCATTTACGATTATAATCGCATTTAGATACATTATCAGTGAATTTCTCATAATTATTGCGAGTTCACACACACATAGGAAAATACGTCCTACGGAGGGGGGTAGGGGTCCTAAATTTCTCATAAATGCTATAAAAACCTTACAACTGTATCAAATTTGCGTAAAATGTCTTCTTCATTCAATAAATAATTTGAAATAAGTGAATTCATGAACATAAAACTGGACGCTTTCCTCTGAGAACGGAATAAAAGAGAAAAATTAGAAAATCAAAATGCGAATTTTGGCGCCTTTTTTCAAGCCTGGCATGCATGCATATATCTTGAATAACTCCCAAACCCTGAACAGCAGAAAGCTGAAACTTCGGATTTTTTTTATTCATATTAATACCTTTAATATACATTAAAATTGTTTTATTCAAAGGGTGTTTTATATATGACTATAGGTCAGAGTCCGCTAAAAGGCGTGTTTTGATTGGAGAAAAACCTGTAGGGTGAGGGGGCCTGTTATTTTAGATGTGACAGAAGATGTGATTGGTTATCAATTATGTTTTCTTTTGGTTTATTGTTTGAAAATAATATATATAAGTAAAAAATAATTGCAATTAAAATGTCGATGCCCTGATTTTTTCCCTAGCTCCCGATCCGCTAAAGGGGACGGGGGCGGGAAATTTTGAAAATTCACTGCAGGGTACCTTGTGACGCAAATAGCGCGAAAAAGCGCCGGTCATGCTATATTTTTTTATTTGGTTTCGTATAAAGCTTGAATCAACGAACAAATCGGTATATAACATGCAGGGCCAGCAATGTTGGTATAGAAGTTATACGGCATTTTGTTAACATTACGGCCTATGGGAAATGATTTAGTGGACGCTGACCTAGAGGGAGCAGCGTGCTTTTCCCAAGTAAATGCAAAATATCAACATCGGCCTTGTGTTAGCGTCATGTTTTTATGTTTTTCGTTCCTTTTATATACTTTTCTACATTTTCAAGTCGAAAAGAATAAAATTAAACACATTTCATAGAAAAATTATGTATATGAGTGAATATATGGGTAAATCGGGATTTCCCGCCAAAAACGCAATGTCCGCGTTCTCATTATTTTTCCCATTCAACACATTCTTCAGACTCTATCAGGGCAAATATGCATTAAAACTTTTCTTTCAAGTATGAACATCTAGTTGAACATCAAAAACAAATTATTTCTCAAAAATTATTCGCCGGAGATACATAAAAGTATCCTCCGTGGTGTTACGGGCAAAACTTTGTATGATATTGCACCACAGAAAGACGTTAATAATTAAAATAGGATTATTTCATTTCTTCATTTTTTGCATAAAATGACTTTTTATTTCTTCATTTACGATTATAATCGCATTTAGATACATTATCAGTGAATTTCTCATAATTATTGCGAGTTCACACACACATAGGAAAATACGTCCTACGGAGGGGGGTAGGGGTCCTAAATTTCTCATAAATGCTATAAAAACCTTACAACTGTATCAAATTTGCGTAAAATGTCTTCTTCATTCAATAAATAATTTGAAATAAGTGAATTCATGAACATAAAATTGGACGCTTTCCTCTGAGAACGGAATAAAAGAGAAAAATTAGAAAATCAAAATGCGAATTTTGGCGCCTTTTTTCAAGCCTGGCATGCATGCATATATCTTGAATAACTCCCAAACCCTGAACAGCAGAAAGCTGAAACTTCGGATTTTTTTTATTCATATTAATACCTTTAATATACATTAAAATTGTTTTATTCAAAGGGTGTTTTATATATGACTATAGGTCAGAGTCCGCTAAAAGGCGTGTTTTGATTGGAGAAAAACCTGTAGGGTGAGGGGGCCTGTTATTTTAGATGTGACAGAAGATGTGATTGGTTATCAATTATGTTTTCTTTTGGTTTATTGTTTGAAAATAATATATATAAGTAAAAAATAATTGCAATTAAAATGTCGATGCCCTGATTTTTTCCCTAGCTCCCGATCCGCTAAAGGGGACGGGGGCGGGAAATTTTGAAAATTCACTGCAGGGTACCTTGTGACGCAAATAGCGCGAAAAAGCGCCGGTCATGCTATATTTTTTTATTTGGTTTCGTATAAAGCTTGAATCAACGAACAAATCGGTATATAACATGCAGGGCCAGCAATGTTGGTATAGAAGTTATACGGCATTTTGTTAACATTACGGCCTATGGGAAATGATTTAGTGGACGCTGACCTAGAGGGAGCAGCGTGCTTTTCCCAAGTAAATGCAAAATATCAACATCGGCCTTGTGTTAGCGTCATGTTTTTATGTTTTTCGTTCCTTTTATATACTTTTCTACATTTTCAAGTCGAAAAGAATAAAATTAAACACATTTCATAGAAAAATTATGTATATGAGTGAATATATGGGTAAATCGGGATTTCCCGCCAAAAACGCAATGTCCGCGTTCTCATTATTTTTCCCATTCAACACATTCTTCAGACTCTATCAGGGCAAATATGCATTAAAACTTTTCTTTCAAGTATGAACATCTAGTTGAACATCAAAAACAAATTATTTCTCAAAAATTATTCGCCGGAGATACATAAAAGTATCCTCCGTGGTGTTACGGGCAAAACTTTGTATGATATTGCACCACAGAAAGACGTTAATAATTAAAATAGGATTATTTCATTTCTTCATTTTTTGCATAAAATGACTTTTTATTTCTTCATTTACGATTATAATCGCATTTAGATACATTATCAGTGAATTTCTCATAATTATTGCGAGTTCACACACACATAGGAAAATACGTCCTACGGAGGGGGGTAGGGGTCCTAAATTTCTCATAAATGCTATAAAAACCTTACAACTGTATCAAATTTGCGTAAAATGTCTTCTTCATTCAATAAATAATTTGAAATAAGTGAATTCATGAACATAAAACTGGACGCTTTCCTCTGAGAACGGAATAAAAGAGAAAAATTAGAAAATCAAAATGCGAATTTTGGCGCCTTTTTTCAAGCCTGGCATGCATGCATATATCTTGAATAACTCCCAAACCCTGAACAGCAGAAAGCTGAAACTTCGGATTTTTTTTATTCATATTAATACCTTTAATATACATTAAAATTGTTTTATTCAAAGGGTGTTTTATATATGACTATAGGTCAGAGTCCGCTAAAAGGCGTGTTTTGATTGGAGAAAAACCTGTAGGGTGAGGGGGCCTGTTATTTTAGATGTGACAGAAGATGTGATTGGTTATCAATTATGTTTTCTTTTGGTTTATTGTTTGAAAATAATATATATAAGTAAAAAATAATTGCAATTAAAATGTCGATGCCCTGATTTTTTCCCTAGCTCCCGATCCGCTAAAGGGGACGGGGGCGGGAAATTTTGAAAATTCACTGCAGGGTACCTTGTGACGCAAATAGCGCGAAAAAGCGCCGGTCATGCTATATTTTTTATTTGGTTTCGTATAAAGCTTGAATCAACGAACAAATCGGTATATAACATGCAGGGCCAGCAATGTTGGTATAGAAGTTATACGGCATTTTGTTAACATTACGGCCTATGGGAAATGATTTAGTGGACGCTGACCTAGAGGGAGCAGCGTGCTTTTCCCAAGTAAATGCAAAATATCAACATCGGCCTTGTGTTAGCGTCATGTTTTTATGTTTTTCGTTCCTTTTATATACTTTTCTACATTTTCAAGTCGAAAAGAATAAAATTAAACACATTTCATAGAAAAATTATGTATATGAGTGAATATATGGGTAAATCGGGATTTCCCGCCAAAAACGCAATGTCCGCGTTCTCATTATTTTTCCCATTCAACACATTCTTCAGACTCTATCAGGGCAAATATGCATTAAAACTTTTCTTTCAAGTATGAACATCTAGTTGAACATCAAAAACAAATTATTTCTCAAAAATTATTCGCCGGAGATACATAAAAGTATCCTCCGTGGTGTTACGGGCAAAACTTTGTATGATATTGCACCACAGAAAGACGTTAATAATTAAAATAGGATTATTTCATTTCTTCATTTTTTGCATAAAATGACTTTTTATTTCTTCATTTACGATTATAATCGCATTTAGATACATTATCAGTGAATTTCTCATAATTATTGCGAGTTCACACACACATAGGAAAATACGTCCTACGGAGGGGGGTAGGGGTCCTAAATTTCTCATAAATGCTATAAAAACCTTACAACTGTATCAAATTTGCGTAAAATGTCTTCTTCATTCAATAAATAATTTGAAATAAGTGAATTCATGAACATAAAACTGGACGCTTTCCTCTGAGAACGGAATAAAAGAGAAAAATTAGAAAATCAAAATGCGAATTTTGGCGCCTTTTTTCAAGCCTGGCATGCATGCATATATCTTGAATAACTCCCAAACCCTGAACAGCAGAAAGCTGAAACTTCGGATTTTTTTTATTCATATTAATACCTTTAATATACATTAAAATTGTTTTATTCAAAGGGTGTTTTATATATGACTATAGGTCAGAGTCCGCTAAAAGGCGTGTTTTGATTGGAGAAAAACCTGTAGGGTGAGGGGGCCTGTTATTTTAGATGTGACAGAAGATGTGATTGGTTATCAATTATGTTTTCTTTTGGTTTATTGTTTGAAAATAATATATATAAGTAAAAAATAATTGCAATTAAAATGTCGATGCCCTGATTTTTTCCCTAGCTCCCGATCCGCTAAAGGGGACGGGGGCGGGAAATTTTGAAAATTCACTGCAGGGTACCTTGTGACGCAAATAGCGCGAAAAAGCGCCGGTCATGCTATATTTTTTTATTTGGTTTCGTATAAAGCTTGAATCAACGAACAAATCGGTATATAACATGCAGGGCCAGCAATGTTGGTATAGAAGTTATACGGCATTTTGTTAACATTACGGCCTATGGGAAATGATTTAGTGGACGCTGACCTAGAGGGAGCAGCGTGCTTTTCCCAAGTAAATGCAAAATATCAACATCGGCCTTGTGTTAGCGTCATGTTTTTATGTTTTTCGTTCCTTTTATATACTTTTCTACATTTTCAAGTCGAAAAGAATAAAATTAAACACATTTCATAGAAAAATTATGTATATGAGTGAATATATGGGTAAATCGGGATTTCCCGCCAAAAACGCAATGTCCGCGTTCTCATTATTTTTCCCATTCAACACATTCTTCAGACTCTATCAGGGCAAATATGCATTAAAACTTTTCTTTCAAGTATGAACATCTAGTTGAACATCAAAAACAAATTATTTCTCAAAAATTATTCGCCGGAGATACATAAAAGTATCCTCCGTGGTGTTACGGGCAAAACTTTGTATGATATTGCACCACAGAAAGACGTTAATAATTAAAATAGGATTATTTCATTTCTTCATTTTTTGCATAAAATGACTTTTTATTTCTTCATTTACGATTATAATCGCATTTAGATACATTATCAGTGAATTTCTCATAATTATTGCGAGTTCACACACACATAGGAAAATACGTCCTACGGAGGGGGGTAGGGGTCCTAAATTTCTCATAAATGCTATAAAAACCTTACAACTGTATCAAATTTGCGTAAAATGTCTTCTTCATTCAATAAATAATTTGAAATAAGTGAATTCATGAACATAAAACTGGACGCTTTCCTCTGAGAACGGAATAAAAGAGAAAAATTAGAAAATCAAAATGCGAATTTTGGCGCCTTTTTTCAAGCCTGGCATGCATGCATATATCTTGAATAACTCCCAAACCCTGAACAGCAGAAAGCTGAAACTTCGGATTTTTTTTATTCATATTAATACCTTTAATATACATTAAAATTGTTTTATTCAAAGGGTGTTTTATATATGACTATAGGTCAGAGTCCGCTAAAAGGCGTGTTTTGATTGGAGAAAAACCTGTAGGGTGAGGGGGCCTGTTATTTTAGATGTGACAGAAGATGTGATTGGTTATCAATTATGTTTTCTTTTGGTTTATTGTTTGAAAATAATATATATAAGTAAAAAATAATTGCAATTAAAATGTCGATGCCCTGATTTTTTCCCTAGCTCCCGATCCGCTAAAGGGGACGGGGGCGGGAAATTTTGAAAATTCACTGCAGGGTACCTTGTGACGCAAATAGCGCGAAAAAGCGCCGGTCATGCTATATTTTTTTATTTGGTTTCGTATAAAGCTTGAATCAACGAACAAATCGGTATATAACATGCAGGGCCAGCAATGTTGGTATAGAAGTTATACGGCATTTTGTTAACATTACGGCCTATGGGAAATGATTTAGTGGACGCTGACCTAGAGGGAGCAGCGTGCTTTTCCCAAGTAAATGCAAAATATCAACATCGGCCTTGTGTTAGCGTCATGTTTTTATGTTTTTCGTTCCTTTTATATACTTTTCTACATTTTCAAGTCGAAAAGAATAAAATTAAACACATTTCATAGAAAAATTATGTATATGAGTGAATATATGGGTAAATCGGGATTTCCCGCCAAAAACGCAATGTCCGCGTTCTCATTATTTTTCCCATTCAACACATTCTTCAGACTCTATCAGGGCAAATATGCATTAAAACTTTTCTTTCAAGTATGAACATCTAGTTGAACATCAAAAACAAATTATTTCTCAAAAATTATTCGCCGGAGATACATAAAAGTATCCTCCGTGGTGTTACGGGCAAAACTTTGTATGATATTGCACCACAGAAAGACGTTAATAATTAAAATAGGATTATTTCATTTCTTCATTTTTTGCATAAAATGACTTTTTATTTCTTCATTTACGATTATAATCGCATTTAGATACATTATCAGTGAATTTCTCATAATTATTGCGAGTTCACACACACATAGGAAAATACGTCCTACGGAGGGGGGTAGGGGTCCTAAATTTCTCATAAATGCTATAAAAACCTTACAACTGTATCAAATTTGCGTAAAATGTCTTCTTCATTCAATAAATAATTTGAAATAAGTGAATTCATGAACATAAAACTGGACGCTTTCCTCTGAGAACGGAATAAAAGAGAAAAATTAGAAAATCAAAATGCGAATTTTGGCGCCTTTTTTCAAGCCTGGCATGCATGCATATATCTTGAATAACTCCCAAACCCTGAACAGCAGAAAGCTGAAACTTCGGATTTTTTTTATTCATATTAATACCTTTAATATACATTAAAATTGTTTTATTCAAAGGGTGTTTTATATATGACTATAGGTCAGAGTCCGCTAAAAGGCGTGTTTTGATTGGAGAAAAACCTGTAGGGTGAGGGGGCCTGTTATTTTAGATGTGACAGAAGATGTGATTGGTTATCAATTATGTTTTCTTTTGGTTTATTGTTTGAAAATAATATATATAAGTAAAAAATAATTGCAATTAAAATGTCGATGCCCTGATTTTTTCCCTAGCTCCCGATCCGCTAAAGGGGACGGGGGCGGGAAATTTTGAAAATTCACTGCAGGGTACCTTGTGACGCAAATAGCGCGAAAAAGCGCCGGTCATGCTATATTTTTTTATTTGGTTTCGTATAAAGCTTGAATCAACGAACAAATCGGTATATAACATGCAGGGCCAGCAATGTTGGTATAGAAGTTATACGGCATTTTGTTAACATTACGGCCTATGGGAAATGATTTAGTGGACGCTGACCTAGAGGGAGCAGCGTGCTTTTCCCAAGTAAATGCAAAATATCAACATCGGCCTTGTGTTAGCGTCATGTTTTTATGTTTTTCGTTCCTTTTATATACTTTTCTACATTTTCAAGTCGAAAAGAATAAAATTAAACACATTTCATAGAAAAATTATGTATATGAGTGAATATATGGGTAAATCGGGATTTCCCGCCAAAAACGCAATGTCCGCGTTCTCATTATTTTTCCCATTCAACACATTCTTCAGACTCTATCAGGGCAAATATGCATTAAAACTTTTCTTTCAAGTATGAACATCTAGTTGAACATCAAAAACAAATTATTTCTCAAAAATTATTCGCCGGAGATACATAAAAGTATCCTCCGTGGTGTTACGGGCAAAACTTTGTATGATATTGCACCACAGAAAGACGTTAATAATTAAAATAGGATTATTTCATTTCTTCATTTTTTGCATAAAATGACTTTTTATTTCTTCATTTACGATTATAATCGCATTTAGATACATTATCAGTGAATTTCTCATAATTATTGCGAGTTCACACACACATAGGAAAATACGTCCTACGGAGGGGGGTAGGGGTCCTAAATTTCTCATAAATGCTATAAAAACCTTACAACTGTATCAAATTTGCGTAAAATGTCTTCTTCATTCAATAAATAATTTGAAATAAGTGAATTCATGAACATAAAACTGGACGCTTTCCTCTGAGAACGGAATAAAAGAGAAAAATTAGAAAATCAAAATGCGAATTTTGGCGCCTTTTTTCAAGCCTGGCATGCATGCATATATCTTGAATAACTCCCAAACCCTGAACAGCAGAAAGCTGAAACTTCGGATTTTTTTTATTCATATTAATACCTTTAATATACATTAAAATTGTTTTATTCAAAGGGTGTTTTATATATGACTATAGGTCAGAGTCCGCTAAAAGGCGTGTTTTGATTGGAGAAAAACCTGTAGGGTGAGGGGGCCTGTTATTTTAGATGTGACAGAAGATGTGATTGGTTATCAATTATGTTTTCTTTTGGTTTATTGTTTGAAAATAATATATATAAGTAAAAAATAATTGCAATTAAAATGTCGATGCCCTGATTTTTTCCCTAGCTCCCGATCCGCTAAAGGGGACGGGGGCGGGAAATTTTGAAAATTCACTGCAGGGTACCTTGTGACGCAAATAGCGCGAAAAAGCGCCGGTCATGCTATATTTTTTTATTTGGTTTCGTATAAAGCTTGAATCAACGAACAAATCGGTATATAACATGCAGGGCCAGCAATGTTGGTATAGAAGTTATACGGCATTTTGTTAACATTACGGCCTATGGGAAATGATTTAGTGGACGCTGACCTAGAGGGAGCAGCGTGCTTTTCCCAAGTAAATGCAAAATATCAACATCGGCCTTGTGTTAGCGTCATGTTTTTATGTTTTTCGTTCCTTTTATATACTTTTCTACATTTTCAAGTCGAAAAGAATAAAATTAAACACATTTCATAGAAAAATTATGTATATGAGTGAATATATGGGTAAATCGGGATTTCCCGCCAAAAACGCAATGTCCGCGTTCTCATTATTTTTCCCATTCAACACATTCTTCAGACTCTATCAGGGCAAATATGCATTAAAACTTTTCTTTCAAGTATGAACATCTAGTTGAACATCAAAAACAAATTATTTCTCAAAAATTATTCGCCGGAGATACATAAAAGTATCCTCCGTGGTGTTACGGGCAAAACTTTGTATGATATTGCACCACAGAAAGACGTTAATAATTAAAATAGGATTATTTCATTTCTTCATTTTTTGCATAAAATGACTTTTTATTTCTTCATTTACGATTATAATCGCATTTAGATACATTATCAGTGAATTTCTCATAATTATTGCGAGTTCACACACACATAGGAAAATACGTCCTACGGAGGAGGGTAGGGGTCCTAAATTTCTCATAAATGCTATAAAAACCTTACAACTGTATCAAATTTGCGTAAAATGTCTTCTTCATTCAATAAATAATTTGAAATAAGTGAATTCATGAACATAAAACTGGACGCTTTCCTCTGAGAACGGAATAAAAGAGAAAAATTAGAAAATCAAAATGCGAATTTTGGCGCCTTTTTTCAAGCCTGGCATGCATGCATATATCTTGAATAACTCCCAAACCCTGAACAGCAGAAAGCTGAAACTTCGGATTTTTTTTATTCATATTAATACCTTTAATATACATTAAAATTGTTTTATTCAAAGGGTGTTTTATATATGACTATAGGTCAGAGTCCGCTAAAAGGCGTGTTTTGATTGGAGAAAAACCTGTAGGGTGAGGGGGCCTGTTATTTTAGATGTGACAGAAGATGTGATTGGTTATCAATTATGTTTTCTTTTGGTTTATTGTTTGAAAATAATATATATAAGTAAAAAATAATTGCAATTAAAATGTCGATGCCCTGATTTTTTCCCTAGCTCCCGATCCGCTAAAGGGGACGGGGGCGGGAAATTTTGAAAATTCACTGCAGGGTACCTTGTGACGCAAATAGCGCGAAAAAGCGCCGGTCATGCTATATTTTTTTATTTGGTTTCGTATAAAGCTTGAATCAACGAACAAATCGGTATATAACATGCAGGGCCAGCAATGTTGGTATAGAAGTTATACGGCATTTTGTTAACATTACGGCCTATGGGAAATGATTTAGTGGACGCTGACCTAGAGGGAGCAGCGTGCTTTTCCCAAGTAAATGCAAAATATCAACATCGGCCTTGTGTTAGCGTCATGTTTTTATGTTTTTCGTTCCTTTTATATACTTTTCTACATTTTCAAGTCGAAAAGAATAAAATTAAACACATTTCATAGAAAAATTATGTATATGAGTGAATATATGGGTAAATCGGGATTTCCCGCCAAAAACGCAATGTCCGCGTTCTCATTATTTTTCCCATTCAACACATTCTTCAGACTCTATCAGGGCAAATATGCATTAAAACTTTTCTTTCAAGTATGAACATCTAGTTGAACATCAAAAACAAATTATTTCTCAAAAATTATTCGCCGGAGATACATAAAAGTATCCTCCGTGGTGTTACGGGCAAAACTTTGTATGATATTGCACCACAGAAAGACGTTAATAATTAAAATAGGATTATTTCATTTCTTCATTTTTTGCATAAAATGACTTTTTATTTCTTCATTTACGATTATAATCGCATTTAGATACATTATCAGTGAATTTCTCATAATTATTGCGAGTTCACACACACATAGGAAAATACGTCCTACGGAGGGGGGTAGGGGTCCTAAATTTCTCATAAATGCTATAAAAACCTTACAACTGTATCAAATTTGCGTAAAATGTCTTCTTCATTCAATAAATAATTTGAAATAAGTGAATTCATGAACATAAAACTGGACGCTTTCCTCTGAGAACGGAATAAAAGAGAAAAATTAGAAAATCAAAATGCGAATTTTGGCGCCTTTTTTCAAGCCTGGCATGCATGCATATATCTTGAATAACTCCCAAACCCTGAACAGCAGAAAGCTGAAACTTCGGATTTTTTTTATTCATATTAATACCTTTAATATACATTAAAATTGTTTTATTCAAAGGGTGTTTTATATATGACTATAGGTCAGAGTCCGCTAAAAGGCGTGTTTTGATTGGAGAAAAACCTGTAGGGTGAGGGGGCCTGTTATTTTAGATGTGACAGAAGATGTGATTGGTTATCAATTATGTTTTCTTTTGGTTTATTGTTTGAAAATAATATATATAAGTAAAAAATAATTGCAATTAAAATGTCGATGCCCTGATTTTTTCCCTAGCTCCCGATCCGCTAAAGGGGACGGGGGCGGGAAATTTTGAAAATTCACTGCAGGGTACCTTGTGACGCAAATAGCGCGAAAAAGCGCCGGTCATGCTATATTTTTTTATTTGGTTTCGTATAAAGCTTGAATCAACGAACAAATCGGTATATAACATGCAGGGCCAGCAATGTTGGTATAGAAGTTATACGGCATTTTGTTAACATTACGGCCTATGGGAAATGATTTAGTGGACGCTGACCTAGAGGGAGCAGCGTGCTTTTCCCAAGTAAATGCAAAATATCAACATCGGCCTTGTGTTAGCGTCATGTTTTTATGTTTTTCGTTCCTTTTATATACTTTTCTACATTTTCAAGTCGAAAAGAATAAAATTAAACACATTTCATAGAAAAATTATGTATATGAGTGAATATATGGGTAAATCGGGATTTCCCGCCAAAAACGCAATGTCCGCGTTCTCATTATTTTTCCCATTCAACACATTCTTCAGACTCTATCAGGGCAAATATGCATTAAAACTTTTCTTTCAAGTATGAACATCTAGTTGAACATCAAAAACAAATTATTTCTCAAAAATTATTCGCCGGAGATACATAAAAGTATCCTCCGTGGTGTTACGGGCAAAACTTTGTATGATATTGCACCACAGAAAGACGTTAATAATTAAAATAGGATTATTTCATTTCTTCATTTTTTGCATAAAATGACTTTTTATTTCTTCATTTACGATTATAATCGCATTTAGATACATTATCAGTGAATTTCTCATAATTATTGCGAGTTCACACACACATAGGAAAATACGTCCTACGGAGGGGGGTAGGGGTCCTAAATTTCTCATAAATGCTATAAAAACCTTACAACTGTATCAAATTTGCGTAAAATGTCTTCTTCATTCAATAAATAATTTGAAATAAGTGAATTCATGAACATAAAACTGGACGCTTTCCTCTGAGAACGGAATAAAAGAGAAAAATTAGAAAATCAAAATGCGAATTTTGGCGCCTTTTTTCAAGCCTGGCATGCATGCATATATCTTGAATAACTCCCAAACCCTGAACAGCAGAAAGCTGAAACTTCGGATTTTTTTTATTCATATTAATACCTTTAATATACATTAAAATTGTTTTATTCAAAGGGTGTTTTATATATGACTATAGGTCAGAGTCCGCTAAAAGGCGTGTTTTGATTGGAGAAAAACCTGTAGGGTGAGGGGGCCTGTTATTTTAGATGTGACAGAAGATGTGATTGGTTATCAATTATGTTTTCTTTTGGTTTATTGTTTGAAAATAATATATATAAGTAAAAAATAATTGCAATTAAAATGTCGATGCCCTGATTTTTTCCCTAGCTCCCGATCCGCTAAAGGGGACGGGGGCGGGAAATTTTGAAAATTCACTGCAGGGTACCTTGTGACGCAAATAGCGCGAAAAAGCGCCGGTCATGCTATATTTTTTTATTTGGTTTCGTATAAAGCTTGAATCAACGAACAAATCGGTATATAACATGCAGGGCCAGCAATGTTGGTATAGAAGTTATACGGCATTTTGTTAACATTACGGCCTATGGGAAATGATTTAGTGGACGCTGACCTAGAGGGAGCAGCGTGCTTTTCCCAAGTAAATGCAAAATATCAACATCGGCCTTGTGTTAGCGTCATGTTTTTATGTTTTTCGTTCCTTTTATATACTTTTCTACATTTTCAAGTCGAAAAGAATAAAATTAAACACATTTCATAGAAAAATTATGTATATGAGTGAATATATGGGTAAATCGGGATTTCCCGCCAAAAACGCAATGTCCGCGTTCTCATTATTTTTCCCATTCAACACATTCTTCAGACTCTATCAGGGCAAATATGCATTAAAACTTTTCTTTCAAGTATGAACATCTAGTTGAACATCAAAAACAAATTATTTCTCAAAAATTATTCGCCGGAGATACATAAAAGTATCCTCCGTGGTGTTACGGGCAAAACTTTGTATGATATTGCACCACAGAAAGACGTTAATAATTAAAATAGGATTATTTCATTTCTTCATTTTTTGCATAAAATGACTTTTTATTTCTTCATTTACGATTATAATCGCATTTAGATACATTATCAGTGAATTTCTCATAATTATTGCGAGTTCACACACACATAGGAAAATACGTCCTACGGAGGGGGGTAGGGGTCCTAAATTTCTCATAAATGCTATAAAAACCTTACAACTGTATCAAATTTGCGTAAAATGTCTTCTTCATTCAATAAATAATTTGAAATAAGTGAATTCATGAACATAAAACTGGACGCTTTCCTCTGAGAACGGAATAAAAGAGAAAAATTAGAAAATCAAAATGCGAATTTTGGCGCCTTTTTTCAAGCCTGGCATGCATGCATATATCTTGAATAACTCCCAAACCCTGAACAGCAGAAAGCTGAAACTTCGGATTTTTTTTATTCATATTAATACCTTTAATATACATTAAAATTGTTTTATTCAAAGGGTGTTTTATATATGACTATAGGTCAGAGTCCGCTAAAAGGCGTGTTTTGATTGGAGAAAAACCTGTAGGGTGAGGGGGCCTGTTATTTTAGATGTGACAGAAGATGTGATTGGTTATCAATTATGTTTTCTTTTGGTTTATTGTTTGAAAATAATATATATAAGTAAAAAATAATTGCAATTAAAATGTCGATGCCCTGATTTTTTCCCTAGCTCCCGATCCGCTAAAGGGGACGGGGGCGGGAAATTTTGAAAATTCACTGCAGGGTACCTTGTGACGCAAATAGCGCGAAAAAGCGCCGGTCATGCTATATTTTTTTATTTGGTTTCGTATAAAGCTTGAATCAACGAACAAATCGGTATATAACATGCAGGGCCAGCAATGTTGGTATAGAAGTTATACGGCATTTTGTTAACATTACGGCCTATGGGAAATGATTTAGTGGACGCTGACCTAGAGGGAGCAGCGTGCTTTTCCCAAGTAAATGCAAAATATCAACATCGGCCTTGTGTTAGCGTCATGTTTTTATGTTTTTCGTTCCTTTTATATACTTTTCTACATTTTCAAGTCGAAAAGAATAAAATTAAACACATTTCATAGAAAAATTATGTATATGAGTGAATATATGGGTAAATCGGGATTTCCCGCCAAAAACGCAATGTCCGCGTTCTCATTATTTTTCCCATTCAACACATTCTTCAGACTCTATCAGGGCAAATATGCATTAAAACTTTTCTTTCAAGTATGAACATCTAGTTGAACATCAAAAACAAATTATTTCTCAAAAATTATTCGCCGGAGATACATAAAAGTATCCTCCGTGGTGTTACGGGCAAAACTTTGTATGATATTGCACCACAGAAAGACGTTAATAATTAAAATAGGATTATTTCATTTCTTCATTTTTTGCATAAAATGACTTTTTATTTCTTCATTTACGATTATAATCGCATTTAGATACATTATCAGTGAATTTCTCATAATTATTGCGAGTTCACACACACATAGGAAAATACGTCCTACGGAGGGGGGTAGGGGTCCTAAATTTCTCATAAATGCTATAAAAACCTTACAACTGTATCAAATTTGCGTAAAATGTCTTCTTCATTCAATAAATAATTTGAAATAAGTGAATTCATGAACATAAAACTGGACGCTTTCCTCTGAGAACGGAATAAAAGAGAAAAATTAGAAAATCAAAATGCGAATTTTGGCGCCTTTTTTCAAGCCTGGCATGCATGCATATATCTTGAATAACTCCCAAACCCTGAACAGCAGAAAGCTGAAACTTCGGATTTTTTTTATTCATATTAATACCTTTAATATACATTAAAATTGTTTTATTCAAAGGGTGTTTTATATATGACTATAGGTCAGAGTCCGCTAAAAGGCGTGTTTTGATTGGAGAAAAACCTGTAGGGTGAGGGGGCCTGTTATTTTAGATGTGACAGAAGATGTGATTGGTTATCAATTATGTTTTCTTTTGGTTTATTGTTTGAAAATAATATATATAAGTAAAAAATAATTGCAATTAAAATGTCGATGCCCTGATTTTTTCCCTAGCTCCCGATCCGCTAAAGGGGACGGGGGCGGGAAATTTTGAAAATTCACTGCAGGGTACCTTGTGACGCAAATAGCGCGAAAAAGCGCCGGTCATGCTATATTTTTTTATTTGGTTTCGTATAAAGCTTGAATCAACGAACAAATCGGTATATAACATGCAGGGCCAGCAATGTTGGTATAGAAGTTATACGGCATTTTGTTAACATTACGGCCTATGGGAAATGATTTAGTGGACGCTGACCTAGAGGGAGCAGCGTGCTTTTCCCAAGTAAATGCAAAATATCAACATCGGCCTTGTGTTAGCGTCATGTTTTTATGTTTTTCGTTCCTTTTATATACTTTTCTACATTTTCAAGTCGAAAAGAATAAAATTAAACACATTTCATAGAAAAATTATGTATATGAGTGAATATATGGGTAAATCGGGATTTCCCGCCAAAAACGCAATGTCCGCGTTCTCATTATTTTTCCCATTCAACACATTCTTCAGACTCTATCAGGGCAAATATGCATTAAAACTTTTCTTTCAAGTATGAACATCTAGTTGAACATCAAAAACAAATTATTTCTCAAAAATTATTCGCCGGAGATACATAAAAGTATCCTCCGTGGTGTTACGGGCAAAACTTTGTATGATATTGCACCACAGAAAGACGTTAATAATTAAAATAGGATTATTTCATTTCTTCATTTTTTGCATAAAATGACTTTTTATTTCTTCATTTACGATTATAATCGCATTTAGATACATTATCAGTGAATTTCTCATAATTATTGCGAGTTCACACACACATAGGAAAATACGTCCTACGGAGGGGGGTAGGGGTCCTAAATTTCTCATAAATGCTATAAAAACCTTACAACTGTATCAAATTTGCGTAAAATGTCTTCTTCATTCAATAAATAATTTGAAATAAGTGAATTCATGAACATAAAACTGGACGCTTTCCTCTGAGAACGGAATAAAAGAGAAAAATTAGAAAATCAAAATGCGAATTTTGGCGCCTTTTTTCAAGCCTGGCATGCATGCATATATCTTGAATAACTCCCAAACCCTGAACAGCAGAAAGCTGAAACTTCGGATTTTTTTTATTCATATTAATACCTTTAATATACATTAAAATTGTTTTATTCAAAGGGTGTTTTATATATGACTATAGGTCAGAGTCCGCTAAAAGGCGTGTTTTGATTGGAGAAAAACCTGTAGGGTGAGGGGGCCTGTTATTTTAGATGTGACAGAAGATGTGATTGGTTATCAATTATGTTTTCTTTTGGTTTATTGTTTGAAAATAATATATATAAGTAAAAAATAATTGCAATTAAAATGTCGATGCCCTGATTTTTTCCCTAGCTCCCGATCCGCTAAAGGGGACGGGGGCGGGAAATTTTGAAAATTCACTGCAGGGTACCTTGTGACGCAAATAGCGCGAAAAAGCGCCGGTCATGCTATATTTTTTTATTTGGTTTCGTATAAAGCTTGAATCAACGAACAAATCGGTATATAACATGCAGGGCCAGCAATGTTGGTATAGAAGTTATACGGCATTTTGTTAACATTACGGCCTATGGGAAATGATTTAGTGGACGCTGACCTAGAGGGAGCAGCGTGCTTTTCCCAAGTAAATGCAAAATATCAACATCGGCCTTGTGTTAGCGTCATGTTTTTATGTTTTTCGTTCCTTTTATATACTTTTCTACATTTTCAAGTCGAAAAGAATAAAATTAAACACATTTCATAGAAAAATTATGTATATGAGTGAATATATGGGTAAATCGGGATTTCCCGCCAAAAACGCAATGTCCGCGTTCTCATTATTTTTCCCATTCAACACATTCTTCAGACTCTATCAGGGCAAATATGCATTAAAACTTTTCTTTCAAGTATGAACATCTAGTTGAACATCAAAAACAAATTATTTCTCAAAAATTATTCGCCGGAGATACATAAAAGTATCCTCCGTGGTGTTACGGGCAAAACTTTGTATGATATTGCACCACAGAAAGACGTTAATAATTAAAATAGGATTATTTCATTTCTTCATTTTTTGCATAAAATGACTTTTTATTTCTTCATTTACGATTATAATCGCATTTAGATACATTATCAGTGAATTTCTCATAATTATTGCGAGTTCACACACACATAGGAAAATACGTCCTACGGAGGGGGGTAGGGGTCCTAAATTTCTCATAAATGCTATAAAAACCTTACAACTGTATCAAATTTGCGTAAAATGTCTTCTTCATTCAATAAATAATTTGAAATAAGTGAATTCATGAACATAAAACTGGACGCTTTCCTCTGAGAACGGAATAAAAGAGAAAAATTAGAAAATCAAAATGCGAATTTTGGCGCCTTTTTTCAAGCCTGGCATGCATGCATATATCTTGAATAACTCCCAAACCCTGAACAGCAGAAAGCTGAAACTTCGGATTTTTTTTATTCATATTAATACCTTTAATATACATTAAAATTGTTTTATTCAAAGGGTGTTTTATATATGACTATAGGTCAGAGTCCGCTAAAAGGCGTGTTTTGATTGGAGAAAAACCTGTAGGGTGAGGGGGCCTGTTATTTTAGATGTGACAGAAGATGTGATTGGTTATCAATTATGTTTTCTTTTGGTTTATTGTTTGAAAATAATATATATAAGTAAAAAATAATTGCAATTAAAATGTCGATGCCCTGATTTTTTCCCTAGCTCCCGATCCGCTAAAGGGGACGGGGGCGGGAAATTTTGAAAATTCACTGCAGGGTACCTTGTGACGCAAATAGCGCGAAAAAGCGCCGGTCATGCTATATTTTTTTATTTGGTTTCGTATAAAGCTTGAATCAACGAACAAATCGGTATATAACATGCAGGGCCAGCAATGTTGGTATAGAAGTTATACGGCATTTTGTTAACATTACGGCCTATGGGAAATGATTTAGTGGACGCTGACCTAGAGGGAGCAGCGTGCTTTTCCCAAGTAAATGCAAAATATCAACATCGGCCTTGTGTTAGCGTCATGTTTTTATGTTTTTCGTTCCTTTTATATACTTTTCTACATTTTCAAGTCGAAAAGAATAAAATTAAACACATTTCATAGAAAAATTATGTATATGAGTGAATATATGGGTAAATCGGGATTTCCCGCCAAAAACGCAATGTCCGCGTTCTCATTATTTTTCCCATTCAACACATTCTTCAGACTCTATCAGGGCAAATATGCATTAAAACTTTTCTTTCAAGTATGAACATCTAGTTGAACATCAAAAACAAATTATTTCTCAAAAATTATTCGCCGGAGATACATAAAAGTATCCTCCGTGGTGTTACGGGCAAAACTTTGTATGATATTGCACCACAGAAAGACGTTAATAATTAAAATAGGATTATTTCATTTCTTCATTTTTTGCATAAAATGACTTTTTATTTCTTCATTTACGATTATAATCGCATTTAGATACATTATCAGTGAATTTCTCATAATTATTGCGAGTTCACACACACATAGGAAAATACGTCCTACGGAGGGGGGTAGGGGTCCTAAATTTCTCATAAATGCTATAAAAACCTTACAACTGTATCAAATTTGCGTAAAATGTCTTCTTCATTCAATAAATAATTTGAAATAAGTGAATTCATGAACATAAAACTGGACGCTTTCCTCTGAGAACGGAATAAAAGAGAAAAATTAGAAAATCAAAATGCGAATTTTGGCGCCTTTTTTCAAGCCTGGCATGCATGCATATATCTTGAATAACTCCCAAACCCTGAACAGCAGAAAGCTGAAACTTCGGATTTTTTTATTCATATTAATACCTTTAATATACATTAAAATTGTTTTATTCAAAGGGTGTTTTATATATGACTATAGGTCAGAGTCCGCTAAAAGGCGTGTTTTGATTGGAGAAAAACCTGTAGGGTGAGGGGGCCTGTTATTTTAGATGTGACAGAAGATGTGATTGGTTATCAATTATGTTTTCTTTTGGTTTATTGTTTGAAAATAATATATATAAGTAAAAAATAATTGCAATTAAAATGTCGATGCCCTGATTTTTTCCCTAGCTCCCGATCCGCTAAAGGGGACGGGGGCGGGAAATTTTGAAAATTCACTGCAGGGTACCTTGTGACGCAAATAGCGCGAAAAAGCGCCGGTCATGCTATATTTTTTTATTTGGTTTCGTATAAAGCTTGAATCAACGAACAAATCGGTATATAACATGCAGGGCCAGCAATGTTGGTATAGAAGTTATACGGCATTTTGTTAACATTACGGCCTATGGGAAATGATTTAGTGGACGCTGACCTAGAGGGAGCAGCGTGCTTTTCCCAAGTAAATGCAAAATATCAACATCGGCCTTGTGTTAGCGTCATGTTTTTATGTTTTTCGTTCCTTTTATATACTTTTCTACATTT
This sequence comes from Pinctada fucata, assembly GCA_028142955.1. NCBI lineage: Eukaryota > Metazoa > Mollusca > Bivalvia > Pterioida > Pteriidae > Pinctada > Pinctada fucata. The sequence continues at coordinate 8,128,680 of AP027103.1, forward strand.
TCAAGTCGAAAAGAATAAAATTAAACACATTTCATAGAAAAATTATGTATATGAGTGAATATATGGGTAAATCGGGATTTCCCGCCAAAAACGCAATGTCCGCGTTCTCATTATTTTTCCCATTCAACACATTCTTCAGACTCTATCAGGGCAAATATGCATTAAAACTTTTCTTTCAAGTATGAACATCTAGTTGAACATCAAAAACAAATTATTTCTCAAAAATTATTCGCCGGAGATACATAAAAGTATCCTCCGTGGTGTTACGGGCAAAACTTTGTATGATATTGCACCACAGAAAGACGTTAATAATTAAAATAGGATTATTTCATTTCTTCATTTTTTGCATAAAATGACTTTTTATTTCTTCATTTACGATTATAATCGCATTTAGATACATTATCAGTGAATTTCTCATAATTATTGCGAGTTCACACACACATAGGAAAATACGTCCTACGGAGGGGGGTAGGGGTCCTAAATTTCTCATAAATGCTATAAAAACCTTACAACTGTATCAAATTTGCGTAAAATGTCTTCTTCATTCAATAAATAATTTGAAATAAGTGAATTCATGAACATAAAACTGGACGCTTTCCTCTGAGAACGGAATAAAAGAGAAAAATTAGAAAATCAAAATGCGAATTTTGGCGCCTTTTTTCAAGCCTGGCATGCATGCATATATCTTGAATAACTCCCAAACCCTGAACAGCAGAAAGCTGAAACTTCGGATTTTTTTTATTCATATTAATACCTTTAATATACATTAAAATTGTTTTATTCAAAGGGTGTTTTATATATGACTATAGGTCAGAGTCCGCTAAAAGGCGTGTTTTGATTGGAGAAAAACCTGTAGGGTGAGGGGGCCTGTTATTTTAGATGTGACAGAAGATGTGATTGGTTATCAATTATGTTTTCTTTTGGTTTATTGTTTGAAAATAATATATATAAGTAAAAAATAATTGCAATTAAAATGTCGATGCCCTGATTTTTTCCCTAGCTCCCGATCCGCTAAAGGGGACGGGGGCGGGAAATTTTGAAAATTCACTGCAGGGTACCTTGTGACGCAAATAGCGCGAAAAAGCGCCGGTCATGCTATATTTTTTTATTTGGTTTCGTATAAAGCTTGAATCAACGAACAAATCGGTATATAACATGCAGGGCCAGCAATGTTGGTATAGAAGTTATACGGCATTTTGTTAACATTACGGCCTATGGGAAATGATTTAGTGGACGCTGACCTAGAGGGAGCAGCGTGCTTTTCCCAAGTAAATGCAAAATATCAACATCGGCCTTGTGTTAGCGTCATGTTTTTATGTTTTTCGTTCCTTTTATATACTTTTCTACATTTTCAAGTCGAAAAGAATAAAATTAAACACATTTCATAGAAAAATTATGTATATGAGTGAATATATGGGTAAATCGGGATTTCCCGCCAAAAACGCAATGTCCGCGTTCTCATTATTTTTCCCATTCAACACATTCTTCAGACTCTATCAGGGCAAATATGCATTAAAACTTTTCTTTCAAGTATGAACATCTAGTTGAACATCAAAAACAAATTATTTCTCAAAAATTATTCGCCGGAGATACATAAAAGTATCCTCCGTGGTGTTACGGGCAAAACTTTGTATGATATTGCACCACAGAAAGACGTTAATAATTAAAATAGGATTATTTCATTTCTTCATTTTTTGCATAAAATGACTTTTTATTTCTTCATTTACGATTATAATCGCATTTAGATACATTATCAGTGAATTTCTCATAATTATTGCGAGTTCACACACACATAGGAAAATACGTCCTACGGAGGGGGGTAGGGGTCCTAAATTTCTCATAAATGCTATAAAAACCTTACAACTGTATCAAATTTGCGTAAAATGTCTTCTTCATTCAATAAATAATTTGAAATAAGTGAATTCATGAACATAAAACTGGACGCTTTCCTCTGAGAACGGAATAAAAGAGAAAAATTAGAAAATCAAAATGCGAATTTTGGCGCCTTTTTTCAAGCCTGGCATGCATGCATATATCTTGAATAACTCCCAAACCCTGAACAGCAGAAAGCTGAAACTTCGGATTTTTTTTATTCATATTAATACCTTTAATATACATTAAAATTGTTTTATTCAAAGGGTGTTTTATATATGACTATAGGTCAGAGTCCGCTAAAAGGCGTGTTTTGATTGGAGAAAAACCTGTAGGGTGAGGGGGCCTGTTATTTTAGATGTGACAGAAGATGTGATTGGTTATCAATTATGTTTTCTTTTGGTTTATTGTTTGAAAATAATATATATAAGTAAAAAATAATTGCAATTAAAATGTCGATGCCCTGATTTTTTCCCTAGCTCCCGATCCGCTAAAGGGGACGGGGGCGGGAAATTTTGAAAATTCACTGCAGGGTACCTTGTGACGCAAATAGCGCGAAAAAGCGCCGGTCATGCTATATTTTTTTATTTGGTTTCGTATAAAGCTTGAATCAACGAACAAATCGGTATATAACATGCAGGGCCAGCAATGTTGGTATAGAAGTTATACGGCATTTTGTTAACATTACGGCCTATGGGAAATGATTTAGTGGACGCTGACCTAGAGGGAGCAGCGTGCTTTTCCCAAGTAAATGCAAAATATCAACATCGGCCTTGTGTTAGCGTCATGTTTTTATGTTTTTCGTTCCTTTTATATACTTTTCTACATTTTCAAGTCGAAAAGAATAAAATTAAACACATTTCATAGAAAAATTATGTATATGAGTGAATATATGGGTAAATCGGGATTTCCCGCCAAAAACGCAATGTCCGCGTTCTCATTATTTTTCCCATTCAACACATTCTTCAGACTCTATCAGGGCAAATATGCATTAAAACTTTTCTTTCAAGTATGAACATCTAGTTGAACATCAAAAACAAATTATTTCTCAAAAATTATTCGCCGGAGATACATAAAAGTATCCTCCGTGGTGTTACGGGCAAAACTTTGTATGATATTGCACCACAGAAAGACGTTAATAATTAAAATAGGATTATTTCATTTCTTCATTTTTTGCATAAAATGACTTTTTATTTCTTCATTTACGATTATAATCGCATTTAGATACATTATCAGTGAATTTCTCATAATTATTGCGAGTTCACACACACATAGGAAAATACGTCCTACGGAGGGGGGTAGGGGTCCTAAATTTCTCATAAATGCTATAAAAACCTTACAACTGTATCAAATTTGCGTAAAATGTCTTCTTCATTCAATAAATAATTTGAAATAAGTGAATTCATGAACATAAAACTGGACGCTTTCCTCTGAGAACGGAATAAAAGAGAAAAATTAGAAAATCAAAATGCGAATTTTGGCGCCTTTTTTCAAGCCTGGCATGCATGCATATATCTTGAATAACTCCCAAACCCTGAACAGCAGAAAGCTGAAACTTCGGATTTTTTTTATTCATATTAATACCTTTAATATACATTAAAATTGTTTTATTCAAAGGGTGTTTTATATATGACTATAGGTCAGAGTCCGCTAAAAGGCGTGTTTTGATTGGAGAAAAACCTGTAGGGTGAGGGGGCCTGTTATTTTAGATGTGACAGAAGATGTGATTGGTTATCAATTATGTTTTCTTTTGGTTTATTGTTTGAAAATAATATATATAAGTAAAAAATAATTGCAATTAAAATGTCGATGCCCTGATTTTTTCCCTAGCTCCCGATCCGCTAAAGGGGACGGGGGCGGGAAATTTTGAAAATTCACTGCAGGGTACCTTGTGACGCAAATAGCGCGAAAAAGCGCCGGTCATGCTATATTTTTTTATTTGGTTTCGTATAAAGCTTGAATCAACGAACAAATCGGTATATAACATGCAGGGCCAGCAATGTTGGTATAGAAGTTATACGGCATTTTGTTAACATTACGGCCTATGGGAAATGATTTAGTGGACGCTGACCTAGAGGGAGCAGCGTGCTTTTCCCAAGTAAATGCAAAATATCAACATCGGCCTTGTGTTAGCGTCATGTTTTTATGTTTTTCGTTCCTTTTATATACTTTTCTACATTTTCAAGTCGAAAAGAATAAAATTAAACACATTTCATAGAAAAATTATGTATATGAGTGAATATATGGGTAAATCGGGATTTCCCGCCAAAAACGCAATGTCCGCGTTCTCATTATTTTTCCCATTCAACACATTCTTCAGACTCTATCAGGGCAAATATGCATTAAAACTTTTCTTTCAAGTATGAACATCTAGTTGAACATCAAAAACAAATTATTTCTCAAAAATTATTCGCCGGAGATACATAAAAGTATCCTCCGTGGTGTTACGGGCAAAACTTTGTATGATATTGCACCACAGAAAGACGTTAATAATTAAAATAGGATTATTTCATTTCTTCATTTTTTGCATAAAATGACTTTTTATTTCTTCATTTACGATTATAATCGCATTTAGATACATTATCAGTGAATTTCTCATAATTATTGCGAGTTCACACACACATAGGAAAATACGTCCTACGGAGGGGGGTAGGGGTCCTAAATTTCTCATAAATGCTATAAAAACCTTACAACTGTATCAAATTTGCGTAAAATGTCTTCTTCATTCAATAAATAATTTGAAATAAGTGAATTCATGAACATAAAACTGGACGCTTTCCTCTGAGAACGGAATAAAAGAGAAAAATTAGAAAATCAAAATGCGAATTTTGGCGCCTTTTTTCAAGCCTGGCATGCATGCATATATCTTGAATAACTCCCAAACCCTGAACAGCAGAAAGCTGAAACTTCGGATTTTTTTTATTCATATTAATACCTTTAATATACATTAAAATTGTTTTATTCAAAGGGTGTTTTATATATGACTATAGGTCAGAGTCCGCTAAAAGGCGTGTTTTGATTGGAGAAAAACCTGTAGGGTGAGGGGGCCTGTTATTTTAGATGTGACAGAAGATGTGATTGGTTATCAATTATGTTTTCTTTTGGTTTATTGTTTGAAAATAATATATATAAGTAAAAAATAATTGCAATTAAAATGTCGATGCCCTGATTTTTTCCCTAGCTCCCGATCCGCTAAAGGGGACGGGGGCGGGAAATTTTGAAAATTCACTGCAGGGTACCTTGTGACGCAAATAGCGCGAAAAAGCGCCGGTCATGCTATATTTTTTTATTTGGTTTCGTATAAAGCTTGAATCAACGAACAAATCGGTATATAACATGCAGGGCCAGCAATGTTGGTATAGAAGTTATACGGCATTTTGTTAACATTACGGCCTATGGGAAATGATTTAGTGGACGCTGACCTAGAGGGAGCAGCGTGCTTTTCCCAAGTAAATGCAAAATATCAACATCGGCCTTGTGTTAGCGTCATGTTTTTATGTTTTTCGTTCCTTTTATATACTTTTCTACATTTTCAAGTCGAAAAGAATAAAATTAAACACATTTCATAGAAAAATTATGTATATGAGTGAATATATGGGTAAATCGGGATTTCCCGCCAAAAACGCAATGTCCGCGTTCTCATTATTTTTCCCATTCAACACATTCTTCAGACTCTATCAGGGCAAATATGCATTAAAACTTTTCTTTCAAGTATGAACATCTAGTTGAACATCAAAAACAAATTATTTCTCAAAAATTATTCGCCGGAGATACATAAAAGTATCCTCCGTGGTGTTACGGGCAAAACTTTGTATGATATTGCACCACAGAAAGACGTTAATAATTAAAATAGGATTATTTCATTTCTTCATTTTTTGCATAAAATGACTTTTTATTTCTTCATTTACGATTATAATCGCATTTAGATACATTATCAGTGAATTTCTCATAATTATTGCGAGTTCACACACACATAGGAAAATACGTCCTACGGAGGGGGGTAGGGGTCCTAAATTTCTCATAAATGCTATAAAAACCTTACAACTGTATCAAATTTGCGTAAAATGTCTTCTTCATTCAATAAATAATTTGAAATAAGTGAATTCATGAACATAAAACTGGACGCTTTCCTCTGAGAACGGAATAAAAGAGAAAAATTAGAAAATCAAAATGCGAATTTTGGCGCCTTTTTTCAAGCCTGGCATGCATGCATATATCTTGAATAACTCCCAAACCCTGAACAGCAGAAAGCTGAAACTTCGGATTTTTTTTATTCATATTAATACCTTTAATATACATTAAAATTGTTTTATTCAAAGGGTGTTTTATATATGACTATAGGTCAGAGTCCGCTAAAAGGCGTGTTTTGATTGGAGAAAAACCTGTAGGGTGAGGGGGCCTGTTATTTTAGATGTGACAGAAGATGTGATTGGTTATCAATTATGTTTTCTTTTGGTTTATTGTTTGAAAATAATATATATAAGTAAAAAATAATTGCAATTAAAATGTCGATGCCCTGATTTTTTCCCTAGCTCCCGATCCGCTAAAGGGGACGGGGGCGGGAAATTTTGAAAATTCACTGCAGGGTACCTTGTGACGCAAATAGCGCGAAAAAGCGCCGGTCATGCTATATTTTTTTATTTGGTTTCGTATAAAGCTTGAATCAACGAACAAATCGGTATATAACATGCAGGGCCAGCAATGTTGGTATAGAAGTTATACGGCATTTTGTTAACATTACGGCCTATGGGAAATGATTTAGTGGACGCTGACCTAGAGGGAGCAGCGTGCTTTTCCCAAGTAAATGCAAAATATCAACATCGGCCTTGTGTTAGCGTCATGTTTTTATGTTTTTCGTTCCTTTTATATACTTTTCTACATTTTCAAGTCGAAAAGAATAAAATTAAACACATTTCATAGAAAAATTATGTATATGAGTGAATATATGGGTAAATCGGGATTTCCCGCCAAAAACGCAATGTCCGCGTTCTCATTATTTTTCCCATTCAACACATTCTTCAGACTCTATCAGGGCAAATATGCATTAAAACTTTTCTTTCAAGTATGAACATCTAGTTGAACATCAAAAACAAATTATTTCTCAAAAATTATTCGCCGGAGATACATAAAAGTATCCTCCGTGGTGTTACGGGCAAAACTTTGTATGATATTGCACCACAGAAAGACGTTAATAATTAAAATAGGATTATTTCATTTCTTCATTTTTTGCATAAAATGACTTTTTATTTCTTCATTTACGATTATAATCGCATTTAGATACATTATCAGTGAATTTCTCATAATTATTGCGAGTTCACACACACATAGGAAAATACGTCCTACGGAGGGGGGTAGGGGTCCTAAATTTCTCATAAATGCTATAAAAACCTTACAACTGTATCAAATTTGCGTAAAATGTCTTCTTCATTCAATAAATAATTTGAAATAAGTGAATTCATGAACATAAAACTGGACGCTTTCCTCTGAGAACGGAATAAAAGAGAAAAATTAGAAAATCAAAATGCGAATTTTGGCGCCTTTTTTCAAGCCTGGCATGCATGCATATATCTTGAATAACTCCCAAACCCTGAACAGCAGAAAGCTGAAACTTCGGATTTTTTTTATTCATATTAATACCTTTAATATACATTAAAATTGTTTTATTCAAAGGGTGTTTTATATATGACTATAGGTCAGAGTCCGCTAAAAGGCGTGTTTTGATTGGAGAAAAACCTGTAGGGTGAGGGGGCCTGTTATTTTAGATGTGACAGAAGATGTGATTGGTTATCAATTATGTTTTCTTTTGGTTTATTGTTTGAAAATAATATATATAAGTAAAAAATAATTGCAATTAAAATGTCGATGCCCTGATTTTTTCCCTAGCTCCCGATCCGCTAAAGGGGACGGGGGCGGGAAATTTTGAAAATTCACTGCAGGGTACCTTGTGACGCAAATAGCGCGAAAAAGCGCCGGTCATGCTATATTTTTTTATTTGGTTTCGTATAAAGCTTGAATCAACGAACAAATCGGTATATAACATGCAGGGCCAGCAATGTTGGTATAGAAGTTATACGGCATTTTGTTAACATTACGGCCTATGGGAAATGATTTAGTGGACGCTGACCTAGAGGGAGCAGCGTGCTTTTCCCAAGTAAATGCAAAATATCAACATCGGCCTTGTGTTAGCGTCATGTTTTTATGTTTTTCGTTCCTTTTATATACTTTTCTACATTTTCAAGTCGAAAAGAATAAAATTAAACACATTTCATAGAAAAATTATGTATATGAGTGAATATATGGGTAAATCGGGATTTCCCGCCAAAAACGCAATGTCCGCGTTCTCATTATTTTTCCCATTCAACACATTCTTCAGACTCTATCAGGGCAAATATGCATTAAAACTTTTCTTTCAAGTATGAACATCTAGTTGAACATCAAAAACAAATTATTTCTCAAAAATTATTCGCCGGAGATACATAAAAGTATCCTCCGTGGTGTTACGGGCAAAACTTTGTATGATATTGCACCACAGAAAGACGTTAATAATTAAAATAGGATTATTTCATTTCTTCATTTTTTGCATAAAATGACTTTTTATTTCTTCATTTACGATTATAATCGCATTTAGATACATTATCAGTGAATTTCTCATAATTATTGCGAGTTCACACACACATAGGAAAATACGTCCTACGGAGGGGGGTAGGGGTCCTAAATTTCTCATAAATGCTATAAAAACCTTACAACTGTATCAAATTTGCGTAAAATGTCTTCTTCATTCAATAAATAATTTGAAATAAGTGAATTCATGAACATAAAACTGGACGCTTTCCTCTGAGAACGGAATAAAAGAGAAAAATTAGAAAATCAAAATGCGAATTTTGGCGCCTTTTTTCAAGCCTGGCATGCATGCATATATCTTGAATAACTCCCAAACCCTGAACAGCAGAAAGCTGAAACTTCGGATTTTTTTTATTCATATTAATACCTTTAATATACATTAAAATTGTTTTATTCAAAGGGTGTTTTATATATGACTATAGGTCAGAGTCCGCTAAAAGGCGTGTTTTGATTGGAGAAAAACCTGTAGGGTGAGGGGGCCTGTTATTTTAGATGTGACAGAAGATGTGATTGGTTATCAATTATGTTTTCTTTTGGTTTATTGTTTGAAAATAATATATATAAGTAAAAAATAATTGCAATTAAAATGTCGATGCCCTGATTTTTTCCCTAGCTCCCGATCCGCTAAAGGGGACGGGGGCGGGAAATTTTGAAAATTCACTGCAGGGTACCTTGTGACGCAAATAGCGCGAAAAAGCGCCGGTCATGCTATATTTTTTTATTTGGTTTCGTATAAAGCTTGAATCAACGAACAAATCGGTATATAACATGCAGGGCCAGCAATGTTGGTATAGAAGTTATACGGCATTTTGTTAACATTACGGCCTATGGGAAATGATTTAGTGGACGCTGACCTAGAGGGAGCAGCGTGCTTTTCCCAAGTAAATGCAAAATATCAACATCGGCCTTGTGTTAGCGTCATGTTTTTATGTTTTTCGTTCCTTTTATATACTTTTCTACATTTTCAAGTCGAAAAGAATAAAATTAAACACATTTCATAGAAAAATTATGTATATGAGTGAATATATGGGTAAATCGGGATTTCCCGCCAAAAACGCAATGTCCGCGTTCTCATTATTTTTCCCATTCAACACATTCTTCAGACTCTATCAGGGCAAATATGCATTAAAACTTTTCTTTCAAGTATGAACATCTAGTTGAACATCAAAAACAAATTATTTCTCAAAAATTATTCGCCGGAGATACATAAAAGTATCCTCCGTGGTGTTACGGGCAAAACTTTGTATGATATTGCACCACAGAAAGACGTTAATAATTAAAATAGGATTATTTCATTTCTTCATTTTTTGCATAAAATGACTTTTTATTTCTTCATTTACGATTATAATCGCATTTAGATACATTATCAGTGAATTTCTCATAATTATTGCGAGTTCACACACACATAGGAAAATACGTCCTACGGAGGGGGGTAGGGGTCCTAAATTTCTCATAAATGCTATAAAAACCTTACAACTGTATCAAATTTGCGTAAAATGTCTTCTTCATTCAATAAATAATTTGAAATAAGTGAATTCATGAACATAAAACTGGACGCTTTCCTCTGAGAACGGAATAAAAGAGAAAAATTAGAAAATCAAAATGCGAATTTTGGCGCCTTTTTTCAAGCCTGGCATGCATGCATATATCTTGAATAACTCCCAAACCCTGAACAGCAGAAAGCTGAAACTTCGGATTTTTTTTATTCATATTAATACCTTTAATATACATTAAAATTGTTTTATTCAAAGGGTGTTTTATATATGACTATAGGTCAGAGTCCGCTAAAAGGCGTGTTTTGATTGGAGAAAAACCTGTAGGGTGAGGGGGCCTGTTATTTTAGATGTGACAGAAGATGTGATTGGTTATCAATTATGTTTTCTTTTGGTTTATTGTTTGAAAATAATATATATAAGTAAAAAATAATTGCAATTAAAATGTCGATGCCCTGATTTTTTCCCTAGCTCCCGATCCGCTAAAGGGGACGGGGGCGGGAAATTTTGAAAATTCACTGCAGGGTACCTTGTGACGCAAATAGCGCGAAAAAGCGCCGGTCATGCTATATTTTTTTATTTGGTTTCGTATAAAGCTTGAATCAACGAACAAATCGGTATATAACATGCAGGGCCAGCAATGTTGGTATAGAAGTTATACGGCATTTTGTTAACATTACGGCCTATGGGAAATGATTTAGTGGACGCTGACCTAGAGGGAGCAGCGTGCTTTTCCCAAGTAAATGCAAAATATCAACATCGGCCTTGTGTTAGCGTCATGTTTTTATGTTTTTCGTTCCTTTTATATACTTTTCTACATTTTCAAGTCGAAAAGAATAAAATTAAACACATTTCATAGAAAAATTATGTATATGAGTGAATATATGGGTAAATCGGGATTTCCCGCCAAAAACGCAATGTCCGCGTTCTCATTATTTTTCCCATTCAACACATTCTTCAGACTCTATCAGGGCAAATATGCATTAAAACTTTTCTTTCAAGTATGAACATCTAGTTGAACATCAAAAACAAATTATTTCTCAAAAATTATTCGCCGGAGATACATAAAAGTATCCTCCGTGGTGTTACGGGCAAAACTTTGTATGATATTGCACCACAGAAAGACGTTAATAATTAAAATAGGATTATTTCATTTCTTCATTTTTTGCATAAAATGACTTTTTATTTCTTCATTTACGATTATAATCGCATTTAGATACATTATCAGTGAATTTCTCATAATTATTGCGAGTTCACACACACATAGGAAAATACGTCCTACGGAGGGGGGGTAGGGGTCCTAAATTTCTCATAAATGCTATAAAAACCTTACAACTGTATCAAATTTGCGTAAAATGTCTTCTTCATTCAATAAATAATTTGAAATAAGTGAATTCATGAACATAAAACTGGACGCTTTCCTCTGAGAACGGAATAAAAGAGAAAAATTAGAAAATCAAAATGCGAATTTTGGCGCCTTTTTTCAAGCCTGGCATGCATGCATATATCTTGAATAACTCCCAAACCCTGAACAGCAGAAAGCTGAAACTTCGGATTTTTTTTATTCATATTAATACCTTTAATATACATTAAAATTGTTTTATTCAAAGGGTGTTTTATATATGACTATAGGTCAGAGTCCGCTAAAAGGCGTGTTTTGATTGGAGAAAAACCTGTAGGGTGAGGGGGCCTGTTATTTTAGATGTGACAGAAGATGTGATTGGTTATCAATTATGTTTTCTTTTGGTTTATTGTTTGAAAATAATATATATAAGTAAAAAATAATTGCAATTAAAATGTCGATGCCCTGATTTTTTCCCTAGCTCCCGATCCGCTAAAGGGGACGGGGGCGGGAAATTTTGAAAATTCACTGCAGGGTACCTTGTGACGCAAATAGCGCGAAAAAGCGCCGGTCATGCTATATTTTTTTATTTGGTTTCGTATAAAGCTTGAATCAACGAACAAATCGGTATATAACATGCAGGGCCAGCAATGTTGGTATAGAAGTTATACGGCATTTTGTTAACATTACGGCCTATGGGAAATGATTTAGTGGACGCTGACCTAGAGGGAGCAGCGTGCTTTTCCCAAGTAAATGCAAAATATCAACATCGGCCTTGTGTTAGCGTCATGTTTTTATGTTTTTCGTTCCTTTTATATACTTTTCTACATTTTCAAGTCGAAAAGAATAAAATTAAACACATTTCATAGAAAAATTATGTATATGAGTGAATATATGGGTAAATCGGGATTTCCCGCCAAAAACGCAATGTCCGCGTTCTCATTATTTTTCCCATTCAACACATTCTTCAGACTCTATCAGGGCAAATATGCATTAAAACTTTTCTTTCAAGTATGAACATCTAGTTGAACATCAAAAACAAATTATTTCTCAAAAATTATTCGCCGGAGATACATAAAAGTATCCTCCGTGGTGTTACGGGCAAAACTTTGTATGATATTGCACCACAGAAAGACGTTAATAATTAAAATAGGATTATTTCATTTCTTCATTTTTTGCATAAAATGACTTTTTATTTCTTCATTTACGATTATAATCGCATTTAGATACATTATCAGTGAATTTCTCATAATTATTGCGAGTTCACACACACATAGGAAAATACGTCCTACGGAGGGGGGTAGGGGTCCTAAATTTCTCATAAATGCTATAAAAACCTTACAACTGTATCAAATTTGCGTAAAATGTCTTCTTCATTCAATAAATAATTTGAAATAAGTGAATTCATGAACATAAAACTGGACGCTTTCCTCTGAGAACGGAATAAAAGAGAAAAATTAGAAAATCAAAATGCGAATTTTGGCGCCTTTTTTCAAGCCTGGCATGCATGCATATATCTTGAATAACTCCCAAACCCTGAACAGCAGAAAGCTGAAACTTCGGATTTTTTTTATTCATATTAATACCTTTAATATACATTAAAATTGTTTTATTCAAAGGGTGTTTTATATATGACTATAGGTCAGAGTCCGCTAAAAGGCGTGTTTTGATTGGAGAAAAACCTGTAGGGTGAGGGGGCCTGTTATTTTAGATGTGACAGAAGATGTGATTGGTTATCAATTATGTTTTCTTTTGGTTTATTGTTTGAAAATAATATATATAAGTAAAAAATAATTGCAATTAAAATGTCGATGCCCTGATTTTTTCCCTAGCTCCCGATCCGCTAAAGGGGACGGGGGCGGGAAATTTTGAAAATTCACTGCAGGGTACCTTGTGACGCAAATAGCGCGAAAAAGCGCCGGTCATGCTATATTTTTTTATTTGGTTTCGTATAAAGCTTGAATCAACGAACAAATCGGTATATAACATGCAGGGCCAGCAATGTTGGTATAGAAGTTATACGGCATTTTGTTAACATTACGGCCTATGGGAAATGATTTAGTGGACGCTGACCTAGAGGGAGCAGCGTGCTTTTCCCAAGTAAATGCAAAATATCAACATCGGCCTTGTGTTAGCGTCATGTTTTTATGTTTTTCGTTCCTTTTATATACTTTTCTACATTTTCAAGTCGAAAAGAATAAAATTAAACACATTTCATAGAAAAATTATGTATATGAGTGAATATATGGGTAAATCGGGATTTCCCGCCAAAAACGCAATGTCCGCGTTCTCATTATTTTTCCCATTCAACACATTCTTCAGACTCTATCAGGGCAAATATGCATTAAAACTTTTCTTTCAAGTATGAACATCTAGTTGAACAT